>KZ308130.1:38170-120610 GCA_000376725.2 Ladona fulva
CAGCCGCCGCGGACCAAATCGTCGCGGACCAAATCGTAGCGGGACCAAATTGTCGTGGGACCAAATCGTAGCGGACCAAAACGTAGCGGACCAAATCTCCGCGGACCAAACTTCCGGCTGCGATGCTATGCTATTATTTGTAAAGGAAAAAGCAATTATGACGACTTCGAAACGAATCGGTAGATCATAGTAACACTAATTGCGTTTTTCTTCATGATGAAAATGCTACCTTAGTTTGATTAGTCATAGAGTTCGTTCCTCATCCTTATTTATAAATTATAGAAGAATGCAGTTACTTATTTCTAAATACTTAGGTAGCCCTTCAAAAAAAATCAAACAATCCAATCCCGGCACTTCACGATAAAAGTTGAGTTCCAAATAGGACACATAGAACATAGATTATTTCACTTTTACTTAAGTAACCGATGACACTAACGATTTGGACATTCTTGCTATAGTAATATAAATAATTTTGCCCAACTTTAGCCTCGTAGCTTCCATTTGCAAAGATTTTAAGGACACAAAGAATCTGCAGGAGTAGGAATCATACGTAAATTACATAAATATATTATTGTCTACATGTATTTCATATCCCGTTTGCTTACGTCCCAATAAAATCAATATTTAATGTAATAATCCCAGTAAATGAACTGGAATTCCAGTTCTTCTTTCCGGCTGCCCCAGTTGAGGTGATAAGGCTTACGTTAAATACTCTACTCTTTCCTGGGGCAACCTAAATTACTCGCGAATGTACTCTGCTGTCATAGCAAATGGATTTGTAGAATCCCTAAGAGTCCTACGGCTCATTATTTCGTTCTCCTCTTCAAAATCTTAATCGTAGCAGACAGTCTGCTATGTTTGTTGTTTACATGCTAGATTCCACCTACTTTTTGTAGGTGAGAACAATTCCGGTACGAACGGAATTTAATTCCGTTCCGTAATCAGAATTCTGAGTTAAAGCATACCAAATGAGATTCCGGTCGTAAAATTTGCCAAGATGGCCGACAATTCCGATCAAAACCACAATTCCGTACGTATCGGAAAGATAGCACCCCAGCTTACAGCACAGAAACTGCTTCGCGCCGCAGCCGTTCGGCCGATTTGCCGTGTTGATCCTACGACATCAACTAGTTCCCTTCCGCTATATAACGATTTTTAGCTCCTCAGTCTAACTTGACCGCAACATAAATGCTGCCAAGAGTCGAATTCTTAATGTTAAAAGGCCTTAGTCTGTCCCACCAGCAGTCCAACTCATGATACTATTCGATAACAACTTCATCCATTAAAACTTAATTTTCAGCGCAAATCTGCGTACTTTCATGGAAACTAGCCAGACTTCCAAAAACATTCTCGTAGATGGTAAATTAACCCATTATTTCTCATTTATTACTAACTGAAACGTTACTGACATGTTTCCTTGCGATTTCCACGCCTTATTTCCTTTTGCTATTACAAGCTCATGCTTGACTTTACTTCACTCCCCTTAAATCCAAATCGTTCCATTGAAATTCCAATTCTATTCAGGGCGTTCGTTTATCTTTGATGCTATATGACGGTGGATGACATGAATATCTAATGAAGGCACAGAGTCATTCAATCTCAAAGCAATTTTGAGCTTAAAACTATTTCAAGCGTGATTAAAATATGATTTCAACACCGCACGAATACAGGATTTATTCGGCCCGAAAATAGAAATTATTTTAAGAGCGGACCATTGGACTTAAATTTCTTACGGTGAGAGGATAAAGTAATATTGAAATGTATTATTGTTGCTCATGTATAAGTAATTTTATTGCTTATTTCAATTGATCTTACATAGATTCTATTTAAATAGTGAGGTCTTAAAATATTCGGTACTCATTTTTACTTTCTGTTATTTTATTTTATATACCGGAATCTCTATCTGTTTCAAAAAAAATTTTAATAGATTCGTTTTTCTTTTAATAGTAAAGGTAAATAGGTTCAAATATTATATAACGTGCCATTACTTATTTTATATTCCATATACTTAGGGTAAGAAACTCATTTCATTAACCTACCTCCACTTGTCTTCACCCTTACGCACCGCCTCATTGACAAACAAACCTTCGGTCCCTTGATCCCCTTTTAGCAGCTAAGGTTCACATTCTCAGAGGGAGTTCACATCCCTCATACGTCCATACAATAGAGAAATCGGCCTTTCCTTCCTCCACCTCTTCCTCATCAATTTTCTTCTTCTCCGAACAAGCTCTTTTCGACCCAATTCATGCGTATTTACATGATTTTCAAGATAGCCACCATTCAAATCCCGGAAGGGAACGATATCCTCTTCTGAATGTATCCTGATAGTGAATCAAGGTCTCATTCTCCCACAATGAAACAAATCTCAATATTCTTTCAAGATTCGAACGGGTTTCGACTTATAGGAGCTTTCTATTTATAGTAAAAGGCCGTTGGTTTGATATAAATATACTTATCACCTTACTCTGAATTCCCTAGAATGAGAAAGGGACCTGACAGAGAAACCTGACAGCTTAAAATGGCCCCGTTATGAAAATTTCGAAAATAAAACTAACATTGGAAAATTGTTTTCTCGACTATTCCACCATGTCCGTTATAAATAATTTCCTTTAAGAAATATAGTTGATATTGCTTTCCAAAAAACCCGCACTATTGTGCAATATCAGGCCTTAATATCCAGAGAAATACCCGTTTAGAAAAACTCCAATATAAACTTGAGGCCTTAAAAGTACTAACTCATATTATATTATATGGAAAAAGAATCTTTATTATATACTGTAAACCACCAAAAAAAATTTTTTAAACAAACTGCGAACTAGGTTTTGAAGCGTTGCACCATCCGAAACCTGGGTCAAAATTTGTTTTAAACTTTTGTTTTGGTCTAAAGTATATATTAAAATTTTTTTTTTGTGTGACATAACTTCCAGATATTTTTCTAATTATGATTATTCGTAATCATTCCACAAAACAAAGATAGAATTCACTTTTGAAATCGGTAGATACTATACTTCAGAGAAGTAGAAGAAGTTTTCCAGTTTATGTAACCCAAATTCAAAATATAAATTTCAAATACATCAAAGGGAATATGATGTTCGTATATCCATTGAGGACGGAGGTCCGCCACGCCATCCTCATTTAATACAGGAAAACCAGGTCTTAATCAATAATCTCTCTCTTTTAGCTTGAAAAAGCATTACTGAGGTATGATACGGAGAGAATTTTCTCAATAGCTCAGGGTTTAATGTCCCCTTACTCCGTATCCTCGCTTCATTTCTGCCCTACAAAGAATTTTGAATACTTAACTGAGCTAAATTCGAAAATTATTGTTCACCTTAACAATATTTCTGTACAAATTATCAGATGCAAAACTAGATAAAATCTCATTCATTTAATAGATCCCTAGTACAGATTCTCCCACGTAAAACCTCTTACAAAACTTATGGATGAGAATAATTATTAGTGAATGTTATTACCAATTTGTAAGTACATACCTAGACACCTCTTTACACACGTACGCGTTATTACTTAAACAGTTAACCTACGAAAGAAATTCTCCGGAAAGAAAGAGCTACATAGCGATTGCACCGGAAGTAGAAGTTAAAATATGGTATCGAATAGAATATCTATCATGAGGAATGAAATAGCGATATTTTTAATGTTTCACTCTTTATCGGCTACGGTGGCGGAATGGTTAGCGTGCTAATGTTTGAACCCCAGGGTCCCGACTTCGAGCCCCGGCTAGTCGGATTTTTCTGATTATGGAATGGTTGTGTACGTTCCTCGAGAGTAATAATTATTAAAACGGAAGTAATTGGAGTCTTCCTATTTCCATCAAAAAAGTTACTATTATGACTTTTATTACTATAAGTTACACAAAAAATAAACGGCGAAGTGCTACAGATGGTGGGAGAGGAGAGGGATATAACTAAAGTAATAAAGCGTCAACATAGGAAATAGTAGGTCTAGTATAAAGAGAAGAGACATTGCTAAGGAAATTAATTGAAGATATAAGGAAAATGTCAGAGGGGAATACAAAAGAAAAATGTTGGATGAAATGAAGGGCAGGTGAGGTTATCGAGATATTAAGGAAAGGGCTCTAACTAGGGAATTTCAGGGTACATGAACTTACCGTCAGATTGAATACTCTAATGATAATGACTTTGTTCTGCATACTTACTGGTGAAGCTACAACAGACTTTGTTCACGAATACCGATAAACAAGAAAAGCTAAGTAAAACAATCTTACGGAGAAAACCTGCGATGTTGACAACCGGATGGCAAAAACAACATGGCTCATAGGACTGCTACGGATTGTTTTCATATATACATTTTCGAATTCAACGCGCAAGATGAGTCAGAGAGTCTTCCCAAATATATACTCGACAGAGATGCCGTATTTTCTATGGTTATTCCCGGGAAGAAATATCATTTTGCTACTTCAGCGCCAAGTGCACGCGTAAATACGACAGAGAGATGAAACAGGGATTTCAGTAACCTCCGATTCCTCTCCCCAACACAACGAGTCGATTCCCTTTAATCTCCCTTGCTTCCGCCGATTACGAAACTCAAGTGCGATTCTCTTCCTTCGCTCTCAAAGCGCTGAAAGCAATTCGACGACAATTTCAATGATCGATGTGAAAGCTTTGTTAAGGCATGAAAAGGGAAAATTAGGCTACATTTCTCGAACTTCTAACCTGATGTCACCTTTTTCCTAAGTCTTTCTACTCTGCGTCTAGAAATACAACAAAAAAGTTCACAATAAAAAGGAAGGCGGTTTGTACTAGCCACCGTATCACTCTATATTCCTATACTATACACCCTTCTTTGTGGGTGTTTTCCTGTTGTGGATACTTTTCCCTTAACATCCACTTAAGTTTTTGTATTCCACAAATAATTTTTCTTCTCGTTTTAATTTAATTACCTGTTATTATTACCCGCTAATTAGGTATAACTTACATTGACGATGACTTAAATGGAAGAATAGACTTTGTAGTCTCACTTTTTTCCCAATAAAGACGTTATTTAATTATTTACTATCCCTGTACAAATACCACAATCACCTTTGCTTCTTTTATTGTAATGATCCGCTAGATTGAGTTCCACCAGATATCACTTAAGAAAATTAGGTTTTAAAGAATATTGTTCTTTCCATGGAATTGTGAAAGCGCGATTATTTTTCTAGCCATACTTAAAAAACTGAACTGAAAAATGATTCGTAATATACTATCAACGCATACAAATAACGTTTATTCAGTAGAAAAAGTTTGTATAATTTGAATATTTGTTCTAGATATCAACTTCAAGTCAGCCGTGTCAATAACTCAAATTTTGAAATCCTGTTCCTATTTTCCGGTTTAACTTTTGATTTTTTATGAGAAAATGTTCGGATTTGAATATATACTTATTATTCGCAATTATGTGAAATCTGCTTCAAATAATTAACTATAGTTCTTCAATGCTATGTTAACTATTGCATTTTCGAATTTAAAAATATAATAGTTAAGCAATGTACGGAAAATTAATCTTCATTAAACATTACATTTGATTCAAGTCCAATATAAAATCACTAAATATTTTGGTAAAAAAAACCAATAGCATGATCCCTTTTCAAATAACTTATTTCCCAGTATTCTGATTGACACAAACAAGTAAATACGCTTCAAAATTGAAATTGATTTTGCAAGTAAAAAGATCACCTACATACACGATACTACATCATTTATTATCGATTCAATTTTTAAAACGAAAAAGGTTTTTTTAAATTACATGATAAAGTACCAGATATTAACTTCTGAATATCTCTAAGAGTGCGAGGCAAATCACTTCCTCGTACAATTGTAATCATTCTCAGTCCCCAAGCAATGCATTTACCGTTTTAGCACGCATGTCATCTTGGATAAATGAGAAAAAACTTTTAATATTGGCCACTCGCCAGTGGAACTCACGGCCAAGAGAAATCGTTCGGATGATCAATATGTACGTCCCTTTCTCTTTTCTTTCACTAACTCAGCAGTTAATCAGTTAATAAATGGAAATTCCTACGTCAAAATACAGCAAATGAATAATACCGATGGCTAAGTAATTGTTGCGTTTCTCGCACTCGGTAACTTTCTCCCCTTTGTCTCTGCCTTCCAATGACCCTAACTCTGTTCTAACACGAACTGACTTTCCCTCGTAATTTTTCCTTGTCTGGACTGTTACAATTTCGCCAGCACTATTTCATCTCGTAATTCACATCTTCTGCGAAAGAAATATAAACGCGAAATCTAAAAATCCTTTTACCATTATACCTTATTCGCAATCCCTTCCGTTCCATTCCATTCATCCACCTTTTTCCTACCTCCTCGACCTAGCCAAAATGTCCCTTCCTTTACCTCCATTCTTCATAACCCACTTTATCGGAAAGCCCTAATTCCATTTCTTATCCTCCCTTGCTTTTTAAGTCTGCTCCATTCTGCCGAATCGAGTCGTGTTCCAATTATCCTCCGTCTTCGCAAATTCTTCGAAAACCATTTTCTCACCTCTTTCCTTCGCTCTTTTTTGCTTCTTCGCGCTTCTTTTCTTCTCTTTTATTCCCAACGAGTTTCTGACGCAATTTTCAAGATCTGTTCTTATTTGAGCCACTGATTGAATTCTTTGCCACCTTATTAGGACGAAAGATTTTTTTCTTTTCACTTAGACCCCTCTGTTTTCGTCCTGATATTGTTTTTATTTAATTTGCAACATCTGTGATTAATTTTTATAACCATTAGAAACCAATAATCATATGTCTACTTACTCAATGATACATTTATTTTTGTATGATTTAAAAGTTAACATAAAATGAATTAACATGAATTTGAATAATCTAATCATGAATAAAGTAGAGCGTCAGAGGAATAAATTTACGTATGTTATCAAACCCCTGGCTAATATTCAAATTTCCTTCCAACCTCCACGGAAGCATGACTCAATTCCTTCGTTTCCTTTAATTTCTTAGTTATTAACGGAGATAAGGACAAGCTGCACACCGATATTCTAGTTAATGCCATTTTCATATCAATACATTTTTTCGCCTGTATATTACTTGCGCTTAATTTTCCGCTTATTGCCCAGGATTCGCATAAGATAGCTCCCGAGAAATCTCAAGATCACTCAATTAATTATCCGTCAACCTCTGAATGACTTTACGCTGAGTCAATTTCCATCAAAACGAAGGGAAATATGGCAACAAGTCATCTAACCTCAAGCATTCGAAGGATTTACTCAAGTCAGATGAATAAGCAATAATCGCAAACAAAACACTAAACACCTTACGCCCACCTGGGAATAGCCAATATTTGCTCAGTATTATCTCGGAAAGCTTTTTTTCGACTTAAAGGTCTCCGTAATGTCAATTTCCTTTCCAGAATCCTTTCTTCCTTTCCCCGTCATAGGTCCTTTGAGAAGGAATGGACCAAATAGCTTCCATGAAAAGAAACCGATGTATTTCTATTTAAGGCTCCCTGTGCTGGTAAGTCAAATATTGAAGCCTTTGGGAAGTAACCCTTCCGTAGACTGATTTCACACGGGTGAGATCTCGACAAATACTTTGCTGAATTTTGGGGGAAAATTACCGATAGACTACATTACGTATATTGAGAGAGTAAATGACAAAATTAAACTGAAATCATATAATACAGAATAAAATTAATTTCAGTTGAAATAATTTTTCTTGAAGAAAAAAAGCTGAAATGTTTCTTAATTTATTCATTTATTATTCGTAACTTATATAAAAACTCTGGCTTCCTGATTCTACGGTTACTCATAATTAGGTGTCACGTTGCGCATCTATTGACTAAGTTGAAAAGGATACATAGTAGTAATATTGGATTAGTTACAAGTACTTTGGCGGCTGAGGTCATTTCTTATATATAGGATCCTATCTAGAATCGAACCGGGGGGATTTTACCATTGGCGAACTCACTACCCACTTGGCTTTCCGTTTTTTCTTTTGCTTCAACGATGTGTGTTTTTGGATGCTTCTTTACTTGAAGATGACGCTTAGGCATCGAAACTATGAGTGTTTTAGTTCTCTTGTACTAGGGTATTTTGTTAAGTGACATTAAAACAGGTTTAGTTTTCTCTACGTGTTCTGTCTTATGGAATGCCACCAAGTTCCCCCCAATTCCGTGGAATTTATAGTAGCATTTATTTTCCATACCTCATTCATAATTTATTTCCATAAATAATAAATAAATAAATAAAGTAAAATCCGAAGAATTTATTTTAAGTAAACTACCCAGTTTCAGACAATTTACCTTCTTTTATTTCAATAAACACTATACGATTTTCTGGTGAATATTTTCCTCAGGATGATTGGTTGAGAAATCAATCCATTACAAACATTCTATAATTCACTCTCACAAATTTTCGGGTTCTAATAATTTAGGCACCATCATGCGCCAGGCTAGAACCAAGTGGACCGTTCTAGTCTTTGGTTTTAGGCTTCTCCGCTGCTACTGGAGCCCACTTGTACTACTTGTTGGCAGTCTGATTTACGGACGTGGCCAGATAATCTAAATTATGAGTTCTTCTTGCTAAATACCCAAACTGTTGTGTATTGCATAAGTTTATTGCAAGAAAATTGGGGCTCCCAGATAGCCAAGTGGGCAACGCGTTCGACTTCGGTGAAAGCGGTCCCGGGTTCGAATCCCGGTGGGGGCCCACGTGCGAAATGACCTAAGCTGTCGAAGCACTTTTAACAATACTACTACTACTGCAAGAAAATTGATTTATTGATTTAAGCCAAACAGAAGAAATATTGGTGATTGCCGCAGATTATTGCAACAAAGAGATAGTATAGATCAGACAAATGGACGAAACAATAGAGACGAAAGAACGATAAACACAAAAAGCAAGCCATTGAAGCATGTATAGAATATATGTGGTCAGATAAATACCTCAGAACCGCAGTCATAAGAGTAACTCATGATAACCGACAGAAAAAACATTTACGTCTTCATAAATACCCTGCAAGCCGCCTTTCGGTGTGTGGCAGGGGGTGTAAACACCAAGCGTTCGAGTTACTACTTTAGCTTATTGTTATCGCGTATCGTTCGCGGAAAGAAAGAATGCCTAAAACGACTTGTCCTCGCAACTATTTCTCTTATTTTTCGCTCACTGTCGGATCGGCCAAAATAGCAGGGGGTCGCATAATACCAATTACGTCTTCCGAAAATGTATTTTCTCTGAATTTAGTAAGTAATCGCAGCCTAGCATCTAATTCTTTTTCTTTCAAGGATTCCCAACCTGCGTTTGAGAGAATTTGCGCAACGCTTGCTTTTCTATCGTAGCACTGTTTAACGAATCTTATCGCCTCGCGCTGCACTTTCTCGAGTTCGCGAGCATTTGTTTCATCCGCTGGGTCTCATGTACTCGCCGCATATTCCAGAATACAAATTGTGCTACATAGTAAATGTCACCAAAATGTAAGGAACTATTTAAAATTCAAAACCAATTTCTGCGTTCAAATTTGGTCACCATAACATCATTGAATATTACGCATTGTTCTTCCTCAATAAATACTAGTTAAAAAAATTTCGGATACTAGTTTTCATCTGATTGAAAGATTAAGGTCTGATTTACGATTCACTTGGAAAAGGATAAATAGAGATTGATATCTTAAATTTCGATGACAAACTGGTGTTTTAATGAACAAATGCGTTGATTCATTGGCTGACTACCAAAAGAGGACAATCCAATGAACGAATTCTATGATTAAATTCTTTCCACGGATGCTCTCGCAAACATATCGCAGTGAATGATAATTAGAAAATGATTCAATGGGTCACCAGAGGTCCAACCGATTTTGTTAACTATTAACTGAAGTATAGCAGCACCATCTACAGGAAAAATAGCTTTATCATGAGACCCCCCTGCCACACGCCGAAAGGCGGCTTGTAGGGTATTGATGTAGATGTAGATGTAGAGACATAATCTACTGGATCAGAGATTACCGAACTAGGATTCCAGGAGATAATCCAATGGGGTCCGTGAGTATAAATGCATTCCTCATTAATTTAATTAATGGAATAATCAATTAAAATAATTAGTTTTATATTAAACCTCGCTATTTTCTGGAACTTCGTAGCATTTTTCTGTTGATTAAACCCATTAAAGCATTTTAATACTAAACTTTTGCAATTAATAGTATCTACACAATGGTATATTACGGTGTTTCTGAACATACGCTTGTGATATCACAATTTGGAGGTCCGCGAAAGAAAATGATGTACAAAAGGAAGTCCTCAGCCTACCGTTGTATTAGTGGTTTAGATCTACGTTCCTAACTCTTCCGAATCACAAGCCAGATGAAGATCATTTTAATAATACTCAGAATTCATTTCTGAGCCTTATTTCGAGACTGCAGTAGTCACTTACATTTTTGACGTCCTTAAATTCATCAAATCAAAATATTAATATGCTGCGTGGGAACCGATGACATGAAATTCTTTTACAGAGTACCATTTAATATGCTGAAAATCTAGCGAATAATTAGCAAATTACAAAATTTAAGATATAGCACTGTATTTACATAAAAAAATGAAACCCTATGAAGATACAACGATTGGAAAAGTAAAACAGATTGAGTGACATTTATATTAGCTGCAATATCTGACGTTGTGTGTAAGTAACAATTACTGAGTAAAATTTTCTTGTGCTTGTACCATTGTGTGTTAGCATGCTAATATTTTTGCAGCATATTGAGAGTTTTTTCCCCTCTCGCCTAATAGAAATAAGCCATATTATGATACAAAATTAACATATGAAATAATACACACCACATAGTTGGATTATTGGTTTATTTTAAGTTTAAATTACTGAAATTCGGCAATTGTGATGAAAACCGTGCAAATCTGTAATTTCTAGGAATCCGTAAAAGTGAATCCGTTACGGTTTCAGTCACAATGAATTATTCCTTCTGGTGAAATAATAAACAGATGCCACATTCCCTTTTGAATAAAAAATGATCAAGCGTTTCAGAATTTAACGATGGTCGCACCCACAACTTCTCCGTAATCTTCAATAAATTAACACCCGGAAACTTTAATTACGGTAAGCGAATTACAAGAACAATGAATCTCCTCTTTGTGACTTTTTGACCACTTTTCTTTAAAACGTTTCATTTGATAAAGTGCATCCTCAGTTAATGAATCACGAATATTTAACAACTCGATAGAACTCTTTCTTTATGCCACGCCTGACCTGAATGAGATTTTCTAATCAAAGAACGTCATAGCAATTGCAGTAAATATTTATCGCATATATATTATCTTTTGCGATATCCTTATATATTGTAATCTATTCAAGCTTTAGGATTTTAAAAAGTATGCAAATCAAGGGAATCTAATAAATCGGTTCAAATTTGAATTTTATGTGGAAGGGTCAAAATGAAAATATGACTGTAAAGGGATATGGTAGTGGAAATGATACATAAAAACCTGCGCCTGAAATGCCCAAGTATAAGCAAAAAGGAAAATATATGACTTGACTACAAAGAACCCGTAATTGTGAGGCTGTTCGACAATACAAACCAGTGATGAAGGCAGCAGCCCGACAAGTGGAAGATCCTAATTCGATTCCCGTTACTATCGATCTTTTCAAATTCTTTTATCTTAGAATATGACAATATTTAATTTTTGTTTAATTAAACAAACTGAAGTTGGCGAAGAGAGAGGACATCAAGACGGTGCAGTACTGGTTTTACATATAAAAATAAAACAAAATAGGTAAATTTCTATCTTTTCTGTTCGCAAAGCAGAATTTCTTGAAAAAATGATTCAATCAAAATGATCGAACTGATAGCAGCGAGGGCCTATCAAAATTAATAATGATGTAGAATGATTCTATGTTCGCTTAAAATCATGCTTGCGTAAATAATTTTCGAAAGAAATGTGAAGTAAGAAATTCTCAATCCACAAAATCTAAGTATAAAAGTTAATCCATAATTAAAAAACCCTCGATTTACTGGTTTATTGCAGAAATGAAGGGAAAAGGTCAATAAAGGAGGAGGTGAATAAAAGAATAAGGTATCAAAATTGTATTACCCTTTTCCAAAGTCAAGTCAATAACCATAAAAATTGTTGAATGGTCATTCTTCGGAATGATTTTTTTATTGAAACTGAATCTATTCGAAGTATAGCATTTTCTGTCAGAAAGTTTAATTATAAGGCTTCATTGAAATGTTACATTGAAATTGGACGAGTAAATACAATCTGAAGTTGCATGACACTGATGTTGATTAATAATAAGGAATCAAATTAGCAGATTAAATCTGCAAGAATGTTATTGGATATTTTTCAGAAATAAGAACTGTAATTTAACTATCAACGGTTTCATTGCTAATTCTCATAACATTACTTTCATCCTCTTCAAAATGAACCTACTAAGAATGGAGATATAACCCACACCAGTGAGGTTCGATCGGTGAACTCTGTCATTCGATATCGACAGTTATTCAATAAGGATACATCTCAAATATGAGCGAATCATATTTATTCAAAAACATCTATTTGTATTAAACGTTAAGTACAACTTTCTACTGGTAGTGCGTACCTTATACATTACGGTAGTTTTTCTATTTACCGAATAAGTGACTTAAATTCAGCCCTGATTTGTTTCTTTTAAAATAAAAATGTGTAGCACCTTCATTAAAGTGCATTTCATTTTGAGCAAATGCTCAATTAAGAAACCTCCAATTCATCAAAAATCAAACACAATCCATGTGGATAATAAATCTATATGTTTTGCTGTTCGTTTAAAAAGAGAATAACCACCAGGTAATCTTTAGAAAAACTATTAATCAGTTCAGAAACTAATAATTAACGATTGTTTTGACAGATAAAAGTAGTGAAGGAGAAAGGAAAGCGAAAATGAATTTATGGTGATGAGATAATGATCAGCCTATCAATTTTTTATCATTCGTTGTTATTGTTGAATTTGCATACGAAAGAAGATAAATAAGAAATAATGAGAAATACTACTCGAGTAGCAATTCATATTCTCCGCATTTTATGAGTTTTACGACATAACCACCCAAACGAGCCTTGATTCTAAGTCGAACTCGTTAACACCGTTCTTCAATGCCTTTAATAAGCGAGATAGTAAATCACGAATGATAGAGTAAGAGAGTAAATGTTAATAAATATTAAATTATCTTATCTTTTACACACATGTATCTACACAGTGTTATAATAATATGGAAGAACACCGCAAACAGATTTAAAAACAGGAAAAGGGGTAAAATTAATATATTCAGGTGTTGATAGGTGGAACTTCTCCATGACAATATCGTAAAAAAAATACTAGATGAGTTCCAAGAAAAATATTTTTATTCTTATGCATGGCTAGTTTTGTAATATCGTAATATAGAATAATGTTACGGTGCAACGAGACGGGTCGTGTATTAGAATAAAAATATATTTTGTGGAACTCACCAAGTGTTTTTCTTTACTGTGTCGTCAAGTACAAGTAATGTTTACAGCTAAAGTACTCAATAATCCATATACAATTCCAAAACATACTTTAAAACTACTAGAAAAGACATGTCGAAACAACGCCATGTGTGTAGGGACAATATAAATGCGCTGGAGATTGGAGATGGCGCTCGTAGTATCATAAATGGTTTGTTTTTAGTAAGCATTCTTACTCACTAGATAGCTGTTAAAGTCTCAGTTATATCCATCGCATGGTTTTGTTTTTATTGTCGATTGAAGTAAAAAAACTTTTGTTTATTTAGAAAAATGGAGAAAAGTGAGTTTCGAGCGGTAATTAAACAAACACATTTAAAAGGCTTAACACCAAAAGAAATCAGAGCTGAGCTGGATGAAGTTCATGGCACATCTGCTCCTCTGTTTGCTACTGTTTACAATTGGGTAAATGAGTTTGACGTGGACGTACATTCACAAAAGATGAATATCGTTCGGTAGTCCAGTGGAAGTGACTACCCTTGAAATGATTGACAAAGTCCACGATATGGTTTTGAGTGATTGACGAATCAAAATGTGCGAAACAGTTGAGGCCACGGGCATATCGTAAGGTACAATGTTTTCAATTTTCCGGGCCACTTGATTTTGAAAAAACTCTTGGCAAGATGGGTGCCGCGTTTGTTCTCAGAGGAGAATAAACGCAATCGTGTGGTCGACTCTGAGGCTATTTTGGCGCTTTTCCGTCGCAATTCTGACGAGTTTCATAATAATAATACATAACTGTGGACGAAACATGGAAACGAACACTACTTCACCACAGAGACAAAGAAATGGTGAAAACAGTGGGATTTTGAATGGTAACGGGCTCCAAAAAAGGCGAAGACGGTGAAATCGGCCGACAAGGTGATGACCATGGTTTTTTGGAGTGCACCCGGAATCATCCACACCAATTACTTGGAAAAAGGTCAAGCGATCACTGGAGAGTAGTATGCGTCGTTGTTGCACCGGTTGAGCGTAGAAATCGAGAAAAAACGTCCTCGTTTGAGAAGGAAAAATATCCTCTTCCATTGAGACAATGCAAGGGTGCACACCTGCGCAGTTTCGATGGCCAAAATTATGGAATTAAAGTTCAAATTAATACAAAATCCACCGTGTTCACCGGATTTGCCCCCCATTGACTTCTTTTCAATTCCAAACTTGAAAAAATGGTTCGGCGGCAACGGTTTACATCGAACGAGGTCATCGCCCAAACAGATGCCTATTTTGTGGACCTTCCGAAATCCTACTTCTTGGAAAATCTATTCAAAATAATTTTCTAAGTTTTTCTAAGCACTTATTGAACGACCCTTGAATCTTCCTTTTTTTCTAATCTTCGAAGGCCCTCCTCCGATGAATTATCATGATCGTTTTCGCTCATGGGAGTCTTGATCGATCCAATCCCTGGAAAAGATTAAGTTACGGTCTATTGTAAATAAAGATATGTACCGTCAAAATGCTAAATGCTAAATGCACCTAAAAAATCTCATCATTAAATAGAGGTATAGCTGATGGTAATAACTTTTTATTTCAAACTACTAGTCAAATTTCAGACTTAAAAATGACTCTTTTTTGGAATTATCGCCTAATACCGTCGTAATTGTCTTCTCAAATTGCAAATAATAGCTTACCTATCTCCTTAAGAAGAGGAGATATCTTCTTTATAAAAGAGAAAGTTGAACTTAGTATTTTCTCATTTATTAAAAGGCGTTCCACGAAGTAAGGTCTGGTCGTATTAATGAAATCTCTTCGTCGTGTTTAAATACCAACTCTCACCAACGAAAATTCTTTGGAAGAAGGGAATCTGAAATAGAAGGCTTTCCTTGAATAAAAAGGCTATTTTAAACATTTCACCGATGAAGCCGTGAAATAGGGCTATAAGGTTCGCTCTAACGCAGTACTATTTATAAAAATCCACAAAGGGATTTCTACACTCTAAACCAAAATCCCTCTCGTCCACGATTCCATCAGGCGGACGGGAAAACTAGGACGCGGACACAGTGAAAGCAACCCTGTTTAATCCCGGAAAGCGATGCCCAACGTATTGTTTTAATCCCCGACGGGAACAGCCGGAAACCGCCTTCTATTTGGCGATTCTAATGTTAGACACGGACGAGTATTTGAACGTCAGATCAAAATCCGAGCCTTGAGGACTCGTTAGGGGTTGTGAAGGGTTTTCCAAATATAGGCTCCTTTGATCATGTAATTCTCTTTCATTTGTGTACACGTGGATTAGACGCATGATTAAGAAAAGAATGAGGAAACAGCTATCAACAGGAGATAAAGTTGCAATGAATGCTCAAGGATGGAACCCTCTGTAGAGGTGGATTACGTGGGATGAACCATTGCAAAACATCTTTATGTGATAAAAGGATGTAATTAATGTAATTGAAGGATGGCCAAGTTTCGTTTAGATACCCCGAAGCAATAAGGAAGCAAATCCCATTTCTTTAGTAATTTTATACAACTGTATTATATTTTAATGGCTGACATTCGGCAGACAATGAATTACTTATCACAACACCTATAATCCCTTTCTCGCTCATTAAGTTGAAATTTAATTAAAATATTTGCTCATCTTGCAAAACAGCCGCAAAATAAGTTACTTGTAATCCAGGGATTCACTGTACATAATGTAAATCTGTTGAATCTATGTTACTGAGAAATCATGTAGAAAAGGCAGCATAAATTTTGCCGGGTGTCATTGATGTCGTTCGTAAATTAGATAAAATTTTCCAGTCAGGAATTAATTTAACGTCAATCATCCTGATACAAAAGACCATGACAAGTCATAAGACAAGGCTTTCCTACCAGTCATCTCTTCAAACTTACTCATTTACAAGAAAACCGGTGAGTTAAACAATACCAGTGACACTGGTATTGTATTATGCTAATATTGCAGTTTAAAATTCGATTATTCCGAGTTAAAATACACTATTTCGTATAATTTGTAAATTACTACAGTTTAAGTGAAAAGGATTCTCAGGTTTCCACGCACATCCACATCAGGTGATCAGGTTGCCAATGTGGGCGGCAGCAATATCACCTGATCTTACCTTGGTGGAAACCCGATAACATAACCCGATAATCTATTTTACATAGCATCCACCAGGAAAGCTTAACATCTTTATCATATAGTTAAGGTTGATCGTTTATTGAAAGAAGTGACCATAAAAGTCCCGCAAATACAAACACAAGTCATGGGCTTGTTTTTCAAAAAGACTTTTTCTCATTGAGCCAAATTTCTGTATATTCATACTGACATAATTTATGACTAATATTTTACCACTGTATTTCATTCATACATAAAATATATTTTATAGCTATACCATCACAATATAACGAAAGCCAATTTCATATGTATTGTCCAGCACTGCAAAATTCATTATTAACTAAATAACTATTAATAATATTCACTGCATTTAGAAAAATGGAGAAAAGTGAGTTTCGAGCGGTAATTAAACAAACACATTTAAAAGGCTTAACACCAAAAGAAATCAGAGCTGAGCTGGATGAAGTTCATGGCACATCTGCTCCTCTGTTTGCTACTGTTTACAATTGGGTAAATGAGTTTGACGTGGACGTACATTCACAAAAGATGAATATCGTTCGGTAGTCCAGTGGAAGTGACTACCCTTGAAATGATTGACAAAGTCCACGATATGGTTTTGAGTGATTGACGAATCAAAATGTGCGAAACAGTTGAGGCCACGGGCATATCGTAAGGTACAATGTTTTCAATTTTCCGGGCCACTTGATTTTGAAAAAACTCTTGGCAAGATGGGTGCCGCGTTTGTTCTCAGAGGAGAATAAACGCAATCGTGTGGTCGACTCTGAGGCTATTTTGGCGCTTTTCCGTCGCAATTCTGACGAGTTTCATAATAATAATACATAACTGTGGACGAAACATGGAAACGAACACTACTTCACCACAGAGACAAAGAAATGGTGAAAACAGTGGGATTTTGAATGGTAACGGGCTCCAAAAAAGGCGAAGACGGTGAAATCGGCCGACAAGGTGATGACCATGGTTTTTTGGAGTGCACCCGGAATCATCCACACCAATTACTTGGAAAAAGGTCAAGCGATCACTGGAGAGTAGTATGCGTCGTTGTTGCACCGGTTGAGCGAAGAAATCGAGAAAAAACGTCCTCATTTGAGAAGGAAAAATATCCTCTTCCATTGAGACAATGCAAGGGTGCACACCTGCGCAGTTTCGATGGCCAAAATTATGGAATTAAAGTTCAAATTAATACAAAATCCACCGTGTTCACCGGATTTGCCCCCCATTGACTTCTTTTCAATTCCAAANCCGATAATATTATTCATTAGACTAGAAAAAATTTTAGTCACGTATAGTTCCATTTGTATGTAATAGGGATTCCTATTTTTTTGTTAAGCTAGTTCTTCCGCCAACTTTCCTCTACGGCTCCTTTTAAAGCAAACATCCTTTTCTAAACTGACCCTTCCAATTGAGTTTGCCCTAATTTTCCCTATTAGCTCTTTCTTCTTTTATTTCGGCTGCGGACTTTCCTAATCAACGCCATTGTCCATTTGAAAACGACTACACTCTCACCTCTCTTAGTTTACACATTTTGCAAATTACCCGTTCTACATTTATAAGCACAAATTTACGGAGATACGTTATGAAATCATAATTTAATTCATGCGACATAATTCTATTACATGCATTCAAATATCGGACGAAAAAAAATAGCATTAAAAACACATATGAGTACGTTTCGATAAAAAAATAAAGTTTCTGAATACCATTTTATTTTTCCCTAAGGTACCCAAGGAAGAATGGACTTGAAAAAAGTCTAACGGGACCGGGAATCGAACCCGGTTTTTCCTGGGTGCGCACTATCTTGCGAAAAGTCACCCTTACCCGTTTTCCTGTGTTCCCTAAAGTAATCTGAATTTTCCAGCATACACTTTTACATTTTTAATACTGTAGCTATGGGTTCCAAATGGAGTAATGGAACAGAAATTCTGTCTCTCCTGCGGAAGTAATTCAATATTTAAACGGTGAAAAACGATGAATAATTCCTAACTTAATGTTTTTATTTAAGGAAATCCTAGCCAGTTTAGATACCAAATCGATACAGAAGAGAGTGATGAAATTAAGGTATCGAAATTCCGGTAGGCAGTAAATGGATCAAATTATGAAATGCAAAATAATGAATAAATTCGATTCCTTGCTCCGTGGCATGGAGCATGGCATGTTGCCTGCTAAACCGATATTGATTGATTCGTTTATAAGATATTGATGAACAGTTTACTGAAATTTTCGAGAAGAACATTATCACCCCTTGTTGCTTAAGGACAAAAATGTTCAAACAATATAATACAGACGACCAGTTTCTGTGTTATGAGGAATAAAAATGAAAACTATGAAAATATTACTGCATCCATTGATTATGTCGCTCTCAATAATTTTCTTTTCGTCCCTGAACATTTTTGCTTAAGATATACACATAAAAAATGTATAGCATGATACGAACTATGTCTGCAGGCTAAAACTAGCTGCTTGTTAGTTAATGGAACTCTTCAGGAAACTGTGCACTCCAGCTAATTCTCAAGTAGATATTTATAGAGCGTGTCATTCCAATTGCATCCTTCCTCCATATTGTGAAACTTTATGAACGAAATTGTCTCGTGTTCTAATTAGCAACATCAACTTGCTAGCCTTCATACACAGATGCCATCCGCAGTTTCCAAATTACTACTCTATTCGACACATACCACGCTAATACAGAATTATATGACTAATACAATAGCTCTTCGCCATATGTGTGAAGAGTATATACCTGCTACAACATTCATTTCAAACTTTTAAGTTAAGCATGTTTGGTACTTTTAAGAATAAATATCACTCGTTTACTAAACGTATTCTTAAAACTGATTCGAGCAGCCGCTTTATACACCCATGCAACAGCAGTTCCATACGAATAATTCAATCTGCAGAAGGCAAGAGTGAGGGAATTCTATTATTCAATTTAGCTTCAGCCTCCTACTCAATAAAACTACATGGCAAGCCTCTGCGAAATGAAACGTAAAATAAAATGGGAATTAAACACAACAACTGTTGCCGGATTATTTTATTCTGAATAAAAAAAATGTACGCCAAACTTTAGCATGTTTCATCATGCGTTTGACTATACAATACACATTTTTCTTACGTTTAGTTGGTACTTTATTATAGGTGGAACGAAAAAGTGCCCCGTTTTAAGCGCTATGTAACGGAATGCTCACCTATTTTATTTTACATGAAGTATGTATTCAATCGTACCGAAATTTCATCACAATGTTAAAACACTTGCTTCTCATTCAAATGAAAAGTTTCAAATTATTTCCAAGACACGATAAAAGTTTGTCATCGAACTTGCGAAACAACTTTTATCCAGTAACGGATGGACTATGAAAACGCGAACTTGGCCTCCTTTTTGGACCAATAACAAACTTCCCATGTACAATCTTTGCTATAATTAATCTTTTAATCTCTGCCGTTACCGCCACTCATCCATTCTCCCCATGCTTCTTAACCCCTTTAGTACTTTACCTCCTGTACTGATAACTCAGATACCTCAGATTTATTATAAACTCTCTCTTTCTCCTATTTCCCCTCATCCGTCCTGCGTCCTTGCAAAATAAGGATAACTAGAAAAAAATATCTGGTTTTGAATACTTCATGAAGAAAGAAAGGGATAAATACAGTATTGCACGAAAAGTCGTGCGACTAAGAATATCCCCCAGAAGAAACGGACATGAAAAAAATCTGATAGGACAAAATCTTCCAAATGGAACGATATCTCAATGAGATATCTCAATCTCAAAGTATTCGCACAGAAAGCGGATATAGTTATAGGACTATAGGACTTTTTTCATGTCCGTTTATCCTTGGGAACACTTTATGCAGATTAGTTTACACAAGATAGGATAGGAAGAATGATAAAGTAAAACTATTTATTTAAATCAAATAAATAAATTGCTTTTCGACTCTTCGAGATTTGAGTTTTTTTTAATATTTACTTGCGGATAATTTCCTTCTTTTATAATCACCGGATCTTGATGTACTAAGATTTCTAGTGTCTACATTTGGCACAATTGGTAGTATTCACAGAAGACTCAATACACAATATTAAGAACAGAAAACTAGAACAGGGATGTAATACTTGAGAAATTTAAGATAGATATTTTTCGTACCCAATTTAAGGATTTTGCATAAGGATTTCTATAAAATGTACGTCATAGATGGTACATCTGGCCAGCTAAACCAAAGTGATATAACTGAGGTAGCGAAGTGAGTAATCAAAATTAAAAGCCCTAATCAAAATTTAAAGAAATACCATTCAGCATTCATGCTATTCTAAATGTTTTAGCCAAAATTTACCATAAATAGTTCACAGACTCTGCGTAACTTGTTAATAAATGTCAACAATATACCAAATTGTTCAACACGTTTTATCGTTTGATAAAATAAAGGTTTCTCTTACTGTTTTAAAGTATTTGTTGTAATTAATATTTTGTAAATCGGAAAACGATTTTCATCGAATAAAGAGATAATAGAAGCCGTGGAAGCGTATTTCGACCGTCTTCCGGATTCTCACTTCAGGGATGGAATCCATAAATTAGAAGATCACTGGAACAAGTATATTGAAGTTCAGGGAGATTATATTGAATAATAAAATGTATTTCAAACCATTAAATCGTGTTTTTCTTATCGAACGAGAAAACTTATTGAACAATATAGTAGAGACATCTGGATTTTATTTCTCTGGCACTCAAAATAGGTAACTTCCGTCACTCTCCTTCAAAGAAGACCGTTATCAGAATATCGTTATAATTGATACCAGTCGATAATTCAAATCTAAATATTCGAATTACAAACACAATGTAATTTCAGTGGATATTCAGCTTCTAAGTCAGAAAAATTGCAGCCAAGCAGATAATTGGAGTCTCGTATTGAAACTATCATACGCGAACAGTCAACAGCATGTTATCATACGCGAACAGTCAACAGCATGTTATCATAATTGGGAAGCTTCTTTAATGAAGGACATGATACGGTAAAAGAATGGCCTAAAAAGCTTAGTATATTTTTTATAGAGAAAGGAGTTTCCGATAGTCTGAGTTTGTGAAAAAAGGACACCATCTTAGGCTTGGTTTGATATGGATCTAATTTGTTATTGATCGATACAAAACAACACTAAAAGATAAAAAACCGGTTGAGTTAATGTGTCGTTTTTTGGATAACAAAGAGTTTTATACCTCATGATACTGAGTTTATTCACAAGTTTATGTGCAAATTTTCCAGCTATCAGTCCTTTAAAGTTCGTAACGGTCTATGCGCATCAAGAATAAAACATGCGAGCACAGCTCAATTAAATGAAGCTCCTATCCGGGAAATGGTATTAAACGGCATAATTAACGGAATGGGTTCGGTCAAATACGTAGCTCAAATTTTACGGGTTCGGATTATTGCAGGAAAACGATATGGATAACGTAATGAAATAATATGGGAAACAAGTAACGTTGAGTTGTTAAGAATAAAAAAAATGCAACAATCGTAATTTATTCTTAATTCATTAGGTTTTATTTTAAGAATGCGAGACAAATCAACTTCGAATGCTAAATTTACAATATCCCCTAATTGGTGTGCATTATCTAAAAAATAACTAATTTTGTTACGAAATAATACCTTGGGGAGCTAAAAGTATTCATTATCTGAGACAAATTTGAAACGAGTTATTAACTTTAAATTTCGAATAATAAAGAAACTTAAAGGTACATTAGACAAACATCTGTTTTCTATGAGTTAAAATTTATTTATAAAGGAAATGGAAAAAGTATTTTTTTGCTTTAGTGAAAAATATAATCGATTATTTTATTATTTTATTTAGTTTATATAATTCAACGTATTACAGATCGAATATGCAAGAAATGTGATTGATGACATTTTTCCAGCTCTTAGTTTTTTGAAGACTGCAATAATTATTTCTTTAGGTATGCAACGATGAATCGTTCTTTCCTGATTCCGGTACACTTGGGTAGATTAATCTGCCACCAGTTTTTCTCTGATTCCTCACTACTTTATCCCTACCATATCACTGTTATTTCGTAACAAAAAAAAACAAATTCTTTCTGACTGCGTACAACTGAATTTCGACTGGAGACTGAATGCTATTCGAATTTTGATTGGTTACTGCTCTTCAAATGAATTAATTGCTCGTATATTTTAAACGTTTAGTTAAAATGTTTTCAGGGAAATATTTAAAAGAATTATCGGAAGTAGAATCCACTTAACAGAAAATAAATTCTGATTTGGTAAATATCTACGAAATTAGTTTTTCCCTAGATTTGGAACAATCTTTTGTAACGGCCCTCCTTGCCAGTACAAAGATTCAATTTATATTCAACGTATATTTGAATAAATGTTGGAAGGTAAGAAGGTGAAATTTAATATACCATCATCATACATTTTTCCCTAACTGTGGATCAATTTTTTGCAACGGCTATCCTTGCCAGTACAGAGATCCCATTTCGTATATTTATTTTGCTGAATTATCAAGATTGGACACGAAAAAATACCACTTTATCTCCTCTTCCTAATATTAGTCCCGCCCGGTAGTTTAAGGAAAATCATCTCTAAAATTATGCTCCATTTGGTTTCCCCTTTAACGTCGAATCGAATTCGACGAACTCAGATGCACAAAAGGCTCCTGAAAAAGAGAAGTTGCAGTCAAATATCTTTTCTCTCGAGTAAAAATTGAGGTCGAATCAATCTGGAAACGCAATACTTACAAAATTCTTGGCATAAATCGATTTTTCTTGGATATTTGCATATTTAGCGTCACGGAAAAGGGAGGCGTAACTGGGGGAAGAAAATGCTTATTTCTGCTGAGGAATGCTGTTTGAATGTGTGTTTTATTCCTTCTTTATATATCAATTTCGTAAGACGTCGGAATTTGGCCATGTGGCCAGGATCAAGATGGGGCCTAACTTATTAATTTTTTAGATTTCTCGGCATTTCCCTTAAAGACATGAGGGAAACCCTCCCAAAACATCCTCTGATGGATTTTGACCCTGCGCTCAGTTTGAAATTGGTATATGGAGATTCTAATTACTATTGTTGTTTTCTCAGTAGAAAGAATTGAGAAATGTTAGAGAGACATTGCCATAAATAAAAGTAGTTTTGTACCAAAAACTATTTCTATTATGAGAGCTTTAAAACAGGCTACAAAGAAACCACAAGACCTCATGGCATGCATACCGAAATTCTTTGTGGAAAAAAGTCATTTGAAATATGTCCAAGGAAAACTTAAATATTTGCTTTGCTATTGATGATTCAAATGTCTCTTCGTTTAAATCTGGCATTCGGCCTGAAAATGAAGCTAAATGTGGGTTGTTACGATATCAATTCAAAATATGACCAATAACTCGTTAAATCGGGACTTGACATGCCATTAAATTCCGGCATCTGATAAATCGCTTGTATCAACATGCGGGTGTTCAACAAAGCTATCTTTGCCACGCTGACAACGCATAATTTTTCCCGATTCTCGTTTAATTTAGTCAACCCCTTGAAAATAGGAGATCGATTTGCCCCCGGTATAGCCGTGCTAACTTAAATTTTTGTGCTTGGCAGATTACCTATGAGAAATCTAAAATTTGCGACCAATCTGGCAAGCAATTCCCATTAGCATTTTGATATAAATTCAGCTATTGATATATCAACAACGAAAGTCACTATTTATAATTTGGAAATTTCTAAAGCTTTTTCAAGTTTTACTTGCCTATGGAGATCTTACACCCCTAAGAAGCGCTACAGTAATTGCCGTTTAAACTCAATGAAAATAAGTTAGACCTCCATGCTCTAAATGATAACTTTCTGTTTATTATCGATGACAGTTGGATTCGAGTATAAACCAATGGTCATGTAATGTTAGAAAGAGAATTGGTACTGCACCGAATAATCTAGTTATCCCCCAACACAAATTATAGAAGAGTCCTAAATTTAGAGGGGTCCACTTCTTCCAAGAAAGTACGAAAATTATATAATGTTTATGAAACTAATATCTGATCAGTTTCGTTAAGCCAGAAACAATCAGAATGGCGAGGTATAAATTATAAAATACCTTATCATATTTACTGTCCTCCGATAGAGAAGCACTTATTTCATGCAATGATGTACAAAACTATTGAGCATACATTTCTCAAATCATTCAGACCTTTTAGGACACATTTTGACATCTCAAAGAACTTGATAAAAACCCATTAAAAATCTAAAAGTCCCTAAAGAAAAACACTTTAATTTTCTTTGCGGTGTCGTTCTGTAGAAGCTCCACCAAGATTCAGTTGAATATGTTAATATTATCCGATAGAAATATGCGTAAAATGTCACAAAAAAACTAAATCGTCCAAAGAAATGATTCATTAGTTCTCGCGCGACGACAGCCAGTAGCCAATCTGATGTTAATGGGCGTAGATGAAAAGAGGAAAGTGAATGACCGCGAAGTATTCATGGGGAAATAGCTTTGACCTTACAAAGAGAATCCCAGAAGGTTCATGGGAACACAATATGAGCACCGGACTTCCTCGAGCGGGGATACCCATTTTTGGGAAACCGCCAGCAACTTTTCCTCCCTAAGGAGAATAAGATTTGGAGGATTACCCTAAGAGCCTGGAGATTTTGTAGAAAAAGTAGACCTAAGGATCCAAGAGGGATATGTGGAGTCTGAAAGGGAAAGAGACGGCTACGTTCCCTAACTTCTCTTTCTCTTTCTCTTTCATTCTCATCCCAACTAACTTCGTTCTTCTGGGAGCAATTCATATTGAAGAACCCTAGAAAATCACAGGATTATGCCCCTTTCATTTCCTCCATATATTTAGACGTATTTCCTCAACTTATAACGAGATTTCTTGCTTTGAAAGAGGAATTATCTTCATGTGTCATAACACTTCTTTTCGAGGAGTTCCCCTTTAACTGCTCTTCCTTCGTCCAATTTTCTACTCCACACATTTTTTTCCGAGTCTGATAAAACGAAATTTCTGACGATTTCTGACGACGACGTAAATCTATACATCACGTCACTTTTCAGGTCTGATTTTATACTATTATACAAAACTATTACATAATTTGAAGTGCATGTTCTACATAAGACAAGATTAATTTGAGACAGGAGGGTGAATTAGTAATATAATTTTCACAAACTAATCAATTATACTAAGTCGCGAAACCGTAAAGGCAGTAACTGAAACGAAAATTTTCGAATATGTTTCTTATAATCAAGCTTTAGTATAATGAAATTAACAAGAGCATGCCATTTAAGTGAATTATCATACCTCACAGAACTTCGACGCGATATGAGAGCCGATTAGTTTATAAATAATACGTAAAGGAAAATAAGTAATAGAAAAGCATACGTAAGCATTAAAAGTCAACCTCGGTGGTTGCGATATATCGACTACCTTAGCGGAATGGCTGGCATACTCCAACACGGTTCCAGTTCGAATCTAACCGGGTTTTATTCTTGAATAGAGAGTGGATGTTTGGATCTGCAATCTGTGTTTGCGCACGTTCAAACTTATAAAAAACAAATGCAGTTGGGGATACCATTTAATTGGAGAAATAATAGCGTAGATCTTAGCTATAGTAGATTATAATCATAAGTACACGTTGCCTTTCTTAAGGATTCCTTATCATGTTTCACAAAAAAATATGTAAATATTTTACGCTCTATAGGAAGATATAAACTGTAAACTCCTGCTATGTGCAATAACAAATCAGATTAGGATGTACTAACATTTCCTCACCCCAGTGTTGGATTGCAGGATGTGAAAGTACGCCGAGAAATGGAATTAGTGGTGAGAAAGTTGAAAGACCACAGGTTTCCTCCCGACCGCAAAGGGCCGCCCCACAAGAGCTGTGTGCTTGCAACACAAGACTTTAACTACGGTGAGTGAATATACCATGGCCACTATAGGTCTTCTTGTGCAACCGTAAAATGTGCGTTGATAATAATGTGCTAGAGAGAGTGATTTCGCTCAGATGAAAACATACATTGACCTTTTAGAGAGAATCTCTTTCTATAACAGCGAATACTGTTTATATGTAAGGGAAAATGTTCCGAACGAGCTTCTGCGTCCTGTAAACTATACTTCCTCGCATAAATCGTTGGCACACGTAACCTGAACTACGGATTAAGGATATCAATGAGGAAAGGTATGGACTTTGGTTTATAGAAATTTTCATATGCATGAGGAAAGTTGGCGAAACGAATATTACCATTATATCCGATATTAATCGTCCGTCGGTTTGCTTGTATCGGAATGGTTAGAACGCTAATTTCCCTACCACAAGATCTCGGATTCGAGTCCCGGCTAACTTTTCTTTGGTATGGCATGGTTGTTTGTGTTCATCATTTTAGTGGTATTTGTTAAAAGTTATCAAAATGGATGTAATAAGAGATACCTGTTACCGCTAAATAAACAATAATAATGATAAAAGAATTAACTCTCAACAAAATCTTTCTGCAGGAGAGCGAAGTGGAATCATCCTCAAAAGTTATATTTTCAAAAATAAAAGACACATTAATAAGTGTCTTGTCTAACACAATAGTGGCATCTGAGACAACGATGTAATAAATATCAGATAATATCTCGGAAATAAGAACTTCTGGTTGAATATGGTAGATTCCGTTGAAAATAGCAGTTTGGATATTATAAAAATTTTCCCCGATCGATATTTTACTTAGGGAAATAAATCACTCAACCGATAAAACAATAGTCAATGCATAGCAACGGGAAAGAAAACTGATGAAAAGTAAGTGAAAGTAAATTAAGACAGTGAAAAGTATTAAACCGTGGCTTTGCATTTTGACGATAATTAATATTACAAATATCTAATATTGGACTATTGATATATTAAAAATAATATATTGATAACTACGATTAATTATAACTAATGATTTATCTTTGGATATGATTTATATTCTAGGGAACTAGAATTATTCCCCTCCACTGTATACTGAAAGGTGATCGTACTAGGTATAATAATTACAAACATAATTTGTCTGGAATTTAACTTTAAAGTATTATAAAAAGATGCTTTTAAATAAAATCTCATGCTTATGGCCTAATCGGTTTTAGATTATAGATTAAACTAGTTCTGTTTTCAAACAAAATTATGCCCAAATCATTACAGAGATGCAAGGAAAATAGTTGAAAATAAATAGTTAATAGCTGTGCGCTAACTACGTTCAGCGTTGCTTTCTTTACGTGCTTTCAAACCGAAAATCAATTGAGATTGCGAATACACACATTTCCAGGAACTAAGTAAGAAAGTTGCAGCGAATTTTCTACTGGACACACACGGTCTTGAAGAGAATCAGAGGAGGAAATTCAAAGAAGGCGTGGAACGGAGAAAATTGAATAGGAATTCACAATGAAATTCCATGTTATGTTGATGATTGAAGAAAAATAAATGACCCCGTTTTCCTGTGGTATTGAGCTGGATTCCAAGAAACGCCCGTGTTCAGAGCACATTTGAACACGCTTCTGGAGCGGCGGATTTATCATAATGCTTATTTTTTTTAAAAAAAGGTGAAATAATCGTGATATTTCTAATTCCCTTCACAGTAAACATAGTGTTCCGCTAGTTTGGTGACTCGTTTTACCCATATTTTCAAAAAAACGAATGCGAGGATTTGTCGCTGAAATTAAAAAGTGAAAATAAAACTGAAAAAAGGTGAGATGTGACTTAAAGTTGCCCTTGAAAATCGAATACATACACTCTGAAGCTTGAGGGAAGATGGGAATTTTTCCTTTACTTTCCCGACCTCTACAAGACAAAACAGGTGGAAGGGAAAGCCCATTCACTATCGCGTGCTCAGCGAGAATGTTCTCTCAGTTTCCTTAAGCAGCTTATCCGAGCAACTTTGTCTTCAATTACACAAGGGTTAAGGTAAATGTAATTCTCTCCTTTTAAACCTCTACACCAACACTTCCTACTCTCGGTAAGTACTCCACACATCACTTTGACATTTCAGGAAAATTGTTTTTACGTAGTTTTCCTTTCAGGAATAACCTCACTCCATCCAAGAGTAAATAACCCCATTAATGTATGTCCATCTTCAGCGCATTTACATCCTATTTCAGTCCCTAAGGAATTAAGAGCTTAAAGCTGAATGAAGAAAATAATATGCTTCTAGTTCCACTGTATGGTAGAACGGAACAACCAAATCAGCCTTAGTATAACCCGATTAACAGGACCTTAATTATGCGGATTATCATCTTTAAGGTGCAAAGGTTTTCTCGAATTTATCATTTTTCTCCACCTTACTCAACCTCAACCTTCAACCTTTACTTCCTGTAACATTTATAACTCGATATTAAAGAAATGTATTACAACCCTAATGTTGGCTAAAGCAGCTCTGTAGAGTCGGTGAAGTAAAAATTAAAATAAAAACCAAGTATATAGTATTAAAAGTGTACCATTGAAAAGTTTTCTCGACCTTTCCGATCTATATTAAGGAGTACCTACTTCGCAACAATCAAAAGTAATCATTTTTCGACTTACTGTTATTTTTAACTTATAATCTCATAAAATTTAAATACAAACATACTCGTTGCATCCTAATGAAAAGGTGTTGCCTTAGTAATCAGTAGTTCACTTACTTGAAAAACTAACAAAGTCTCTTGATTAAATTTTGTAAAATTAAATTAATTAAATTACACCTACATTAATACCCTGCAGGCCACCATTCGGAGGGGGGTGTAAACATCGAGCGTTGGGGCTACTTATTTTAGCTTATTGATATAGGTAACCGTTGGTGGAAAGAATGACTCCCTAAAAACGACTTGCCCTCGCATCTACTTCTCTTGTTTTCCGCTCATTGTCGGATCGATGATAGCAGCAGGGGGGTCACACAATATAAATTACGTCTTCCGCAAATGTGATTTCTCTTAATTTACTAAGCAATCGCACCCTAGCTTCTAATATTTAAGGATTCTCGACCTTCTTCTGAGAGCATTTTTGTAACTCTTGCTTTTTTACCGTAGCACATTTTAACAAATCACCTTGCTCTTCACTTTCTTCACATTTGTGTGATTACACGTTTTATCTGCCGGATCCCATATACTTACCACATATTCCAGACTGGGCCTGAACAAGATGAAATATTGCCTGTTTGGTCCTAGTTTTTGTTAACAAAATTCTATTGTCTTAATTTCCTTTTTATAATTCACCCATCAATCGGTTCAATTAGTATTGTTAAAAGTGCTTCGATAGGTGAGGTCATTCTGCACACATGGGCCCACACTGGTAATCGAACCCGGCACCGCTTCCACAAAATGAGAATGCACTGCCCAGGTGGCCATCCGCAAGCCCTCTTTATTGCTTGGATTGTTACTATATATATATATGTCATGCAAAAATGATAAATATTTGACGAAACTTTTACCTATAACAAGTTATACCCGGTGCTGGCTTTTCTTGGATGACCGGGAGCTAGCAATTGAAGTTCCACGTCTATGGGCATCAGTATCAACACAGATTATATTGAACACACATTATGTGTCTGAACTTTCCCAAGCATAACGAGCATCCAAAGAGATGCGGCCTAATTTTTTACTCACCTAAGTCGACCATTTCCCGTGTTCTGTTCATTAATTACTGCTTTTTCTGGCCATCCTTAATACTAATAATAATCCTTAATATCTCTAAAAAAACCTTATGACTATTCCACTGAGAAATACTCCATAATCACAAGGATAAAGGAAAGGAAGGTAACTTAGTAGGTTGTAAAACCTACGAAAATCCCAAAGGAATAACAAGTGTGAAAAATAGCGACACGACTGGAACTCGAACCCAGGTCTCCCACTTTCCGGGCAGGTATTCTAACCACTGAACTACCGTGCCGCGTATCTCTCACACTGTTAAGGGAATGCAATCTTACTCTTCAAACTGGAAGTGGTTTGAGCCTCAAACCCCACACCATTTGCCAAGATTGGTTCTGGAAGGATGATTGCTAGGCGAGATGAGAGATGAAGTGACTCCCCTTACTGAGACAGAGATCCTTCAACGAAAAAAATTTACGGAAATGCAGTAAAATGACAATATGAGAAACAGTTGAGTTTTTCTCTGACTGACTTTGGCATTGATCTCAGGGATGAGTTATCCAGCAAAACGCTGGCGTCAATATACGTCATCTGGTGAGAAAAAACCCGAGAGGTAGTCACACAGAGCACACGCTGGGAAACGTTAAATCTATCATATGTAAACCACTTTTCATATAATTCGATGAGAACCAAAATGAATGGCTTTACCTAGCATCATTCATACTTTTGAGCAAGTGTCATGCCATCACCACCATAACACAAGAACTAGGCATAAGAAAATGAAAGACATATTCCTGAATCCTCTACCAAAGCAAAAACAATTTAGATTAATTAAGATATGTTTGCAAAAACGTATTTAATACTAATGAAACATTATTCTCGTTTTCTTTAATGTGAGACTAAAAGGCAGAATGTTATTTTTAGTTAACTTTTCGAGTCACAGATTCACATTGCGGTTTTCCTAGTTTCGCATGCCTTCGTAGTGGAAATGTATGTACGGTTTCATTAAGCACAGACGTCAAATGGGGTTTCCAAAGCAGGGCTACCAAGGGGTTATTACCCAATATTTGTTTTCAGATTTTGCGCAATATGAGTTGTGGAAAATCCCCCGGAGAGCTCTTTCTCGACCCAAATCGATGAACAGAACTTCGCAAAGAAACAGAAACTTTGCTCCTCTACTGTATCTGGTAGACGCAGTATTTGCAGCATTGACAAAAGCTTCCACGATCTGCTTCAACCCCCGCTTTGCAAAGTACTCTCATGCTTGTTATAATAAAATTGAAATATTTCTGTAAGCATGCTTCAGTTCTCTCGCAGGACACCATGGAAACTGAAATAAATATTTTATTCCCAAGGAGATTTCTCCTTGGGAATTTTCCGAGATGCACGACTTTATCGTGCCAAGTCATCTAACCCATTTCCTTAAATATTTTATGCTTTTTCATCAAGAAAATTTCTCATCTACAACTTCTTTCGCATGGAAAAATTGATATTTACATTACACGCTAGATATACAAATGAACTACTCTTCGATACATATTCGTGAAATGTTGAACGAACTTTTAATTTATTTTGAATATAAAAAAACGATATAAGCGCTATTAAAAGCATTCTTGTAATTGTGTGTATAAAAACCCAATCGTGCTAAATTAACACAGTATTTCAGCTGAAAATTTAACAGAGAGCGCTGTTTGTACGAAATACAGATTTTTCAGCCGTATAAAATGCATTCTTAAAAATATCTCTGAAACAGACAAATAACATTCGTATTCCTACGGAGCACTATTTATAACTATTTTCACGGATATAATGCTAAATTTCAGAGCAATTGCAAAATATTAGGAAAAAGTAAATATACTAAAACGAAGAGGCGAGCCTTTTTGATTGATACGGCGGAAATCCTAGCCTTTGTAATTTAATGCCAATTTAATGAGGAAAATGGCCCAATTTAATGAGGAAAATAGTCCATATTTCATCGAAAAGGAATGAATTATAAAACACTATGCCTAAAATTATTGCATATGATTTCGGATATTCCGTGGTTTAACAAATAATAAGCTTTTATTACACATATGATCGTTTAACGACCAATTGTGAAATATTCCGACGACAGAATCGTGACCGAATCAATATTCCATTTTAAATTCTTATTTTCAGATGTGATCATTCTTTAGTGCAAGTATAGTATTTCTATTTTCTAAAGTCGAGAGTATAGTTAATGATGCAGACTTAACTTTTGATCATATCAGCATCGAAGGTGCCAAAGGAGTGACGTTACTGAGCGTAACAGTTAAAAAGTTGAGAATCTTTTATTAAGAATTGTGAAACAAAATTCGACAAAGCCCACAATTTTCGTTATATGGGAAATGTTTCTTAATCGGAAGGCTGCATATACAGTTTTACCACATAAGAAATCATTAGACCGCATATTTAACCGTGAGACTGCACTTGATTGGCGAATCGTTTACATTCGAATAGCTCAACATCGGAGCTTTCCGAAGTAGAACGAATTAAGTATTCTCGGGTTTCCAACCGGGCAGCGTCTCTCCATATTGTCGACGTTTCGGCTACGCACACTGCAGCCATCTTCAGGACTGATGAAGTCATCTTCATTCTTCATCTTCGTCTGGACCTGAAGATGGCTGCAGTGTGCGTAGCCGAAACGTCGACAATATGGAGAGACGCTGCCCGGTTGGAAGCCCGAGAATACTTCCTTCAAACAACTCACCGGAAAAGAACCACATCCTACTATAACGAATTAAAAAGCAAAATGAAATTGGCCTGGACGGCGTAGCGACTAAGGCACTCATCTGCCACGCAGAAGGTTGCGGCTCAATCCGAATCTATAGCAATTTACCTGACGACATTCTTCAGGAAGGCCACAGGTCGACTCCACCTGAGTAAATGAGTAACAGAGGTAATACCCTGGGTAATAATAGACGGTGAAAGCGTAATGCAGGCCACACTACCGTCATTTCAAACCGTTTGACTCAAGTACGAGCAGCCGTAACTTCCTAATCTTGCTAAGCTATGAAAGAAGGACTATTATTACTAGTGAAAGTAAGGTATGTACCTTTCATTTTATTTTCACTTGTCGTAATAAATAAGTCTGGGAAACAAAATCATTGAAATGCGTGTATTTCTTCAGCAATTGACGAAAAGGTTGCTTTGAACCTCGGTAAAGGTCATGCATGGTCTAGATTTAGCATGTTCCCTACCCTATTTTAGCCAATTACGCAGTGATTTTCCACCTGAGTCTCAAAAGAGGTTTATAGAACTCTTAATCATACGGCATGATTATTCCTAATCCAAATCAATGTGCGATATAGAGATAAACATGGTCTTTAAAACTTCAGTGCAAACAAAAAGCAAAAGTTAAAGTAAGTAGTGAAATTCCCTGCGAGAAGAACCCGAAGAAACTTAACATGCTTAAAATGCAACATAATATGAAAAACATACATTTTAATTGGGTTGGAATACTTCCCTTACGCCTCTGGCTCACAGAAATCAGAAATTAAAAGGAGCATCTAAAAATGTCTGCTAATCGTAACTTATCACAGCTCGTAAACCTCATTGGGATAATCCGGGAGATATTCCGTTGTTATTTCGACTGAGCTTACAAAGGGCAGCAGAGGGACCAAAAACGCGATGGTGTTAACTCCATAAGGAATATTCAGAATCTCTTGCTCATTCCGAGAACGAAGGAAAATCTGATGGAGTTTGAATGAAGTTGGATCCATAGATGCAAAAAAGGGAAGTTTCAGGTACATTCCAAGATAATTCTATCATCAATTTGATATGCTGAAGCTCGACTTTGAGGAACGGTGCCATACTTAGAAAGAAAGAAACTTCGCAATCTCCACCGAATATATTATTCAGGCCTGAAGAAGTCTGTAAGAGGAAAGAAGTCGCATTCTCCTTAACATGACAACAATATATTCTTTGGAAATTACAAAGTTCCTCTCTTTCTAAGCAATTTTATAATATTGTCATAAATTCAACAGACTACCTGCAAGACTACGAGAGACAGTACAAACATTCAAATAATCTTTACTCCAATCACTAAAAGAGTTACGTCCAGGTACCCTTTGAGATCTCTGTTTTATCAATTACTTCTGGCACGACTTTGTGTAAGGACTATGTAATTAAAAAAGTATAGAAACAAACTTTTACCCGTGCCACGATATATTTCTATTCCATGACCATGGTTCCGACCCTTTACGCCGTCATTATAAAGAAAGACGTCGAAACCATGGTCGTAGAATAAATTTATATAGTGGTACATGTAAAAGTTTGTTTTATCCTTCATCGATCTCTGTTTTGTCTCTTAAAGTTAAAATCTTATCATACCCTGAGATTTTGTAAGATTCGACGCCATGCTGAGATAACGTACATCAAAAATTTTCAAATTAATTTAAGAATTAAAGAAAGGTATGAATACTTTACATACATGGTAGTTCAGTACTGAACTACCATGCCGCGTCTATTCCACACTGTAAAGGGAATGCGAGACCTGGGTTTGAGTCCCAGTCATGTCGCTTTTTCTCACACTTGTTATTCAATTTAAGTATATTGCATTATGGTATGCTAGATAATCTCATACCTGTAAAGTCAACAAACAAAACGCTGAGTAGATCCTCTACATTGCTGGCTTAAAAATCTTTGAAGGAATGATATTTCATTACGTAAGGAATGAATTTTATATCTTAGCAAAAGAAATTCAAGGTAATTTTTAAGATAATGATACCTTATTAAACAGTTTCGCAAAAGATTGCAGTCTCGTATAATTACTAAAATTTGATACTGTTTAATAATGCGCAAATTCGCAAAACTACGCCATTTCGTTAAAATCGACAATATACGTGACTAATTCGAGGAACAGGCAGCTTCGTAATATGCATTACAATGTCGTAAAGCCTGATAATATTCGTGATCTTTTAAGTATTTATAAGTTCGAAAATACCCGAAATTCGTTAAAATAACATAAACACTCCAAATGTCCTCGAATATAGCAATATTTTTCTAAAAGTTTCTCAAAAGTATTATCAAGGAAGGTTGAGGGGAAAAAATTTTGCTGACTTGACTGGAGTAACTTCGAGGGGTAAAAATAAATAGTAAGACGGACTAAAACAGCGAGAGAATGGAAATAATTAAAGAGGTAGAGATTAAAGAGCCTTTGAGATATGGATTTGACGCATAGAGAAGAGTAAGTCGATAGGAGCATTAAAGAAGTGTTGATTAAGGTGAATAAATGATCTTGGTTAGAGAAACTATAAATAAAGAAGTTCGCCGGATGTAAGTGGTACTGGTAAAACGTCAGATAAATACGTCAGTTAATGAATTAATGAATGGAACGGGTGTGAAAGTACGAAGAGAAAGAAGAATGAATCCTGGAAAACGTACTGGCTAACGTAGACGTACTGGCAGGCAGATATTACAGCCTTAGGATTATATTAATCGAGGGAAACGTTATCTAAAGGCAAAATATATCAAACTAAATGATGAGCAAAGCAGCAACTTCTGCAAACTCTTACATTTACACTCTTACAGATTTATATAGATAAAATCGAAAATACAGTTGGTTTTCCTGTATTTAATCCTAAACGTCCAACAGACGAGGCAAACGTACTGCATTTATTCAAACAGCAAAATTAAAACAGTAAGTATCGAATTTATTAATTCAGCCTCGACTTTGTGGTAGTTCTCCATTATAAAAAATAAGGAAAATAACACTTCCACCGATACAACAATAATTTTACTATACGACCGTGGTTTCGACCCTTTAGGGCATCATCAGGCAACCATCATCATCACCTGATGATGACCTAAAGGGTCAAAGCCACGGTCGTATATTAAATTCATTGTAGTAACGGTAGAAATTTTCCTTATTCTTTACGGTAAATAGCTGTAATTTTATAAGCAATTAAATGAATATAATTATATATATATACACTATATATAATTATGCTTGGAATCTCAAGAAGAGACAGGAAACGCAACACTTGGGTTAGGAAGATGATAGGAGTGACAGACATCATAGATAAGGTAAGATCGCTGAAATGGGTGTGGGCAGGCCATGTTGCAAGGAGAAACGACAAGCGATGGACATCAGCAGTTCTGAACTGGATACCAAGAGATGTGAAGAGACCAAGAAGACGACCAAGGGACAGATGGAACAGAGACATCATTCAGTATTTAGGGGTAACATGGCAACGAGAGGCTCAGAATAGAGAGAATTGGAAAGCACTTGGGGAGGCCTACATCCGACGTCGGATTGAAAATGGATGATGATGATATATAAAACAATTTATTAGGTATTACGTGTTACATAAATATTGATGTATACAGACATCACTATTTATTAATATTTTCAAAACATGGTATTCTCTTTTTCAGATCAAAAGTAATTAATGCATGTGATAAAAACGTATCTCCAAGAGCTCAGAAGCCTAACGAAATAGGTGAGTAAAGATAACAAGCGGAGGGCGCTTAGTTTCCTTCGCCACTTAAAAATGACCTTTATCTTTTTTTTCATTTCCCAGATGGCGACCCTGCAAAATGAGTAACGCCATTACAAATGGCTTCCTTAATCGTTTTTGTTGAACTACCGCAAACTTCCGCATCCCAAACTGGCGCTTGTTGTTCTCGCCTGATTGGCTGGACCCGCCTCTTGAAAAAGAGAACTCATGTCCTTAATGACACTAGTACTAACAGTCTCAGTATAGGTATACAGTCTCTTTGTTAATGAGGATGCATTTACCTCGAATGAGCGCGGACCGTCAACATATACAAGAAGATCTAATTTTAGTGAACAAGCTAAAAGCTGATATCTTTAGATGTAAGATCCCCCTTTAGATCTGATCCCCCGTATACTTTTTCTAATACTTAAAAAACCCCTTACAACAGCTCGTAAACCTCATTGGGATAATCCGGGAGATATTCCGTTGTTATTCCGACTGAGCTTACAAAGGACAGCAGAGGGACCAAAAACGCGATGGTGTTAACTCCATAAGGAATATTCAGAATCTCTTGCTCATTCCGAGAACGAAGGAAAATCTGATGGAGTTTGAATGAAGTTGGATCCATAGATGCAAAAAAGGGAAGTTTCAGGTACATTCCAAGATAATTCTATCATCAATTTGATATGCTGAAGCTCGACTTTGAGGAACGGTGCCATACTTAGAAAGAAAGAAACTTCGCAATCTCCACCGAATATATTATTCAGGCCTGAAGAAGTCTGTAAGAGGAAAGAAGTCGCATTCTCCTTAACATGACAACAATATATTCTTTGGAAATTACAAAGTTCCTCTCTTTCTAAGCAATTTTATAATATTGTCATAAATTCAACAGACTACCTGCAAGACTACGAGAGACAGTACAAACATTCAAATAATCTTTACTCCAATCACTAAAAGAGTTACGTCCAGGTACCCTTTGAGATCTCTGTTTTATCAATTACTTCTGGCACGACTTTGTGTAAGGACTATGTAATTAAAAAAGTATAGAAACAAACTTTTACCCGTGCCACGATATATTTCTATTCCATGACCATGGTTCCGACCCTTTACGCCGTCATTATAAAGAAAGACGTCGAAACCATGGTCGTAGAATAAATTTATATAGTGGTACATGTAAAAGTTTGTTTTATCCTTCATCGATCTCTGTTTTGTCTCTTAAAGTTAAAATCTTATCATACCCTGAGATTTTGTAAGATTCGACGCCATGCTGAGATAACGTACATCAAAAATTTTCNCAGATAGGCTCAAATAAAATCAAGAGATAACTCTTTCTCAACAAGAAGGTACAGCCTAAATTCAAGTGTACCTGTTCTGTTTTCCGAATGAAGGACGATTTTCTTCGTAGAGTTCTTAATATTTAGAAAAATGCTGGCGTTAAGTTCAACAACAAAGGTAACGTCGTGTAAGATGGTAGCTCTAGAATGTTTCCCATTAGCCAGGGTGTTACCTGCACAATCACTACAAAAACACAAACTGCTCCAACTACATACACACCTAGGATGTATGTAGTTGGAGCTACACCCTGGGTATGTAGTTGGGGAGCTGATTTTTCATTACGATCGACAACTATGAAGCACCTAGTGATTTGTGTTATTGTTAAATGTTGTAAAGCAGTCCCTATCTCTAATTTTGGTTTTCTAAAGCAGTCGAATGCAAGTTCCTTTTGCATTCTAAGGATGGCCATTAACTGCATAAAATGAAAAATTAGTTCTTGCGAAGTTTATTTTATGGGACTACCATCACATATAGGATATCTTCCTTACCTTGAACCTTCATCACAGTTTCAGTGAAGCTCTCCTTCATTGAGGTTTATTTGGTTGAAATAAGATTATTCGATCTCATATTAGACAAGGGAATAGAAATATTGTATTTAAATCCATCAGTGAGTAACAATGAAAAATATAGCAATAATAAATGAAAACATGATAAAAATATACAAGCACACAGCGGGTTGCTCTCTTCACACTTCGGCTTGCTAGATGTGTAGCGGGGTTGCCTATACTCCCATTATTAATTTTCAAATAATTATTGCCGCAAAAATAAGGCCCACTCATGCGAAATCCATTACACTTTTTCAATGCTCCACTTTCTCCACCACCACAAAAAGGTTCATCGAAATCCCCGGACAATAGTGATAATCACTCCTTTTAACAGTTCACTATCGCCAACCAAATCGTACTTAGTAATTTCTTCCTTCTCATATCATAGTCCAGTCAATTTAGACACAAAACAGAGCTCGATCTTGCAAAAGTTCATGTAGTTGTAATTTGTTAATATGTTGTTAGGACCTATGTGGATTGTAGGATACCAATTTTGCAAGATCGAAAGATCTGTTCGAGCTGCGCTATTCCAAGAAAACAACTTATTTTGCACTTTTTTGGGTATTAGCTCAATATCTCCTAAAATATGCGTCCTACAGAAAACATTAACCAATTATTTATTAATTTAAATAAAATTTTCTACATTTTAAGCCTAAATTCAACTTTATACGCCCAGAACCTTCCGAGATATGGCACTTCAAATATTGGCCATTTTTTACAAAAAATGAAAAATTTTTCTCATTGCGTGAGAAACTACTGTCGGATAGAAAATAGTATAGACCTGGACTTTTATGCGTTCCTCTTTGATAATCTGCCGTTATAATGTGGCATGCTACACATCGTTCGAAAGAGCAACTCTATGCCTATAAAATAATATACATTAAAAGTCAATATCTAGGTCGACGTAAACCAAATCAAAACATGGTAAATTCGCGCAAATTCGTGACTCGGTCATCTTTACATCTTTTCTAAAACAATGACCAGGTATCGCAGGAAAACCAAACTTTTAGCAGAAATACGGTATATAGTCCTGAAGCATAATCCGCGTTTTTGAAAACCGATCTTTTTTTGCTAACCTTTAATTAAAGTAGGCTGAAGACCATACTACAATAATTCACCTAACGTTTTCCTAAAAACTATCTAGAAGTTTACAGGAATTCCAGCAATTCTAAATTATATTGCAACTAATTCAAGTACCTGAATTTTAATTATTTTACAAATTCAAGGAATAAAAAAATTTTAATTTTGGCTTCAGAAATCAATTTTCGACAATTTTTAAATTGATTGTGTCTTGTTGTGTCTTGCATATATAAACGACATAAAACAGTTTATGTCGTTTAACCAACATAAAATGTAAAAAGCGTTGGTTTCTCCGTAAAAAAAGGAAGGAAAGAAAAAAGATAAATTTCGTAACCACGTGTGAAGTTTGTGGTAATATCTAAGCGTGTCTCTATAATTTTGCGGAGTCAAAAGTAGCGAAAACTGTAGCAATAATTAGCAAAAAGATCTTAATGTAAGTAAATACTCTGTAGTTCTTTATTGGAAAGGAAACAATTGCGTTATAACTATCTGTACAAAATTAATGGAATTAATATAAAAGCAGTCCGTTCAGTTGAATATCTTGGATTCATTCTTAAAAATAATTTGAACTGGAGCACACGTACCCGAAAAAGCTGCGGTACAGCAACTAAAAAGCTCGGATTTTAAAGCGAATTGCAGCTAGATGCGATAAAAAGGTTAGAAAGCGTTTTTTCACCTTAGTCAGGTCCCATCTGGTATATGTGGAGAGTAGATGGAATCCAGCGGATGAAACACGTGGGTGAATCCCGAGAAAGTGCAGCGCAAGACGATACGTGATGTTAAAAAATGCTACGATAGAAAAGCAAGAGTTATGGAAATACTCTCAGACGCAGGTTCGGAATCCTCGAATGAAAGGAGACTAGAAGCTAGGCTGCGGTTGTTTGCTAAATTCAGATAAAGTACATTTGCGGAAGACGTAATCGGTATTATGCGACCCCCCTGCTACTTCGGGTGATCCGACAATGAACGTAAAATAAGAGAAATAGATACAAGTAGTTTTAGGGACTCATTCTTTACGCGAACGATACGCGATAACAGTAAGTTAAAGAGGTAACTCGAACGCTTGGTGTTTACACCCCCTGCCATAGCCGAAAGGTGGCTTGTATGGATTTGATGTAGATGTAACATGAGACGAGCACAATACCTCTTTCAAGATTTAAAGGACGATACTGACGGAAAATCGATATTTCACGGCCTTGATTTAGAGTGAACGTGCTCATGGGCAGACTGTGGAGATAAACATCAAAGTTTCTCTGTTGCAAACTTTAGTTCGTAGTGGCGAGACTTTTAATTTTTCAAAATGTATACACCTGCGCTTGAATTCCGCACATCCTTAACAAATTTTAAAACAAAATCCGATGTGTCTTTAGAAGTCAATTTTAATCATCATTATAATCAAGAGACGAGATAATAGCGAATCACGATAATCATCAGCAACTAATTCCTTCAACTCTCTTCCGTATGTAATTCATATCCGCTCTCTCGCCTTCAGGCTTGCGATCAAACAAATTCCTACCGCTATAAGCCACCGTGCGTGCCTATATTACTAACCTCGCCTCTTCATTCCATTGATAAACACGTAAACAACTCTCTTCTTCCTCGAAATGCTCCGAGGTATCTACATTTTCCATTAATATCTCCAAAATCAACATACATGAGGTTAATAAAGTGAATGATAATAACTAATGATTGGGTAGATTGGGATCCACTATATTACGATATGTTTAGATATAGTATTATAAATTTTAATCACACATTAAAAACTTATGCTGTTCAACCTGAGAAGTTTAAACAATGAATGTAACACCATGTATAATGTTGGTTTAACGTAATTAAAACAATGCAAAATATTTGCCATATATTAGTAACTTTGCTCACACAGAAATCAACTGATCTGAACGATTTATCCGATATAATCGAAAAATTTAAAGAATGAGTCACAACCAGGGTATCCAAAGACCGGGTTATCGGTTACTATTGAGCTAAGTAGCGACTAATCGATTAACCGAGAAAATATTGTTCTCGTATTAAATTGTAAACGTTTTAGGTGCTGTATTGCACAAGTCCGGGCAGATACATTTTCCCAAAAACGAATGAATAGAAGGCGTCCTGCAGGACAGAAAGCCTAATAAGGTAGTATTACGTTAATTCTGAACAACAGATTCAATTTCGATGATAAAAATATTGTTACCTTCAATTTAATACCTACTTTGGAGGTGTATGTGCAATGCGCACATACAATGCACAGAATAGCTATATCTCAATTACAAGAAATAAAGCTGTAATTGTGCAGTAGTACTAAAATGAGTGCTATTTATCAATGTATTCTATAAACAGCATGCAAAGAGGAAATCCTCAACAGTATAAAAATCATAATTAAATCAAAAACTTAGACGTAGACACTGTGGCTACTATGGGATACATCCGCGTCTTCTGTGAACAATTTGTACCACCATGAATTACGAGTTAATAATTTTTAACGAGCAATTTCGGTGCTCTAATATTTTAAATATATCTTTGTGCGGTGAAATCCTAAATTTGACGTCCGGGCAGATACATTTTCCCCGATTTCCCACAAAGGAATGAATATCAGGCGTCCTGCAGGACAGAAAGCCGAATAAGGTACTACGTTCATTCGGAACAACAGATTCAATTTCGATGATAAAAAATTGTTAAATATGAGTCATATGCTATCGGGAGGAAAAAGTTGCTTGGACTTCTAGCTTCCTGGCTTGACAAAATCTACTAAACAAACATCATATAACTGTCACACTTTCACACCTCCTCATGAGGTGATTAATCAGAAGATTGGTTGTTAGACACTACATTTTTCACGTTTCCCCGCCTTCCTTTTAATCTCTTCATAGTTTTGCATCCCATGTCTTTCGCAATCTTCTCTACGAATTGCAGTCGTGGTCTCTCTCTAGGCCTTTTTCCATCACATATCCCTTGTCTTTAGGGGTCCCTCATGTCTCAACAAATACTGTATAAGTTGGAATCTTCTGTTTACGATAGATTTCCTTAAACTTCTCCTCTCGCTCATTCTTTTAAGCACTTTATAAGAAATCTTATTCGTCCACTTAATTTTCAGCGTACATCTATAGCTTCGTATCTCAAATGCACTCAGTCCCTTCCCTTTTTTCCCTATAGTCCTGGTTTCACAGCCGTATAAGGTCTTACTCCATACGTATGGTTTAAGGAAGCTTACCCTAATTTCAAGGCTGTTACTTTTAGAGGTTAATAATTACTTCTTTTTGTTGAAAGCAGGCGAAATTCTGCTTCTTAGTTCGATAGTGCTTCTATTGATCTTACTTTCTAGACAGATAAACTGCGAGAGAAAATTTGGAAGAGGATAACTTGATTTAACAAAGACAAGACAAAAACAGGAATCCGAAGATATGCAGAAATGCCTTCCTTACTGAATTTTACTAAAAACAGAAATATCTGTACTGAATAAATGAAGAAAAAACGAAAAAAATAAAACAATTAGGGCGGTAATAATGCCATAGGATATATTGCGTGAACGTTGAAAGATAATGATTTGAAATATATGAACTTAAAAGAATTCTTTACACATAGAAAAAATTAGTCATAATACGTCTAAAATTAGGCCTCTATTGTTAAATCCGAATCACGTGTTTCCTCGACAGGATAACGAGGAAAATGAAGTATAAAATAAAATGAACGTAAAGCCGCGTGCGTTTCCGAGGACAAGAATGCATTTTAACAAGGACAGAGGCGACAATGAGACCTCTGGATGACATATTTAATGTAATTGGAGTTTCGGCAAGTTTATTAGGAAGAGATTGGTGAAAATCTTCTCTCGAAAAGAATTCCATCTCGTAGATGGGAAACATCAAAGAGAGAAAGATCAAAGGTCTATAAGTTTTAGAGATGCGGATTCGCCGAATATTAGAAAAACCGTTTTGGATATAAAAACAAATGAGAAATGGGTTTTGATCGAATAAATAAAGAGAACGTCGATAGAAGAAAGGCAGAGCTTTCAGAATCTCTAGAGGAAATTTGGATTAAAGATGAAAATTCGAAGCAAGAAAATCAATTTTTGGATAAAACTAAAGGTTAACAAGGTAAAAAAGGATTCTCATCGAAGCTCTAATGTTAGAAAGTCCTTTTTTTATTCTATGGCAGCGAAGATATTGAATTTATTGAAGTAATATTGACATGAAGGATAGTTATTAACAATACAGTATTATATAGCTGAATATCTCTTGCTAGAATTTTGGAACATTCTTATTTGAACGTACTTCTTACAGTATTTTTCTGGTTATTCGTACTATTTAAAATAACGACAACATTTACTGAGGTAATTCATATCTCTTATGCCTTCTTTAACTTTACCTTTGTTCATCAAGGTGACTGCAGAATTTAAGATGGAAAAAGGAGCATGGCTGTATATAAAAGTTTTTTGTTGAAACGCTCCTAAATCTATGCCCTATGGCTACTGCAAGAGCATACCAAAGGTAAAGACTTCTAATTCCGCGAAATCAGATGGACGCTAAGAATGGGACCTGAACATTTTGGTGTATGCGGGAGATCCTGGGTTTAACCCGGCGCCCTATTGTTTTCGCGGAATTGGATACCCTTCAGTACACCTTTTCAGTTTCGTTTCCGTTAATATGTAGTACGTATTAATGTTTGGATATTATAAGCAGCACGTAAAGAAAGACCAGTAGATAATTCTCGTGTAAGAAAGTAGGCAATAGATTGAATTAAGAAGTTGTACAACAGTTTATTATACCAAAGGATATTCTTCACATTCAAAATGTACATGTTGAAGAGCAACTGTATGCAATGGTTTAAGTCTCACTTTGATCGACGAATTTCGTAATAAATTTCGGAATAGCTCCATTTATTTAATTATGGTATCCTTGATATCATGGTACTAATTTTCTATATAGAATGCTGTAAACAGATCTTTGCTCACAATCTTGTCAGAGTGACACAACTGATCTCAACACTACCATCTGTTGAGCGATATTTGAACTTGAACTGTATTCAAATCGAATTTACACTAAAATCGAATCGGAATCGAAATTCAATTGAATCGGAATCAAATAGTATTCATTCACCAGGAAATCGAATCGAAATCGGTTTAAAGAAATCAATTCAAAAACATCGGAATTCATATTAAGAAAATCGATTTTCTGGCGAATCGAATCGGAATCGCCCATCTCTAGTTCGAACCCAGGAGCACAAAATACGTTTACATAAGAGATGTACGTAAATTACGTTTTCATGACGTGCAGAGGTCGTTTCTTTTACAAAATTAAATTAGAAACAATTGTCCTACGAAATTGAGACAAGTGCCAAAAGAAAGGAAAATTATCATAGAATCTTATTTTAGTTGTGAATCATTCATATAATTTCGAAATTGCGAGAACTTTGGTAAAATAGACGTAAAATTCGTAAAACTTTTCGGAAATAAACAACCCATCCCTTTGACGACCAAGGTAATTGTTGAACATTGATTTCATGAGTTATCCCATATAAATGCACGGGGATAATCAGTTCTTATAATTTTTATAATAAATTTACGTAAAGTAGGCTTTCATGACTCGAAAAAAGTAGAATAAATACTATAAATAATTTATATGATGAGAAATATATTGAGTTATTATGATCCTACGACAGAATTTTTTTGTGCTTAGGAGGAGCAGATATATACGGTAATAGATATATTTTAAAACTAAATTAAGTCCCCTCATGCTTGACGGGGGCGTTTACTAGTTATATGTGATATGATGATTAGTAATAATGATCCGTTCTAATGGTCAGGAGTTTTACTCGTGTTTCAAAATTCTATTACATGTTTCCACATCGAATAAATGCAATATACTGTTGTACATGGTAATTAGGTAATAAAATAATATATTTTATTAAAATACTCCCAAGTGCGTTTACGTTATGTAAGGAGTATTTTAGCTGATTGTAAGTATATATGTTATATGCGTGTTGGTGTAGATGAGAAAATGAAAGTGAATACATAAAAAATACAAAAATCCATTATTAACAAATGGGAATCGTGTATATTACAATCAGGTCCTTAAAACAACACACAATGCACATTACCCTTCAATTAAGATATATTTTCGGTTCACGACGAGACAAAACATTTAAAAATCTTCCCAGTCACGTGACTCTTTTGATAATCAAGATTAGTTTTAGTGATTTAACTATTCGAGCGGAAATGTATTTCAATGAAAGCGACGGAAATTTTCAACTTCCCTCGTTAAACCCGTTAAAAACGGCTGTTGAAATAAAAATACATTTCAACCCTCATTTACTGATCGTGAAGTTTCAACGACCACCATAAATCAATGGCGTTTATATTCGATTCGGCTTAAAAACAACGAATGATAAATTAGTTCCATTACATTTGAAACGATCCAGTCCCATTTATATGAAAGAACCCCACCAAACGGGTCAAAATTAAAAGAAAAAAGGAACGTGCGCCATTCATTTCCGTTCTTGATGTCCCAATGTTTTCCCAACATTTCCGAACGTAAAACTGAAATTGACTATCACTCGATGGTGAGTTGTAAATGACAAGAAATGGAGCAAGAATGATTAAAATGTCAGGCTACTTTAGTGATTCCGCGAAGGAGATAAAATTCCTTCACTGAAAAACAAATTGAAAGGAAAATAACGGAAGAGAATTTCAGGGAGGAAAATTATGTTTTAGCCCTCAATTTACCATCTTGAAATTGCAGTCCTTGGAAATGATTCAGGCTTGCACTTGTTTCTGTAGAAAGCTTCAAGGACTCGATACTGAAACGCAAGGAGGGAACTGAAATAGTTGAACGTATCGCTCAACAAACAGAAAGACACACTTTTTCCGCTTCCAAAGGGCCACCATTAACTAAAGGAAATGATAGATTCGTTAAGAAGATGAATAAGTTTAAAATACTCGAATATGAGGCGATCACATTTCCCTTTCCTCGCACAAATAAGTTCATTACCTACCATTCCGACCGTTAATTAAAACTCTCTGGATTAATTAGAGAGTTCCCCTTCTACTTCATTCTATACGTAAATTACGTTCCATCGGAAATATTTGTTTTCCTGCAACGGATTTTTCCTCGCATATTAGACCCGAACAACTTCACGTCCAAGTTTAGGCATCGATGCACCAAATAGAAAGGATCAGAGATGCATCATTAAATTTACGCATATGAAGAAGTAAATAGTAAAAATTAATGGCAGCGTGTTACTTTCAAGGTGATAACACATTACAACCTGTGATACGTGTGCTCTTTTGGTAATGAGCTTAAAGTTAAAAGTACTCCAAAAATTAGAATGAAGTTCTATATTGCTGTAAATACGATAATTGCATTCGCGTACTTTTAATATCGTACTGAGTTTACGTAGTGCTACGTATTTTCATAATAGCACGGTCTTTTTTCCAATACCCCATTAACATGATAGATGTTACATCTTCTAATTTGACTAATTTTCATTCATTCAACAAATATAGACAGTATAGTATATCTTTCTTTTTAGCAACGGGGCAGCGAGATCGAATCATGTTTAAAGAAATTATCTCGACCTTGATATCCTAGCCGAAATGGAAGAATACGCATAAGATTTGTGTAATAATTTTGATTTACGTCAAGATAATTATCTATATCCCTGGTTATAGAAAGGTAGCTTATCTTGCATGAAGACTCACCATTTATAACGAATAATCGCTAAATGGTTCTGAAATCGAAGATAATAGAGAGGACTCCTAAAAACCATTATGAAAAGAAAATAAAATTGGATGGACCACATATTACGAGGGAATGGGATAATTGCAACAGCTTTCGAAAAATCGATAGAAGGGCCAAAGAGAAGTGGAAGAAGACGACGAAGATGACATAAAAATGAATGGAAATAACGGAACAGGCCTGGGACAGAGACGGATGGAGACAACATCGGTGGATGTAACCTGCTAATAGGCAGAAGACCATATGATGATGACATGGTAGTAAGTGTGACGTCTTGATTCCATGCAATTTTACCAGGTTAGGGTCACTATATTCAAACTGATGACAACGTTCATCCTCGTGCTAAGCGTCCTACCAACCCGATCGATAATATCTTCTTTTCCTACACTTCCCCCTACACCGCTCACTCTAACCGCAACCACTTCCTAAACTTAGCCCGTGCATCAGTTCATGTATAACTTACATTGTAGTAGAATCCCACAGCAGGTAACCCACCTGAGGAAACCGTGACACGTGAAGTTTTAATTAGGATGCTCGACACGACACTGTTGTTGCTTGATAGAAAAGAGTTGCTTTTCCGCGTCAAAATTACTTAGCATCGTTTCGAGCTAAAAATTTCACGTTCTTTATTTTCGAGCTAGTTACTTTCTACTCAATGATTTTCCGCCGCTAAGAATCGCAATGAATAAAAAGAGACAATGTGCTTCATGAGGAACGAATTTTTTAAACGAAGAGATATACGAGATATACGTAACTTTCCTCGTATACGAGAGTAATTGACATCGTATGTTGATTCGTATAAATAAAAATCTACTTTGACTGTTGTGATTCTGAAAATCGTTACATCTCAAATTTCTTGAAAATTCTTTTAAGCTGAGAACGAAAATTATTCAGGTTCGGATATGGTGCAATACGATATAAATCTCGGATAAGTTTGTTCCTTACGCCAAATAATTATTCAGGTTGATGTGTTCCTTTTTATTTACTACCTGAATAAATCAATAAGAGTGATTGGTTCTAGAGAGAGCTTTAATAATGAGGCATCTACGTCGGCGAACTTTAAAACTGAAAAAAGATCGAGCCGTTTTCTATTGACGGACACTGAGAGACACGTACTGAAGTTTCATTCCAAAGAAATGGTTTTTTTGTAAATTTTATAATATATTGTACCTTTTCACAAGAGTTGCTACTAAGAATGATTAATTCCTTTAACAATGAATAAGAGGTTTCGTTGAGGATTGTTACCATAAAAAAGTGTATAGCCAGAATTTTACACCACTCGCTCAGAAAGGTGAAACTTTTTCAATCGAAAGTATAGCGTTAGAAGGTGAAACGTCCCAAAACTTTTCCTTTTCATAAAGAAAAGAATATTATTTGGGATATAAACCGTGGAATGTTAATTACACCTTAAGAATACAAACAGATCTTTGTAATCTTCATTCCAAAAAGTATTATATTATGCGTACCATCCTTTATTTGTTTCGGAGAGATCTTTAAATTAAAACTCACGGTTTCTATGACATAAATAAGCAAGAAGTTTTAACACGAAAACTTCTCTAATAAATTCTTCAAGACCGAAAATAAATTACTTTTGTGCATTCAGAGGTTTTGTTCGATAAAATGAACATTTGGATTTGTCTTTGGAATGGATTTGATTCGAAAGCATTCTTTGTCTGATAGATTTTATAGTTTTATAATTTTCCAAATGGGAAATAACAAACTTTTTCTCGAAATATGCACTGAATGGGTGATTTTAACAGTCAAGAATAGTAATTAAATTTCAATACCTTAATTTCAAGGCAATTTTTGAAAAAAAAATTGAAAATGATAAGGTAAGGTGAAAGTTGATGGAAATTAATATGCCAAGGCTTCCATTTTGGCACTCAAAAAGGTCACTTATATTCTTCCGAAGAACAATAAATTGCCTTCAATTTGCATGAAAATCAAAGCAACTGAAATTAATATATCATCATCATCGATGAAATTTGACAACTACGCGCCTTTTACCGTTGAACTTAATGACAACCCGTCCTGTTTGTTAAGAATAGAGACAAGGTTCGGTCATTTTCTGAAAGGTCAACTTTTGTGTACAGATATCTTCTATCTGAAACTGATTTGAACGTAAAATCGAGCAGTAAATCGAGCAAATATGCTCAATCAAAGACGTGCAAAATCTCTCTGCTCGACAGAGATCTAGAACATTCTCGGAATAAAAACTGAGGCAAGTGTATGTAGATATCTTGAGCAGAGTTCTTTAGTTGATTAGGTTTTATTGAAAATTCGTAGGATTTTCTTTTAATTTTGTATCACAGACTCCTAAATTAAAAAATTGAAGAGTTTTGAATTAATTAGTACCATAAAGGTCTAATAACCTTTAAATTTTAAATATTCACAGTTTCCAAATCATGGAAGTGATCAGTCTTTATAAAAAATTAATAACTTAACGGTATTCCTCTCCATTAGAAACGTGTACAAATGAAAGAAAATAGAATATCTGCCTTCATTCTAATGTTTGAGAAATACTTTTATAATCCCGTCCATCTTGTCCAAACTAACTTCCTTTTAATGATAACAGTCCTCGAAGCATCTGACTAAACAAGATTGATGGAAAATACAACAGAATCTCTTATATGGTATAACAATGAACACTAACTGAGGCTCTCTTTAGTGAAATATTGAGTGGAATAAAAGATTATATTGTGGAATTTTTATCCAAAAGTATTTTCTCTCTTTCCGAGAGGTCTTGGAAGGAATGAAGACGTTTTTTGGGTCATTGATATGATTTCTTCCTCAAAAAACCTACAAAAATCCAAAAACTTTTATTTAATTTTTAATTAATCAATGAGAAGAGTTGCATAACAAAGATAAATCTGAAGGTAGGAGGGATTTCACATTTTTATGCCCAAGATCTGGACTTGAGATGCTAATTTAATTTTGATAATGTCACTAAATACATCCTAAAAGATAACTTAAAAGCCGCTAACTCAAGACAAATGTCGCTAAAAAGTAACTGACAAAATTAAATGACCACTACGATCTTTAAAATTTGATATCAGTTTAGAAATAAAACGATTTTAACAGATAATTCGAACTTTATGACTTTTATCAAGTACACGTAATGCTATTTGATTTAAATTAATATGCGACGGCTGAACCTCGTGGAAGACCATACCAAGGTGGTAACGAATATACAAAGTTTCGTTTCCTTATCAACTTACTATAATATTTATAGTATTATCAGTATTGTTAAAAGTGCTTCGTCAGCTAAGGTGATTTCTCACGTGAGCCCAACCAGGAATCGAATCCCGGATCGCTTCCACCGAAGTCGAACCTAGGGAAGTTTATACGTGACAGAACATACTGGATGGATTGCAAGATGCCGCTAAAATAGAAAAAAGTCTATAAACCCAGCAACAAACTCGCTGCACTGGCACCTATGACAAGAACCACCAGGTGTGACATACGTCGTCGTGATGAACAGTATCGATTGATACGGCTCAGTCGGCGACATCCTGAAAGACGTCGAGGTGCAATCGGAAATCATGGACATAAATCCATCTCAGGAGTTAATGTATGCAAAACAAGTCATAGGTTAATATCTGAGGCTTATCGCTACGTGTAACCGCGAATCCGCTCGTTAGTAAGCCCCTTTAGTGAAAGGCACGTAGTCACCATACGGACGCGGCACTTGCCCTTTCGTCGTCACTCCCCTCGCCACGACCTCAGAACGGAGCGGAACGCTCTTTAAAAGAGATCGAGTTGCGCGTATCCCTTCGCAGTTAGAACTGATCTTGGTTTAGAAAGTCGAAATTCGCTCAGGAGGCAGGTATTTGGGAAATATTCATTACTGAATAAAACATATCCGAAGAAGTCATCCGCCTACGGCATTCGCGTAAATTAATACTTAGCGACAGAAACCATAAGGAAAACTATCCTCTAAAAGCAAGTTTGCGATGAGAGGGAAATAGATGTGTAAACCTTAGCACCTTATGATTCCAAAATTCGATATCCAACCTCTCGGGATTTATGAGCAGTCGGTTTCATCCAGGCACGCACCCAGGGGGTGGCAGACGGGATTACGCCCCCTCCCCACCCCCACCAAAGTTTCCATAAATGTCATTCTCAACGGTCTTATTTGTACGCTTAAAGAATACCTTTAAAGGCAATACTTTCTTAAGATGAGAATCAATTTCACATGGCATAGTAAATTGCAAGAAGTTCAAGAGATTATTAGTTCAATGCTTAAGTTCAGTCCCCTCAAACGAAAATTCTGCACATTACTTAATTTATGACGAGAAATCATACACTCTCATGATCAATTATGATACGCAATCAAACTGCCAGAACTAAGAATCATGCCTAAGAAAACAATGACCACGCACTAAATTTCAGTTAATTGGCGGATTGTATAGCGTGCTACCGTTCCTAATTAGATATGAGTTTATAAGGAAATTGTCTTAATTACCCGCTCCAGGTAACCATCGAGGCGCTCATGAGTTTGGGGCTTGAATATGTTTTCTCTTGCTTTCAAGATCTAAAGAGGGATGTGTCGTTTAACTTTGCATAAGGGCGCCTAGTGTAAATAGTGCTGCTTCTAATTAAGACCTATTATGTCTATCACCAAAGAATATAAAGAAGTATAGAAAGAAAAATATGAACATACCTCGAAATAAGTATTCCCTAGGGAGCCGTAATCAGATATCTTGATTCCTACACTGCCATTCACACATGCTCAACACTTAACAATGAACATTACACAAACATATTGCACTACTTTACTGATTTTCACAATTTCACACTCACTACACTGAATTATTACTGCCTTTTTCTGCCTCCTCACGGTTACCACGGGGGACAGTGTTCTTCGGGTCGCCCTTGACAAGGCTCCCTCAAGCCGTGTCCACCGCTGAACTCCTCCGGTCGAATCGCAACCAAAAATCCAAGGGCCAATGCTTCTGTAGTGGAATTCTCTCTCATCGCAATTCCAGCTGTCGAAGAAGTTCCTCTGCCAACGTTGTAATTTTTGGGAGGAAGACAAGCCTAGAACCTAAGCCTTAGAACCGAACAAAGGGACTGTGAAAAAATTAAAAAGGGAATCGGTGAAAATTATTTTATTTTAGATCTCAACAAATGCAATAGCAATGAGAACAAATATCGAAAATAAAAGAAAAGTACAGCTAAGAAACGTAGGTATAGACATGAAGAATTCCCGCCAATTCACAAGAGTTAACAGCATCTATAAGACAAATGAGCTAAATATATGGAAAGTATTTGTAATTTATCGTTAACAGAGTTTTTTGCAATATATCAGTGACGTTAAAGTTATTTGAAATATATATGGTTAGTATGGTTTCAAGCGATATTCCATATGCGAAAAGGCGGGATATCGTAACACAGGTGTTGTATGACACATACGAGAAGCACGTTCACTAAACTGAGATTACACTAAAGAGCGGGAGATAAACGGAAGAACACGGAACCGGAAAAAAAAAATACTTCTTTTCCCCGCGAGTTTTAGCCGCGCTGTAATCAAATCCTATTTTAAGTGAATCAAAAGCCTCAGCCGAAGGTACCATGTACCATTGCGCTCTTTGATGAACCTGTCTACCTGTTTTGGGTGGGAGGCTATTTAATACATTGTAATATTGCTATTATTACTCATTTTATTTCCTTGCTCATTTAAACTGGAAATAATATTCATTTTTATACCGTTTTAATTCCGCATCATAAGGATAAGAACTAGTATCTATTAAGAGTAAAATGTTAAGGTAAATAGAGAATACAGTTTAAAATGAGCTTGAATGGAGGACATATGGGAAGGTTTGACTTTAAGGAAATTTAACTAACTGCAACAACCTGCGGAATAGTTTCCGTTTCATCATAGGCATATAAGACTTGAAAAAAACTCACTCCTTTGTCTCCTTAATATTGGCTTCATGGTATAATTTCAGAATTCGTCAGCAACGGTACCAACCGTAAGAAAAATGGATACAGTTGAAAATATCTTCCTACTATTTAAGTGAAAGTGCAAAGCAATAAGTCTCTGAAAATTAAAATAAAATTCTTCGATATAGGAGGTGCCTAAAACACTCCCTCCTAAACAGAATTTGAGAAAGACTCGAACAGAGAGAGTATTATCTATGAGTTTTATATCTACGGTTAATAAAATCTGTGATTGCCGCGAAAAAAATTTCGCCCGAACTGGGACTTGAACCCAGGACCCTTAGATTAAAAGTCTAATGCTCTACCGACTGAGCTATCCGGGCTCTGCTATAATGGTATTCCAATTCTTAGTAACACCATAAAAAATTTATCGAAGGAAGTCACCTAAATGAAAAAATACGTTTAATGTTGGAATTTAAATGGGAAGGGGTAGGTAAACTCTTATATTTCTCTTCCACGACAAGTAATTTCTGAAGAAAAATAGCCGAATTCTGACGGTGAAGAAGGATACCCCAAAGATCTTTCCCAGCTGTTAGTGATACATCCCGTGAGCTTTTCCAGTTGTAAATATAAGTCTGGTACCATAATTATTACATTCAGGACAGAAGTTTGCCTGCTTCAGGAATGTAGGCAATTTTGCGTTTACTACAGGTTTCAGACCCATCCCCAGGGAAAAATCCTGGCTGCGCCTCTGAGGTCATAACAATAAGGGTGACAAAAGAGGAACGTGGTTGAGCAAAAATATGCTTGTTTATAGTAGCTTAGTTTATAGCATGAGAAAGTACATTCAGTCCGATAAAAAAAATACTCTAAGAACAGATAGAGAAATTATGATCATAGTGATAACGGAGTACCTTTCTAACAAAATGCAATTAATAAGTAATCGCAAAAGGATTGTGGATCTTTTAGACAGGTATAAGTAAGAAAGGTTTGGAAGTATCTCCTACATATAAAAATATTCGCTATTATCAGAGAATTTCAGTCCTCTGATGTGTAAAATTCATGCACTTCTCTAACATGATATTCTATCCACATCGATTTTGATATCGGAATAATTTGTAGCAACACTAATCACTCTACGTTTCATTTAAAACTTTGAGTAAAAGCTTTTACAAAACGAATGTCGGTGCTCGGCGTTGCGATTTTGCTGATGTGTTCCTCTTATTATCTGAGCTAATCTGCGAAATAGAGAGGAAACAGCATTCAAAGAATTTTAATCTGATACTAAAATTTACCCGAGAACTAACTAGGGCGGAAAACTTTAGGGATTTGTAGTCTTCTCATTTGGGTTCTACTTTTTTTACAGTTCTTGAATCGAGCAATCGTTTCAGAAAAACTGGGTTACGCGAAGTCTTCCTATAAATACTTTATAATGCAGCATGCTTTATCAAATGTAATACGCTCTATTAGATGCCAGTCTCCAAGAAAAAGACTAAGATTTCGAGATTTCGTTCGCAGTTCGTTAATGAACAAAACTTCTTCGTTGAACTATAGATCGATGGAAGTCATTACGAAGAAAAAAATTAAATCCATGCACATTACTTCATACTATTTCTATTTCGACGAACTCCGAGTTTCGACTAATTAATCTCTGCTAAAATTTCTCATTACGTATTTTAGCTCGATTTAACATGGTCCCTACACTGCTAAATGAGGAAGGAGTTGGTTTTCACATTTAATTTCACCTTACGGAAATCTTTTCAGAGTTAACTAACAAAGCAACTGAACTTCAGACTTATGTAAAATTACACTTAAACATTTACGAGTTGTAGCACTCTTTTGAGAAAAATTCACAATTACATGAAATTTTTGAGAATTATTTTGTCCTAAAGTTTCTCAAAATTGGTGAAAAAAATGGCATAAACAACACAAAATTCATCGTGAGATATCCTATGTAGGTTTGTACGATTTCTACGAATTCATAAAAATTATTAATCTAATCCAGTATTGCTTTTTATCATATTCTAATCTTCCCGGACCATTTAATATATCCACCACTAATTCATAATTTCCACAACCGTCTTTCTCTTTCCTTCGAGCTAGACGAAACAAGGCATACAAATTTAATTTTCAGTCATGAATATCTCATATGACATAGCTCGTTAAAAATGTGCATAATATTCTAAATTGACTAAAAAGAAAATTTTGGGAGAGGTTTTTATTTGATTTGATTTCTATTAAAGTTAGTTATTCATTTATTTTGCTTCCTGTTGGAAGAATACAAGCCATATATTTGAACTCGTGCCTCTCTGATGTAAGTCGGAAAATAAATATTTAAAGACCATGGAGGTGTTCTTCCAGTCTTCAGAAAAAAAATTCCACGTTCGTAAGGATGTATTGGTGTATCCTGAGCGAATCAAGAATTCAGGAAAAAGACAGTATGAAGAATAGTTGAGAGTAAAAGATGCTACTAGCACATTGCAACAGGCTACGGCGTGAATGGCATGCATGTATGTATGAAGGGCTCTGTCGTATGGAAGGATATGTTCCGTAGTCCTTGACTGGCAAGAAAATGGCACTCGAGGGAGCTTCCCTTGGAGTCTTCGTAAAGTGGCTCTTCGGCGAGTCTCTAAAACAGTGAAAGATTCAATTGTGAAATTCCGAACTCGGGTGCATATGAGAGATCAAAAACTCCACACTTCCTGGAGAATGGGCACATATCCATATAGGATAAGACTGTGATTCTGATAACTCGGGTTACGCAGCCAGATTATCCATTTGTTTTCGCCTAAAACACGAGAACCAAAAGTTGCACAGCTTTCGAAATTTAAAGATCTTCCTGCGCAGATAATAGGCTACCTTTCATTTACCTGAATGTCCCTGGTACGACCCCAGACGAGTGGAAGTGTCTCCATAAAAAATACATGTATAATTCCCTTCTATGCCTTGCAAGGTTTATTTCGTTTGTTAAATTAGATTAGAAAGAGCAGTCATGCGAAATCGATGTAAATGATCGATGCGAAATCATACAGAAACTGCAATAAGAAATTTTTTTTTAGAGGGGTATGAATTTCTACTTTCTTTAGACTATACTAATTAGTGCTAAAAATACTGAATTTTGCTTCTGTGTAAATTTAAACCCGTTAGGTGTATTAAAAACATTCGAAAACGAATTTATTTTACGGAGCTTACGCCTCGGCGCGCACGGCAAAGATTCGAGTGGCTGAGATACAAAAACACGTTCTATCCATCTCATACTCGAGCATTTTGTACATATTTTTTTATATCATTGTCCTCTACCATTTGCGTATCGTAGCCTATGGTTCATACGGCTGCTTTTTAAAGGTGTGTTGTGAAATGAACCCGTTAAAAGGAACGGGAGAGCACTGAGGCGGTGCGAAACGCTGACAACGAGAGGCTCTCACTTTTGTCGGAGATTTTGATGAAACCTTTTGTGGTCGTACTGAGTAGTAGAGTAATGAAAAAGCGAAACGGGGTTCCTGTAATTGGGCCTTAGTTTCGCTGCAATAACTAATTGAAATTGGATAATTGGGGTATTCGAAACCTTACAATACACTTCCCTGCTCGCCCATCTACCCACTCTATGGTAGTATTTTTTTATTTTCTTTCGTTATATTTGCCCTTTTTACTTACCAATTGACGCTAGGACAATAAGTACATTCTCTTACAAGATATCTGATCAGATAACTTTATTTCAACCAAATAAACCTCAATGAAGGAGAGCTTTACTTAAAGTATAAAGGATGCTTTTAAACGTAGTTTTCGATAATTTATTTATTTATATTCTTTAAGATTACAAATAGGCACCAGGCCAGGTGGTAGTCATTTTTGTGGGAGAAAATAGCCTGCCTGGTATTCACCCTGTCGGGAAGAACCCCCTGAAACCTCCCGAAAGCAGTATATCATACTATACAATTACAAAATTTAGAAATCATAAAATATTAATTTTACAACATTATTAGAATATTTTCAAATTACAGAATTCTGTCAAATTACATAAAGGCTAGGAATGGGGGAAATTTTCGAAAACTTATCCAGGTAAATTGCTCCATTTTACTATTCTCCGATTAAGAAAGGAATATTTACAGATATCTGTTCTCTGTTTAAGAGTAGCGACTTTGTGCTAGTGGTCGTTCCTCCCAAGGTAATCTGGTTCTCTGAGTCCATTATTTAATTCTTTCAACGAAGCCTTTTTCGTAAAAGACGAAATATCCGTTACCTCATATATTATTATACCTCATTTGCAACAGCATCTTCATTGAAAGGTATTGGCTATCAACTCATCGAAGAAATTTTCTGAACAATCTACTAATAGTAAATATGTTCGGAACTATTTCTCTTCGAGTTTACGATGTCGAAGACATTTTCCGTAGTCCACTTTACTTTCAAACCTGATAGGATTAATAAAACAGCGTCTAATTTTCGAAAATTGCCGGAATTGACACTAGTTGGATAAAACCTCAACGTTACTGTTAATTTACCATAGTTTAATTTTTATCTTTATCAAAGGTTCTCCCCTTCCACGAATTCCATCTGCAAAGTTTTACTGTTTCTATTCTTACTTCCACTTTCTCGCGTCATCAAATATCTGCTCCGCGTCCTTGTATTTAAATTATTTCTGATTCAAATTAATTTCTGTGATAAGTTTTCTGTATTTTGTAATAGAAGTAGGCAGTGATTTTTACATTGTGATGTAGGACTTATTGCTGCGCGTAATCAACTTTGTTCTACTTAATATAAATGTTAAATAACATAACGTTGACAGATAGTCAATTTCTTATCGTAAAAAATAATTTTATGATGGATTTCCACAACATCACGGCCGCCTCCGTCGATTTTAATTCCTCATCGTTTTTCAAGCTGACTTCAAGAAAAGGGTGTTCTTATGATTCAAAAAGTAAAGAAAGTAAAGTGGATACAAATTGATAATTTTAGTAGCAATTTTTGCTAAGAACACATTGTAATTTAATATTCAGATAGCATATACGTATTTTGTTAGTGAATCAAAAAATTTGTAATATTTTTAACGCTTAAGCAGTAAAATAGAGATAATATATAATTACTGAAGTCCCTGAATATTTACTTTGCGGGTAATTAATTTTGAAAAATTACTTTAATGCATTTCTTGTACAGGGTTACTGACATGAGGTGAATAAATATATTGATAAAGAAACAAACACGGCGGTGACTATTATGTAAGATTATACAAATTGGAAAGAGTGACTTTTTGAATAGTAAAGTGGGTTTTAGACTTACAAGATGAGTTTAAAGTAACTTAGACGTGCTCTAAGAGGAAAATTCGGTCTAATTCTATCAACATTGAAATATCTTTTACAATTTCAATCTTTTTCCTCCACTGCAAAGTTGTTTCCCAGTGTTTAAGTTTTGGTTAGAATCGTTATTTATATGAATCATATAGATAATGATATAATATACATTTAATTTTAAAAAATGTAAAATTTCCCCATGTGATGGGGAAATTGTGGCAATGACCCAACAATTGGGGAGCCAATTATACCTAGGTACAGATGACTAACCTTGCTGAAGGGAGTCATCTGTACCGTTAACTTCAGGGAGCGAACGAGGACCCAATAAATTGCGAGGGTTCGTCATCAGCGACACGCTTCTTAGTCATTCCCAGGTCTATGTCCTCTTCTCAAAATCTCCACTCGTGTAGATAAAGTGCCCTCACCAAAATTTTCCTCTAGAATTTTGTCTTATCTAATATTTTACGTCTAAAATCTTTCAATATATGGAATCTCCAATATGTCATGGAATAATCAATTTCTAGATATAAGTAATTTAGAGATTGGGATTTAATGGCAAGGTCACAGCGACCTTCAAATTAAAACTTTTCTGGTGAGCTAAGTCTATTTTAGTGTATATTAGAGGAGGAAGAACAACCTCTTGTAACTCTTATTTCTGCGAAAAGGATCACACAGAATGCTGTGGGAAGTAGTGAAAGACGCCGCGAAGAGGCATACCTTCTAGCGCAAGAACTGAACGTATTTGCTCTCATAACAATATTTTAAAGGTTAAAACTCGTTCCAGTGCCCTAGAGCTTATTTGCCTTGGAGAAAAAACCTGTGTTCTTCTTCGCTTCACTTCACACAACTTCACATAAACCAGACTTTTCCCAACGCTAGTTGCGAAAAATTAATTTCGTCGTACTGAATGGATTATCTCCTTAAAATGTTTAACTCCTGCTTTATCTTGCTTTTTGTTTTGACTGGATACATTAACCAAAATATTTGGAACTTCCATCCAAAATACGGAGAAATTATAATTCAGCATGTTTTCACTCAGTAATGAAAGTAAACATACCGCACGTTTCATTTATTCTGCTTCCTGTTGTAAGAATGCAAGCCATATATTTGAACTCGTGCCTCTTTAATGTAAGTCGGAAAATAAATATTTAAAGACCATGGATGTGTTCTTCTAGGCTTCAGAAAAAATTCCACGTTCGTAAGGATGTATNTTTGGAAAGTGTCTTTATTTTATAAATTACAGGCCAATGAATTTAAGACGGAGAATTGTCTCCATCCCTGGGTAAGAATTTGGTACACCCTTCTAATGGGCTTAATAGCTCAAATATAATTTGAAATTCAGTACAGTCTCACTGCTTTATTAGGCAGATAAATTTCTGTAATTCAAAGGGGATAATTGCGCCATTTTCCCTAATTTATAGGAGCGGAGGGAGAACCTGAGAATGCCTTGCCTGCTGCTGCTTGCGAGAGTGCGGTTTGACCTTCCATGTCTTCTCCATTAAAGCAGATCGTGATTATATTAAAAATAAATCCATACGTCAAAGGAAAAAAATATACAATGTTTTTTTAATTTCAGTTTCTATTACAAGGCTGTATTATAAAAAATTCCATTAATTTGACATGCGTACTTCTCAAGAAGTTTATAGGTCTACTTTCAATCTAAAAATTAATCTTATGAAACAATGTTAGTCAATAATTATTAATGATAATGAACAGAGTTAGCTAATAATTTTTTTCCACAAGAAAACACTATTAAGACAGACAGACAAGAACTTTATTCGGCGAAAGTGAGACTTTAAAATTCCATCTTCCTTTTAAACGATTCATCTATAGCAAAGAAATTAGAATAACATTAGAATTAAATTAGTAGCATAACAGAAAAAGCAAGGTAATATCATCAATCCTAATGATAGTTCTGAGAACTGAAACCATAGTCTCTTTCTACGTTTTTCTTGCGACATATTTGCAAAATAAATTATTGACCAACTACGCTTTAGTATGGATTAAAGTAAAGTTTCCAAGTAAATTCTAAAACCATCCAGCAAATACCAAAAAAAAACGCAAGTTTTACTTAAAGACTTGGATTTCGTAGAAGATAACTGTCGGATTCCTTTCTTTTGATGCAGCTCTCTGCAATGGAAATTATCAGAAAAATTTATGAGGTCATAGAGGCACAGTTACTGTAGATGATAGATGTTTCATGGTCTTATTATTCCCACTTCTAACGGACCAAACTGATGACCACGATCAGAATTGAGAAAAGACTGGTTTTGAAATAAATTCTGAGGGGTACAGTGCTGGCCAAAATTAACGCAACACCCCGCGGCGTACCGGAGCGGGTGATTTAGGTACTAACTGTGCTGAGGACTTTACAGTGCACTCTGCCAACAGTGTCAGAGGGGGGGGGGGGAGCCCATTGGGAATGAGAAGCAGGCGAGGGAAATCTGTATTCCTGCGTATCTCTACATGCGAAGCATTCGCGAGAACGGATATGAATATGGGCTGCGTATACGAGAATCTCGGAAGGAACTTCTGACGAAAATTTTTGCGAAAAACTATGCCTAATCGAATTTAATGAAAGTTAAAGATTCATCCTTCTTTCGCTTCAGATATGCAACGCGTTCATTTGATTTAGTATTCCGTTCTTATTTCATTATTTTTATCTACTGCCGAGGGATACGGAGAATACGAAATCTTCGAAAACGAAACGTTCTTCAGGGAATGTCACAACTATAAAAACGATTAAAGTCTTTGTTGAACTCAAAGATGGGCTTTAATAAGATTAAATGAAGAGCATTCCTTATTGTCGAGAATCGTGGTAACTGTAAATCTGATATTAATATTAATTTCACAGACATCTTATACATTTGCTTCATTTGATATCGCTGTTTCATTTCATATACTTATAGTGTTATTTTTTTTAAATGCTTTCACAAAGGACGAACGCGTCACGCTATAGGCTATCCCGGAGAACATTTCTTTAATAATTCCCTGCATTACGTTCCTATTTCTTTTCCTATAAAATATCTCAAGGTCGAAAATTATGGCAGAATGCATTTTCTGAAGTGAAATAAATATGTTAATAATAATAAAAAAAATTCTGGATGACCCTCGTACGATACTTCTCACGTATCAGATCGACCCGAGATTTTTTAACTGAAATTTTGTACCTAAGGTCGACCTATTCACGAGTTTATACGGTAACTGTCCAGGCCATCATTTTCTTGTAACGCTTTTTCGTTTTCTCTGGCAAATCGCAAGCGTTTTTTACTACAGCAAATATATCAAACACTTCGTCGACGACTTCTGTACAAATAATCACTTCGGAAAGCTTCCATCGGTAATTTAGTCCTAAAGAGAAGTTCATCCGAGAGACTATATCGTAGCTGCTTCCACTAAGATGTACGCGCTACCAATCAGGGTAAGCGGAAGATATGGTGTATATAAATAAATCTAGACTGACACACCATGATAGTAGACTATTGTAAAGACGCTGCAGAAGAAGATGGGAATAGAAATATTTACAACAGGTTCGATGGAAGACAAAGTATTGAACTCCGAGATTTTGTTATAAAACTTTGCACTTTAACAACGCAATATGTGGTATTAAGCAAAAGCTGAAATACGCGTAAAGTTTAAGCGGTAAAATACCCCGGCGGTTATATTCCGAAACAGAATTAAAAATTGAATTTAATAATTTCTTATTATATTTCATTTTTTGCAAGGGTTTATATGACAGAATTTTGTGGTGCCGCTTAGACGAAGGTCGTGAGTGAAATAAATCACTATCCTTTTTTTCAGAGGGTTACATCAAGTTATGATTTTCTTATTTACTGCATGAAAAATAAACACGATCCTTTGTGAAATTTTACACTGGATTTACGAAAAAAAATCTTTTACAGCGAACTTTTTATTTCCTGAAGGAGTCTACATGAGCACCTCATCATCCTTTAAAATGTGCAGAATATAAATAAAACTTTCGGCAATATTTGAGCAGTTCCTTTGGAAAGTGTCTTTATTTTATAAATTACAGGCCAATGAATTTAAGACGGAGAATTGTCTCCATCCCTGGGTAAGAATTTGGTACACCCTTCTAATGGGCTTAATAGCTCAAATATAATTTGAAATTCAGTACAGTCTCACTGCTTTATTAGGCAGATAAATTTCTGTAATTCAAAGGGGATAATTGCGCCATTTTCCCTAATTTATAGGAGCGGAGGGAGAACCTGAGAATGCCTTGCCTGCTGCTGCTTGCGAGAGTGCGGTTTGACCTTCCATGTCTTCTCCATTAAAGCAGATCGGAGATTACCATCCATGGAGTGCAAACATACATCTTGCCATGCAAACATCCTCAGACAGGCAAAAATCTATCATCTAGATCAGCAGCTCTCAACCTTTTTGACAGTCTCTTCGTGCATCCCATCTCCAAACCTATTCCCACTCAGAATAAACATATTTGTAGTCTGTGAATTTTGCATCAAACTTTTGCTGACAAATAACGGAAACAGTGGTAAATATAATAGTAATGTCACCAAACTGGATAAAAACGCAATGGTAACCGAGTCATTTGAACATATGACATTTGAACTTTTCCTACAATGTTCAAATTTTTTCCCACGTAATCGTAGCGCTTTCTGTACTATGGGAATTGCTGACTTGGACGCTTACTTTCTTTAAATTTAGACATAAAGCTATCCCTTAATATATTTTTACTTCGTGATTTAACTACAAATATGGAATTTTATGCGATAACTTAAGATAATTAACTCCAAAAGGGCTCCCATTAGCCAAGTGGGCAACGCGCTCTACTTCTGTGAAAGCGGTCCCGGGTTCGATTTCCGATGGGAGCTTACGTGCCAAATAACCTCAGCTGTCAAAGCACTTTTAACAATACTACTACTACTTTCCAAAATTTGTAATCAGCTTTTACCTCTTAAAACAGGCTAAATTATCTCAATGATGTCTCCTGTAAATGCCTCTCTAACTAACCGAACATCCGATAATTAACCTCTTGGTAACAACGCCGCTGAGCACCGGTAGAAACAGAGAGTTCATCGACCAAAACGACCTGCCTGTTGCTAATGTAATTAGAAGAGAGGATCAGACAACGTTTCGTAATTTGATTAAAACGTTAAGCTCTCTACATCTATAATTCAACCTAATTGTCAATAATTCCAACATAACTAATAATACAAAATACTTTGAGAAATGAATAGAAAACATACGTTAAATAAAGCTATAATAAAAGTATATACAAATACCAAAGCTCACAGACTGAGCTATTTAATTAAATGTGGGAAAATCATACCCGAGCGGTGATAGAAGTATTTTTTACTTGTTACACATAGAAAACGTTTTTTTATTCCTCTCTCATCAGGAAGAAAAATCACAATTTTGAGGCCAAAACAGTAGATTTTGTCATTCTCGAACATTCGTGATTAAATTCGAATTATTTTTTTATTAAATATTTGATCAAATGCAAAGAATTAAAAAACTGATCAAAAACGTCATTGGAACTCTGTTCATCTTTAAAAAGAATCTATTAATAGTACGAAGTATTTCAAGAAATTCAAAACACCCAAGGCTAAACAGATATGAAAAATAGCGACTTGGTTTTTCCAGAAAGTAGGAGACCTGGGTTCGAGTCCCAGCCATTTCGCATGTTTTCACATCTGTCCATCCTTGAATTTTAAGGTGCACAACTCTATGAATTAAATTAACCTCGTATTTTCCTTTATAAAAAATGAAAAACCGTAGTTTGCACACACATTTTCCTAACGACCGGTTTCGGCTCATCCGAATCATCACGAGGTGGTGATGACACGGATGGGTTAGACATCATTCTTTTCCTTTCCCCTGACATTCAAAAGACTTGAAGACATTAAAAATATATCGTATCAATTCCGTGTAATTAATACCCTATTTCAGTCAAAAGTAACTTCATTTATAACCGCATACGAAATTGCTCATAAGACTATAATCGCTGATTCATTTTTTCCTAATTCATATCTCCAAAAAGTATGTGCAATTCACAGTAATTATGAAAATCTTAAAATAATGCTTCATAAAATTAGGAACACTCAAAATGAAAAAGAAACGCCAGTCAAATGTGAAATCCATTGAGAAACAATGGCGGTCCGCTGTCGCGGAAAATAAACAATGCCTGAAATAACACTTTGGAGTGATAAAATGGATGGATAAAACAAATATTTTGGCTGTATGTCGCATAGCATTCCAAAACATAGAAGCATAGATATTATGATTGATAGTCTAACAGTGAACGTAAGTAATGGTTTCTCTTAAAGCTGCACCAACTTGGCCACGCGCACTTTAAGTTTCACAGAAACACCGAGAAATCATGAAATGTTCATCGAAAACATTTTTTTAAATAAAGAACTCAATCGCATCTAGTCAATTCGCATAGAAGCAATCACCTCCTCTAAGATAAGATAATTTTTTAATAAACGGGCAGAGATAATTTTTTCGTGAAAATGATGCTCGTAAAAAGTAAAATGATGTTACCTATGAAGTCAAATGAAATCAAATTAAGGTAGAATATGAAGGGAAGGTAGGTGAAAACGATTTCCAAATAATAATAGAGCATATTTTCCTTCGAAGCTGAACGTAATGTTCGATAACGTAATATTTTTTTTATTCAAATAAATATTCAGCAATATTAGCAATAGTTGTGATATTTGACGAGGGATGAAATTAATTGTTAAATTATTGTTAATTAATAGTAAAGTGATTGTTAATTAATGGTTAATTAATTGTTATCAAAATACTTGTTGCCGAGAGAAATTATAGGTAGCACTCTTTTGGAAATTTTCCAAATAAATAACGTTCTAAAATGAAAATTCTCAGTGGCTATGTTAAGACAGAGTACTGAATGTCTCGTAGAAAGAGTACTCATTCTGCTGTAAGTATAGTACCTATATTATAGATTCTATACATTCCATCTGCGAACAGAGAAAATACTGCGGTCCCAATGGCTGTTGAACCATTTCGAAAGGTAGCAACAGGAATAAGAGTATGTTTATTTAGATTTTATTTCAGTATTCTCAAGTTGACTCATTAATCAATATCGTGTTTAAGGATTAATGATTATTAAGATTAAGGGCTCGACCCGAAGAAATTAAAACGGTATCGATAACTTACCAGAGTTTTTTCTCAGGTGTTAAATGCTGGGGATATGATGGATTTTCCTTTTTTTCATTACAATTATATTCCTATATTTTTTATTTTATAAAGGCGTCATTGATATTACACTCCGTGAGGATACCTGAGAGAAACTGATAAACTCTTCATTTCGGATAATCAAATAATTTCAAACGTTAATCACATTACAAAATTCAAACAATCAAACATTAATCAAAAAATATCGTTACCGATTATATGAATGACTTGTACAAGAAAAACAAATCACATAATATTCTCTTAAATTTTTCTTTATTAGCATAATTTAATTCCCTGTTATCTGAGATTATAGTTTTAAAATGTCTTTACAACTTTTCCGTTTTTAAGGCGCATTACTCTAGTTAAAATTCAACATCTCTATTCCTTATGCATTCCTGATTTATTCAGTGGAAATGAATAGAATCATCTCTTAAAATTTTTGGTTCGCCAATCACTCAAGCATCCGACGTTCGACATACTCGATATAAAAGATAACTTCTGATACAAATAACAAAGTCGCTTATCAGACCAAAAATCATTAGAGACCTTTTTGTAAAATCAGAATTCGAATGAGTCGAAAATTGATATTCAAAGAAATGTACTAACTTAATTTCAGTCTGCTGAGAATTTCACCGTTAAAGGGATAACCATAAAATCAGCGAGAATTTCCTTTGCATTAGAAAGTCTCTCAATCAACAGCGAGTGAGTTCAGGGGAGAGGAAACTACGCGTCGGGACATCAGTTCTTAATTAACGGTTTGGAATTAGGTTTGTGAATCCACGAGCGAATTTCCTCTTCAAACTCTTGGTTTGGAAGTGATTTTTGAGTGTAATTGTGTCAGCACAAAGAAACGAAAGAGAGTGAATACAATGAAGCTATCAAGCTTACGTAAGGAATTAGAAACTTTACCTGTTGCTTGCACCTTCAAGCAAACATACTCAAGCTATCAATTTTAGAGTTCTACGTACGTATGAAAAGGCTAAAGAGAGGCTCCCCCTGTTGCTGGCAGTGTCATCATCAGGTAATTTCATATTCTACCATTTACCTCAGTTACCTTATGAAAACTGCTTCCCTAATCAACAGAGAGTTTACATAGTCGCGGTAAAAGATACTTTAAACATCATCTAGGCCCGTAGTAATGTAAATGCAGGAAACTACGGTGAAACCTCTTTACTATGCAGCCATACGTTCTTAGACAATTTCTGCCATCAGTGAGGGTGTCATTATAACGAGAAAAGGAAGTTGTTCTCCTGAGTTACAGTATTATGCATCGCGGTGATAACTTTTTGGTACATGGAGGATAAAACCTATGACTTAATATGAAATATTTCACTGTTCACGTGTATTTCATGCCATTAAGCGAGGGTGGCACTTTACCAGGAGGCACAATAATGAGGGTTGACTGTATTCAACTTAATACTCCAATATGTTCAAAACGGGAATTTCCTTATACGCAACATATGTCTATCACTGTATTCATTTATATTAATTTCATTCATTCATTTATGATTTCATTTCAAAATGTTGCCAAAATTGTTTCAGTGATGGAATTGGAAAGAAAAATGAAAGGAGGAATCCTATGTTTTCCTATGAGATAAAATATAATCTTGGTAGGGCTTTATTACTTCCTTGAACTTAATCATGCTTCTATCATCATGATGTTTTTAGAAGAGAATTAAGCTTCAGTCACCGTAAAAATTTTGAAAGACATTTGCTGGAGTATTAACCAAAGTGAATAAAACTGATGGTTACAGACGAACGATAATCAAGGTTTCTATTATTTAAAAATCGAAGAGCTAATATTGTTTGAGTTATAATCTTTGACTATCAATTAATACACTTAGGTTTATTTTAGTTTTCTGAGTATGCATCGAACTAGGCTAGGATGCTACGTATAAGTGTTTCTTTCAGAAAAAATTGACAATCAAGTATCACTCTTAGTAATCCCCGTGATTAGACCTCGCTCATCAGCTACTACGAGATAGTTTTTCCATTCTACTTAATCTGTCGGAAGGTATTGGTCGTTTCAAAGAGTTCTGCGGAACTGAGGGAGAACCTGCATTCTTAGAGGGACCACTATTTTTTGACTCCTAAAGATGATGGCTTAGCTATTGAAAAGCTTCTTCTAAGAATGCAGGCTTTTCATCAACTCCGCGTGATTTTTTGAACTCGCCTGGCGTAAGTCCGGTTGCATCTGCCGACGGCTTAAGCATAGATCTCTATTTTAAAAACAGTCATGTACGTGAACAATTACATCTCTCACAATTATGGTAAGATTTTCTCATGCTAAATCACCACAGTTAGAGGGAAATGTGAAAAATATCCATCAAACTCTGACAGACTCTTGTTTGGTAGGATTTTTAAACGTAGAATCGACTTTCATGATAGATTGAAACATATTACTTAAAAGGGAACAATTAGCCTTGATCAGGTTAATGAAGATTTCAAATACGTTCCTATTACGAAATCTGCTTTATCGTGAACTGTAGCAAATTCAAATAACGACGAGGGTTTCGAGATGTTTCAGAAACATGGTTCAGAAATATCATCATTGGTTCCTATTAAGTTTATCAACGGTTTGGTTTTATTTCGTTGTGTAATTTTATGCTTTTTCCCATCTCTATCTCGGTCATTTCGAATAAAAAAACCATAAATCGGATTAACCAGATGAAAGCGGGAGGTTAAATTAAAAACCCGACATGTAGCTCGTTAGTCGTACTTAAACCGACTGACCGCACGAAAGAGTAATCCTGGACCCTGATCTTTGTTTCTCAACCGTCAGTGATTCACGAATTCCGACGGTAGTTTCAAACAGATCAAATCGGGCGTCTTTCGATGTAAATCACGGTTTAGGAGTTTCGCTGCTTTTATTTACGAAAGAACACTAAAAATGCGAAATAAAACCTTTAATTTTCGGATTTAAGTTCAAATTAAGTTTCCCTTTCTCTCAATATTAACAACATTTAAAAGACAAAAACGACGTTGGCAAAAACGAATGTCGAACTATTCTACCAATTCTTGCGAAGAAAGATGAATGGTCTCATCTTCATCTTAAGTTCGCTATTAAAAAATAGAATCATCCTATTTCTGGGAACAACAACCTGTCCTCAAAGCAACACCGTTTATTCGAAACAGTGAAAAAGTACCATTTTCCTGTTCTATTGCTTTTTATTCCAATAAATACATTTTTCATAAGTCGGAGTTGCATTAGAATCATATTCGTCATAGGCTGTAATTCTCCCGGTCGACTTTTAGGACTCCAAATTAAGAAGGGATAATATATTTGTCAATAAAAGATATTGTTCATTAACTCCTGGTTGCGGCAGTTTACCACCCAATTTTCTCTTTTTGCCCAATATCTCCTCGTCCTTAAATTTCGTACAAGTTGCAAGCATAAGATAGCCAGCCAAAGCGAGCCTTGGGTGTGTCATTTCTCATATACTGAAAGGTTGAGGAATATTCTCACCTGAGGCCTACTTCCCTATGCGGATAATTTGCTATGTAACCTGCACATTAATTGGTTCCCATTTGCATTTCCCGGCTATCCGATATTACACCCTCTTTTGTTTTTGGCATTTCTGCTAATGAGTTCGACGTGGTCGGATCAGTTGGCTTCGGCGTCACGGCAAAAGTCACCACGAACAGTTGATCGAGCATGCGGTAGGACTGGAGAGAATTCCCTTTGAAGTGATTTGAAAGTGTATTTCGCCAACGGAAATCGAACTGTATTTCGAGTTTTAATGTGTACCATAATATATTTTTTACTTAAAAGATAGACGTTTCATTTCTTCATCTAAAATCAAGCATGTAACCATGCGTTAATCCTTGCTTATTATAAGTTTTTCTTTAAGTCTTTAATTCAGGCGGGGTTTCACAATCTATATAACAGTTATGTTACGTTAACATACTTCATATTATAATTCTCTCAAAATTAAGATTATTTATCAAATCAATTTGACAATAATACACATCATGTTTGATACAGATAACTGGAGTAAATCTCTCTACTAAATTATACTTCTTGGCATCTAATTGTTGCTATCCTTAGCCCATTTTACTTTCTAACAGCTTAATCGGCTCAAAATATGTGGATGCGGTATGCGATGAATCAGATGTTCATTCGTCTCAGAATTCACTGTGTACGCTGCACGATAGAGCTTTCATAAATTGTACCTACCACCCAAAGCAGGAGTGGTCTCTTAGGCCCCAGGCGATTAGATTTTGAGAAGCCCTTTGGCTGACAGCAGGACGAAAATGCGTATAGAAGTTAATATAACATAATCCCATTCCTTATGAACTATGGATGAAAAGCGACCGTCGTCATCAAATATGACTGGAATTTAAATCTAACGATTTTCAAGTTAAACGACATCGTGAACGCACATCTCATTCTTTTCTTCGGCAGTCTTTCAACGGATTCATTGCCCGAAAAGTCATTTTCTCTCGTTTCTTTGTAATGGAATTCTTTTCCTGAGAGAACTTCTAGGGTCCATTAAAGGATGTTTGCTCGCTCGAGTGAAATAAACTGCCTAGTTTATACTCTTTTAAATCATTTATTCGATGTACCCTACTAGAGATTTCAAAATCAACTTCTCTTCAACAATCTCTTCATCTGATGTAATTTCTTTCACAAATAACATCAAACACAAATATAAGAATGCATAATGATAAAAAAATTCAAAACGACAACATTTTCAGATTATTGAGTACGGATTTAAAACGGATCTACAGTTTTAGAATGTAACCACAGTCCAAGACTAATTGATCGAATTTAAATATTAGCAACAGTTTAAATAAAATACTGTGTCAACTCAGGTGATACATTTAAATAGTCAACAATAATTAATATTCAAGAAAATATAGGCTGGTTTCATTTGATTTACTTGAATTTCAAGTGTTTAGCATGTCAATGCTATTTTTCTCGAATTTGATGCCTTTTTCCTATAAATTTCTTAAATGCGACTTATAGGCAATCAATTTGACATCAAAGACGATGCAATACTTTACGGAGTCAGATATAACTGAGAATAAATGAGGAAGAGAGAAAGAATATAATCAGAGCGAAAAAGAGAGTGGGGATCGTTTCCTCTGATGGAAAGGCATGAAGTAAAATAACAATGCGAGCGTGTTCTGAAAAGGAGAAGAGAGGTGAGATTATGCTGGTTGAATGTCGCAAAAGGGATCCTAAAAGGAAGGACGTATGTTATATGAGTAATAAAAGGATCTGTTTGAATAATGCATTGTTGAGTGCTCTCTTTACTCAGAGGCAAGCTACTACAGAGGGAGTCTAACACCGCGACGACTCCTCCGCGACACCGGTCTTCTTCCCATTTGATCGTCCCGTCCTCCTCCAAGGCTCGTGGCGACGAAAGGATAATTACTCTTTTCTTACAACCACCTCCTTTGTTCTCCAGCACTACCTAGACACGATGGGGATAAAGGACAGCCTTGTCTTACCCTCATTCCTCTTCCCCCTGCCACATGTAGAACTCTGCCCATTCTGCTTCCCCATCAGCAATCCCAAAGTCACACAGTGGTCTAAAATCGAACAAAGCCGGCCAAAAATACAAAAATGGTTTTTTTAATGAAGACTTCGACATTTTAGTTGCTTTACCGCTTTTTTTCGTATATGTGAGTTCCAGTGTAAGTTATTTGTAAGAGTGATTCCGATATCTGACTCTACTACATTCATATTAATTTCCCTGATTTTTTACAGGAAGTTCTGACGTAATTGTTTCCTTTCGAAGAAATTAACTACAGAGCATTTACTTATGCTAAGATATGTCTGCCATTTTTCAATATGAGCTAAATCGCTTGATATTGAAAAGGCATCTTCATCCACTGATATTTCTCGTATTATCGAGTCATCCGCCAATACCCTCCCAAATGCCATTAAAGCATATTTTTTAACCAATTCATTTTACTAATATTGTTCACATGTCAGTAGCGTTAGTGCTTATATTCGAAGGATTTCAGATATGGTAAGCTACATACTAACTGATATAGAATAATTGCGCTTCGTGGAACTCCATTTTAACAGTAAAACATTTTTTCCTCCTCTCGCGTACCGACTTCAGCAGCCATTTCAAGGATCTGAGAAAGAGTACAGAGAATGGAGCATTCTCCTCTTCCCTTTAAATGAGTCCCTTTATCGAAGCCTAAAAGCCTTCTTTTCTATAATTTTTCAAAAAGGAAGGAATTAAATCGATCTCTAGCCCAAGTTTAAAAAAAAATGTAATTAAAGGCAGAGTAATCGCGCCTTTAAAAGAGCGAAGTCGAAAAAATTCCGCATTCACAACAACTAAGTTTCTAATTAAAATGGAATATAATTTAATGATCCATCATAGTTGAGTAACATACGTTTACAAAATCATCCCGAAGATCTCCCATCATTAAGTCTATAGGACCAGAACTCACACAAATAACCCTCCTTTAGATAATGCGTAAGATCTCTGAAGAGGATTTAGTAGAGAAACAGAGAAATGGATGACTGGATATGGACTCTATGGCTTCCTTTGAAAAAAAAAGAACACGCGATAATTTGAGGAGTATGAATGGAAGAGAGCGGAAGCAGGTAAAAAACCGCCATTGTAGGTCGACTCTACCGAAACTGATTCAGCGCTTTTGTCCATTTTAATCTTCTCTTTTAACTTAATTCTTCTCAATCATTCTCTGCAGAAGTGAGCATTTACTCAACCTACAAGAATTCTATACTCTGTGAGTTCTGTAATTAAATCGTCTTACACTAACAACATCATCTAATAACGTATTTGATTCCTTTGTATTAAATCGTCTTACACTAACAACATCATCTAATAACGTATTTGATTCCTTTGTACATACATTAAAAATACTTTCATGAAAAACAGCGAAGTTACATTTTTTCTTTTGGTAAGCAATCTGTTTCTTGCCTCGTTATTTCAGTGCATATGATACTTATATTATATATATGAGAACAACTTTATTTCAGGGCGAGACTGGAACTAGTTACTCTGTACTTACATCTAACCCTAGTAGTAGCATATACTGCCACAATGAAGTAAATGTTTTGTTTCATTCAAGTGCTCTTCGAACTAGTGAGCATCTATGTAATGAGATCCTCTTCAGTTCGTATGTATATCATAATCTTTTCAAAGAAATGAGTATGAATATTCTATCTTTTATGTTGAAAGTCGTAGATCTTTCATAATGGGTAAAACAGCAATCGCGGAACCTTACTTGAAATTGAATACGGGAAATAAATAACAAATTGGTGTTTCTGCATGTGAAAATGCATGCAAATAGTTCATAGAATCACTAACGAAAGTTAGTTTTCATAAAATTTAAACAATTTAAATTTCGTAAAAGAATGTAAACTTAATTTTAAATTTCTACGAGAGGTCATAAATACAAAATATATGTTGTCCATGCCAGGAATAGAACAGAAACCTTCTATGCTGAAAATGTCTCACGTGTTACAATTAGCTATTAGAGAGGGCATTTTAAATTAGGTAATTGTGGAGCTAAGTAAATGAGAATTCACGTATGCATACGAACATCAAGAATCGTACGGAAGATACTTCACCACCGTTATCACAGTGAATAAATTAGATCAATTTAACTTGGTTAAAGGACTTCAATTTTAAAACGATGAAGAGAAAGTTAGTAAGCCTTTTTACTCACCACTGATGCAGCTGTTTCCTGATCTAAATGATTTGGGCAGCAAAATTTCAGCCGATGATGCTCTCACGGCTTGATTTTGACATATTTCGAGGGGCTTGGATAGCATCTATACCTGTATGTTCTACCAAAATGCACCATGAGCCTTCGATCCTACAGGAGAAGTATAGTATAAACTACACACACTTTGGTTTTACTGAATTTTTTCGAATATAAACAATTAATAGCGCACGTTGTCCGTCTTCTTAGAATCACTTATAGTTAAGGTCCCGCGAAAACCCTATCGTAATGCCGCAGAGGAAAAATTAAGGTTTAGAAGTTAAAAAGATCCCGTAGATGGTTTTGGGTAGTATTTTGCGGCATTAAGGTCTAATTTAAATTTCCTTTTGGTTTGTTTCTTCAAAAAGTACCTCACCCTCTGCAGTACTTACTACGCATCTAAGAAATATATTTCATTAATGACCGATAATGATCTTCCAGTTTTCATGTTAATATCACTATAGTTCGTAAATGATTTGTTAAATGTAAAATCGCATTCTTATTCTCTGTTGTTCAATACTCATTCGTCATTCATTCGTCAATAATTCGTCACGAACTCATAATTCATTAGTCCTTCATTCATTTCCCTGATAAATTACCCGAATTGATGAAGTTTTATTTCCGGGTATTCTCCAACTTGAATGAGTTGAATCGAAGTAGTAAAAATGTTATGCAATCCTTCATTCGTCCTACTTTCTCCCAGTTCTTTCCTATCCATAAACTTCCCGCTGTCTTCCGTCCTCTCAAAATCAATGGCAGTAGTGCTTCTCTTGGTGAAACTCACGAAGGAATCGTAAATAAAATCATTCGTCCGAACGAGAGAAGACCTCACGTAACGTAACGTGACATTTTTCAGAGATTTAGAGGAGGTCACGTGACACTGACTCCCCTGGAATCCGCGGAGGGATTGGTCAAGTCGGTTTATGGGGTTTCCCTTCCCGATTTTATGCAAACCCATAGGCCTTTTGAAATGAACGATGGGAACTATCCTTTCCTCGATGTGATCTTGACTGGCTCCATTCCCTTTTTGGAGAAAATTTCTGCCTCAAGTTCAGAAACTCTTTGCTATTTCGCTTTCATAAAGACCAATATTGGTGACGTTAAAGTAACAAAGATAACCGATAATGACTGCCTGGACTTGGCTAATTTGATTCTAGACTTCGTGATTGAAATTGTGATTACTCAAAGTTTTTTCTTTCCATGAGCTCACTTTCTACCTCTGTGCCACACATCTGTTTCAAAATAACCAAGGGAACACTAACTTTATCGGCTGTGGTGAGTTGTGGATGCAGAGAAATATTTCAGGGGAACGTTCTTTTAATTTGCGGAAATAATACTGACAAATTTTACTTGGGGATGGAAATGGTGTAATTATAAAATGGGGGCTAAGCAAAAAAAAGATAGGTTATAAGAAAGAGTTGTGGGGGTTACAAGAGGAGCAGGAGCAAAATCAGGGGTAGTCTCCTAGATAATAGCGCCACATACGTAATTTTTCAAATTTTCATGGTCAAACTTACACAAAAGCATTTATGAATAAATATACAAACATATATTTTATAATCATGAATTAATATATCAAGTAGATGTGCAACATCGGAATTTTTTTAGTTTTTCCGGATGTTGGGGAGGGGATTCATCACCTACATCCCCCCCTTGCGTATGCTGTGGTAATGGCGGAAATGCCTTCACAGGCTGAGTTAAAGAAATTCTTCTACATGTTGAAAACTATAAAATGAGCTAAGCTTCTTGCCAGTGAATAAAGACGATGATTTTCTGGAAGCTAACGACGGAATACGACCGCAATTAAACATTCCTTTGCGATCATCAAAGTTAGTGTTTCACTAAAATAATAACAGCTTTAGCAGCAAAAATTTCACTTAATATTGTTATTTGAAGCATAATCGATTGATTAAGTTCATATAAGAGATGCAACAACCTCAGTATGGTAGCACAGGTACAAGTTGAAAGATGTAAGTACAATAAAATCACTACCGTAATTAATATAATTTGATACTAATATATGAATACCTCTTTAAAAGTATCAAACTATACCTGAATACGATAACACATGAAGATTATTATAGTACGTGCATGGGGACCAGGCTACTTTTTACCCTACCGCCTACGTCACTGCATCTAAGAAGAAGTCAACATTACGCACACCGTCATGAGACAAAATTATGGCCAGCGGTACCTCGGAGACTCTCACGGAATGAAAAGGCGTCTCCCGTGTTAAAGCTGTGCTCCTTTTAGCATACAGTTGCGTGAGATTCCCGGAGAAAGCATCATAATTAAACGGATTTCCTCAGCGTTTAATCTCCTTCGCGTATGCTCTCAGAGAAATGAATCTAGTTAGTAAAAAGTCATAGCGGAGGCTTATTAAACAAGAAGATGTTCTTAAAATGCCACGCTATAAAACCACCAATATTAAAGATGATACAAATATGTTTCTGCATCATAGTTCAATTTCAGTATACTTTTTTCTTCCAAAAAAAATGAAAAATTGTTTAACCTGAAAGCTGAAACGCGGCTTCCAGAGTATTTATCTACATGTATGTCGAATGGAGAAGTGTTTCCTAACCGATGGGACTCGTACTCCACGTGTGCTCGTGCGTACTCGTGTACCACGAGTAAGACTTTAGAGCCTATTAGATAGGACTCGAGCAGGTTCATGTCGTTTCAATTTACCCGTTTTAGTAATTCATTTTTTAAATATTTTATTTCATTGTGAGTGAAACGTCTGGGAATTTCACAGTCATTCTTCGGAGAACTATATATTCGTAGGTATTAAAATTTTAATTTTAAAAAGTTCGCACCTAAGTGGGACTTGGCATGTTCTTGATCTCCCTGAACCGGATTTCGCTGTTTCTAAAGTTTATGGGTAAGATGGGAAAAAGGGTGGTTGATGGAAACTATAAACCATAAAGGTTGGGAAATGCAGGAACCGGACAAGCCATAAAAGGTTGAATGTCAAAGGAGTTATTTCTCGACCATTTTTCAGATCTATAATTGCACAATAACCTATTTATTAAAAAAAGGCACAAGAATTGTTGCAAATTCAACAAAGATTTTAATTTCATATCAATATTCCGTTTCCATCAATAGTACAGGGAATAGAATTTGAAATTAACAGAAGAAGTTTCATCCAGTATTTACTATAGTATTGGCCTCGTGATTTAATGGGGGTGAATATACGCTTTGTCAATATAGATGGCTCGAGTCGGATTTTGCTTCGGTATTTTTGAGCACCAACGAGTACATTTATAGGTGTGCCTTTTATTTTCGTAGTTTTCAAAGTATAGTAAGAACCGAACCTCGCTCGACCTTCCGTTATTATCTTGAAAGATATTATACATCTTAAGAGATTACTATGATTATCTTGAATACATTATTTCCGTTAGTATCTTGAAAGGCTCTTATATCCCTTCCCTTGAGTATTGCTGTGCGATTTGGGATCCTCACGAAGTAGGATTAACATCCCATCTTGAGATGGTTCAACGTAGGGCAGCTAGGTTTGTTAAGGGTGACTTCAGATTTGACAGCAGTGTTTCAGCTATGATAGAATCTCTCGGATGGAATTCGCTTAGTGATAGAAGACTAGATTACCGTAGGAAGCTTTTTAATAAATTTCTCACTACGGATCTCGGGGAGGAGATAGTTGATTTTCTCATCCCAGCTAGTAACCCACGTAATCTTCGAAAGAAAACGAAAAAGCGATACAGGGAAATAGTCGCCAGGACGGATAGATATTTTTGGTCATTTTTCCCGCGAAGTATCAGAGAAGCTAATAGCTATGCAGGGTAGTTAGGGATATAGGTGTTTTACACCCCCTGCCACGCGCCATTGGCGGTTTGCAGGGCTTAAATGTAAATGTTCCCCGTAGGGAAACATCCTTCCAATTTTTCGTAAATTTACGAATTAGAACTATTATTTTTATAAAAATTCAAGACTTTAGAATAGTTCAATAATTTTTTTCCAATGACGCACACTTTTTAATATACTCACATACTACGGGTTAGGACTGAACAATCCATCATAACTTCGTAGGTTTTTAGATTTTACTATTTAAGTGATTAAATATCGTCTCTCGGATCATTTGATAATTACACACTACTTACTGACGAATTCGCCAAGATAGTCTAGAATTTTTTTCCTAGGAACGGAGAGTTTGAATATTTAGCAGACGTTTTATAGAAGAAAAAGGCTTATCGTTTACTTTTAACATTAACCCTATATTTGGCATTAAAGTTAAGATAAATCTTTACATTATTTAATGATATTATGTTTTGAAGTGAAAGTGAATTACATACCTACCACGAAAATTATCGAGTCAGAACTTGCATTGCAATATATATATATATATATAAAGTGGGGAGACCTGAGATCTCTAGTCTTTCCACCAAGACTCAGTGTAGTGCTGAAAATATAATCAATATGAGTTGGCCGGATTCTGAAAAATGAAGAAATAAATGATCTTATTCAAGGAGAGAACGTTGTTCGATTCATTAAAGCCCAGAGGATCAGGTGACTTGGACATCTACACCGCATGGAACCCTCAAGATCCGTTAAGAAAATTGATGACTGGAGACCCACAGAGGGAAGACCAAGAGGCAGGCCTCGTAAAAGACGGAAAGATGGAGTGATGGAAGACCTGAGGAAAATGGGAGTCAGGAACTGGAGGACCGTCGCTACTGATAGAAACGCCTGGAGAAGAGTCGTGAAGGGGTCCAAGGTCCACGGAGGACTGTAGCGCCAGAGGAAGAAGAAGAGTTGGCCAGATATCGTGGAGAGCCATGACAAAGTTCTCAATAAACACACAGTACTTCGTAACTTCCACAAATTATTTTATTTTACGACCGGTTTCAGCCTAAGCACGGCCATCATCAGGTACATTTTAACAGAAAATAAGCCTTTTTCTACATATCAGTGGTTTTTTGTTGTTAGGGGGGGTGGGATATGGAGAGGTTGGGGAAGGAAAAAAGTTTGGTGGTGGTAATTTTCCTGCGATATGTAAAGCTTAAATTAAAATCAGATTGTGCAGATTTACCATGATCACTATACATCTACACATTTATCACAATAAAATGGCGTTTTTAATCCTTAGACACATACAGAGGCAATATATTGGAATGGGTATCAGCACTTTGAATGCCTATCAAGGAGTGATACTTTGCTTGTCCCACAATTTTATAATGAGACTTTAGGGTGATAAAGATACTAAATTAATTGATGCTGTATTTCTTTATGTGAGTTTCTCTCCAACCACTTAGGAGATACAACTGCTTAAAAAATCCACCAAAAGGTCCCCCTCCAGTAACTGGTATGGCATGGTTGACTGACATGGAAAGACTCACTATTGTTCAGGGGTATGATAAAAAATTTCACAGTTGTGGAGGAAGAGGAACAATGAAAAAGTGTAACAAGGTTTATTACAATAGTTTCACTACAATAAGTTACTGAAAATAAGTAATTGTATAAAGGCAACCCCACAATACTACATAAAGCTAGCTGAATTAAAATGGATCCAAGATGAAGAAAAACATTCAAACAGGGGGCAATCTTCCCAGTCATTCAGCTGGAACTGTATAGTATTGTGGGATTGCCTGTGCAGGGTTATTTTCAATAATTTATTGCAGCAAAATTATTGTATCAAACTTAGTTACACTTTTCCATTGTACCACATCCTCCACTACCACAAAAATTTTCATCAAATCCCCATACAAGTCTTTCCATGTCAATCAAAATCAACCATGTTACTAAATCCCACAACAAGCAAAGTATCACTCCTTATAAGGGTTGAAATTTAATTGGAGAGAGGTCATAAGTTAATTGCTCCCCCCTTGGCAAGTTTCTAGATCCTCTCCTCAAATAAGTGGGTGCATAACTTGGGTTAAGCGTTAAGATTCCAATATATGAGAAATATTAATATACATAGAACAGGGTACAAAAAAATTGTAGATTAATGCAATATTTTCATATTGTTTTTTAAGAATTTGAAATAATAAAAAAGATAGAATTTATGAGTTGGTCATAAATCAACTTAGGTTCTGGGTGAGAAGGAAAGGCCTTCCCAATATTAATAATAAGCTAGTTACTCATGGTGCATTATGTAACCAACTCTAGGAACTGCTAATCACATTCTAAAAACTTATACTCAGCTGATAAATATGAAAATGTCAACTAATAACACCAAAAAGATATAAGCAGATCCTAGGTGTTGACCTGAGCTTGAGGATGCCATGAAAAAGAGTGATAAAGATGAGGGAAATTCAAGACAAAATGTTTCAACCTGAATGATAACACTTTTGACTAGAAGTGTATCAGCAAAATCAAGGATAAGGGAACTTCAGAGGATCAAAAAGTTTGTGTCATAATATTATGGAATGATGTTTTCATGAAAATATCCTGATGGGATGGCTCTTGAGAAAACATTTTCTGATGCAGAATCAGCTGAGAGCACATAGAACTGAATTTATTAAAAATTAGGATAAGGATGAAGTAATGAAAACATGCCATCCCAATCATTACTATTGAACTGATGAGCTAATAGCCTTAAGATGTATTTCCAAACAAATTACTTATGCAAGACAGGAATTTTGAAATAAGCAGTTGAGAGGTCCAGATCATGTGTCTCACCCAAAGGAAAATTGAAGGTATCAACAAATTGACGTTTCAGTAATCGAATTTCTCAAATCCTGATTATATGGACCAATTTTATCTACAGTTCATATGAAAAACTTTTGTCATTGATAAGAAAAATATTTGCTAAACTTTCATTTCAAACTTGTTGGCAATGTGAGATTAATTTCTCATTAAGAATAGATCCTGTGGTATTCCAATGGTAAAAAGCAGGGACTTGTCCAATTCTGAAAAAGATAAAACCAGTATGAATGTCATAATACTTGGTCTGAATTAACTTTGTGTGTTTTTAAGACATTGGGTGTATGCAGCATCACTACTTAATGAAAATTTGTATTCAAATGATTTATATCAATGAAATCTTTGTAACTTACCTAATATTTTCCCTCCAAAGAGCTTTCCCATCAAAAGGGGGCAATACAAAATTGACTGGGACCAAACATTTCAATAGAAACAGTCTTGTTCAAAACTGGATGTAAGGTAAGCCAACTTGTAACTCCTCATCATGGAAATTTTCTTCTAAGAGGGCCAAAAAGTGGAACGAAATGTGTTCTTCCTGGAAGCATTCCTGGAAGTGGTGTCTCATGTTTAGCACTCCAAAAATTCAAATAATTTTTGCAAAATTGCATAACTTATTTTATCTTATTTAACTATCAAACTTACATTGTTTTAAACTGTACATTCAGGTAATTACACATATACCTATCTCATTCCTGGTCATGATGGACTGTGATGTTTTTTGGTTGAAATGGATACTCTTTATTCCTAACAAATACCACCCTATCTTCTTCAAAAAATTTCTCCCTAACGAGCAATCTTATACTTCTAAATTATAATATACTTCAACTTATACCCATTGATGGTATTATCAGCCTTGTTTGTTGGCATAGGTGTTAGCATATTAGATCCTCATTAGGGCATGGTTGTTTGTATTTGTGACTTTAAAAAGGTTAATTGTAAGAGTGGTGTCTCAAGAGTAAAATATGTTAAATAAAGTCATCCTTATTGACATGCTTTATTTCAGCAATGCTTCTTCTCCTTCGCCTAGTAGTGTTCATTGTGTAATCTATGAGATACAAGGCTGAATCAAATGGAAACCTTAAAATTTTATTTATATAAGTAACTGCCCAGGAGAGAAACACATATCACTTTTCTAAATAATCTTCCCCACACTTAGTTCACCAACATTTACAAAGTGTTTGAATTAATCTAGAAAAAATTTCTTTGCTGTCAAACCTGTCATCACTGCTAGGAGTGCCTCCTTGCCAGATTGGAACTTCTGTCTCCCTTGTGCCTCCTTGAACAATCAAAAGGTGTGATAATCACTCTGAGCAAGATATAGGTAGTAAGGAGGACATGGCAGACACTCAAAATACAGGTAGTCGGTGGTCACAAGTGCTGCACAGAGAGTATGTAACGAAGTCAATTTCATGATGCAAATCACACCAGTAAAAAGCAGTCCATTTTGCTTTTTTCTTGTGGGAGGCTTAAGATGGTTCTTTGGAATATTAATGTGGCGCTGGCGACTGCGTACCCGAAGGTATGTAGTCCAAGATTATTTGATTTTACTTTTTGATTACAGAATAGTGTAAGCTTCACCTTTCCTGCAGATGGCTATTTCCAAAAACTTTTTGGTAGGTGATGAAAAATGTTACCATTCCATGCTACATACACTCTTTGTTTCAGGATGTGTTAATGGACCCATGCTATATTGATGATTGAGGAAATCAGCACTTTCTCATTCAAAATACCACAATGTTATTCATGAACAGCAAGACACCCTACTTAGAGCTCAGCATTAGCTAACTGCCTTGCTACCCACCTTTATTTAAACTTTTACACATCATGATTAATGTGATATGCTGAGTCATGACTTAATCCAATAATTTTGGCTAATTCATCTAGTCACTCAACAATTTTCTCTACTTACCTTTTAAACAACTGTAATACTCTCTGGTGTCACAAGTTGATACGTATTTTCCACAGAAGTCACACTATTTTGAATATTCTACTACATTCATGACATATACTTGCTGCAATGACAAACATACTTTGTTTACATTCTATGATGAATTTCAATTGGTTTTACACTTTCACTAGTCATAAAGGGTTCCCAAATAGCCAAGTAGGCAATGCATTCAACTTTGGTGAAAGTAGTTCTGAGTTCTATTCCCAGTGGATCACATTAGATGTAGAAGCTATTTTAACAACACTAGTATTTCTATTACTCAAAAATCTAGCATCAGAACCCTGCTCTGCATTGATGCATGTTTCCAGTGGAATAGCCATTTTTCAATAGCTACTATGACAATACTTGTTTCTCTATGCTTTTTTCTTCTACTGGATACGAAATACATTTCTAGCAACTACATTTCCAGCTTACAAGATAGTAACATCACATTTAAAAATTTTGTTGCACTTCTATGGTTATCATTTGACTCACCCTTGTATATGTGTATGTATATATGTATATATATATATATATATGACGGAACTTAATTTAGTTT
>KZ308130.1:120984-493276 GCA_000376725.2 Ladona fulva
TATATATAGTTGTATAATAGATATAGGCAATAAATAGTAAACATACCTGGATTGTCTTCTATGAACAGGGAACTCAACAGAGTAAACAGGTACCTCTTTCACCAAAGGGCATAGAAATCTCCTAACCTAAAGATCTCCCCTATCTTCTAATTTCAACTATAGACATATTATTGAAAAAAAATACACCATATTTCCCCAGCCCACATGACATGCTTATTTCCCACAAAAATGCTACCTAAAATCATCCAGGGTCTCATGGGCCAAGGGTGGGAATTTTTCCTAACATCAGGAATAGCCATTCATTAGTAATTGTAAACGATGCTGTGTTTTGTCAGATGCTTCTGCAGTGATTAGATGTAACCTGATCATTCTAATAATATTGCACTTTTGTTCCATTCTTCCGTAAATTGACTCTCTTTTGTAAATACATTATCTTTGTTTCACTTATAAGTAGCTTTTGTTACTGTGAGTATAATCTTTGCTTCATTCACATGAAAAATCATGGTGTGTTTTATAGGTTGATGCATCTTGTGGTCCGGGAAATACAGTATGTAAAATTGACTTTTCATAAACTGCAAACCTACATAAGATATGAGCCACACAATTTCCAAAGCTAACACAACAATGCAGTGTCAACCTTTTCTGATTGCTCCTTCTGATAAATGATACCCAGATAAGGGCATCATTTATTCCTTAATTCAATAAAATTCTCCTAAAGTATCATATAATTACTGAAGATATAAATTATTTTCAAATAATTTATTATGAAATTTTGAAATGGAAGTGTGTACATATTATAATCAATTTTAAATATATATTCAGAATATATTAAGGCATTGGTAAATACACCATTTTTTTATAACCTTTTCGATTCTTACTCTTGAAATTCGATTTCCTTGAGAAATTTCCATTGATATCAGTAATGCTAGAGCCTTTTATGCAAAATAGTCAAGGGTTCAACTTCCTTTGTGAGTCACACAGTCATTGTTCCATTATCAAGACCAACACTCTCAACAATATATGCTATCTGGCTGAATTAAACACTCCCAACAGTATTGTTATGTAAATCTTAAAATTCTACTTTCAGTTTATCATCAAAATCTTTAAGCTCCTAAGGTATATACAAAGTAGCAAAATATAATATTGCATATAATCTGATGTTCAAGTAAAACATTAAAGAAATTACAAGTCAAGTAGAGAATAATTAAGAATGTTGGTTGCAGCTGATATTTCTAAATGATACAGATACCTATAATTCATATAAATCTATGAATCCTTGACAGCTGCAATAATGAATACAAAAATCAGAAATTACTGAGATTTAAAATTATCCTTTAAATTCAAAACATTGGGTCAGTAACAACTGAGAAAACTGAAATGTAGTTACATCCCAAATAAAGAATGGATTTTAAGAATTCATTAAGTCTATCTGCATCAGAGGCACTGCTAAAACTAAACTTGATGATTTAATTCAAACCACTGGCAGTAACTTTTTGAGAATTTTTATTTCTTTGAGTGTTTTAATGAAAAAATAATACATGAATATTTGCAATTGTGCCGATAAGACTATTGCTACAAGCTTCAATTCTAAATGCCTATAAATGCAAGAACTGAAAACTTCATTTTCATGAAAAGAATCCTTTCCAAGTTGAATTTAAGACCATAAAATATATGCAAGTAGAACAACATCAAAATTTACAATAAATTTTTAAATACTACAAAACATTTTCTTTCCTTTGGTAAAAATATTTCACAATCTCATCCATAAAAATACATCTCCTGAATCCAGAAATAACTACAATGGAATTTTGTTACTCAAGCAGTCTTACTAAATACATTCCTGTTTTTTTCTCTGCATGCAAATGTCTCGTACAGTAAAAAGTAAGCCTATTGAATCACCCCAGTGAAAAACAACTCTCTGAATTCTCAAAACAACAAAAGTCATGACCATGACAGATCATAGTTAACTGGCAAGATTTTACATTCCAAAAGAAAAAGTCAGCATGAAATGTTAATGATGAGCAATGAAAAACACAGACATACCATGGGATGGAGAAATTGCAGTTAATATGATAGCTATTCAACCCTTTACAGTAATCAGTCACTGTAATTCTGATTCTGAATCTTTTAATTATAAAGAGATATTTCCAACCCAAACAAATGAGTTTCTGTAACTTACTCTGCTTTTGTGCACACATAAAGCATAACAAAGGCAGAGTTTTCATCTTCCATGAAAATTTTGGAAGGAAATAAAGGGCTCTTATTAATGTTTCAAACTCTGCTAAATGTAATAACAACAATGTATTTGTGCCATTGGCTGGAGATATTGCACTGACACATGGAAAATGCCAACAGCAAAAACTCCTGAGTCGAGATTCAGATCAATTCTTTGTGGAAGGTTGACATTTAGTAGATAACTAAGTGGCCAAGAGTCTTTAAGGTGGCCACTGATTTAGTGACTAAAATATCAGCCATTTACAAAGAAATAACTCAGGTGTCAACCAATAAAGGCTTCCTGAAAGCTGAGTTTCAAAAAATACAAGATCTTTTCTCAGAACTTGAATACATAAAAATAATACCTAACAAAATACCTCACCATTATATACACAACAGAATAATGCATTAATAAAGCCAGGAAATGGAATTTAAAGATTAATGTTTGAGTTGAGAATGTTTCCCTTCCAGTAAAAAATCTCTTCACTTCTATTTACTGGCTGAACAATGAATTAAATGATATGCCTGCAAAATGAGGGACTAGATGCTGACCTGATTTTATTGCACTTACTCAATTAAAATTTCTACCCCCTCTACTTAACTTTGTACATATGGAAGTAATCCATAACTTACATCAAATTGCATACCTTAATTACCCATTGGAGCCACTACAAATTAAGCAAAGAAAATCTTTAGAGTCTGTCTCAATTTATTTATAATGCTGTAAATAATCAATTATTGACTAAGTGAAGGAAAATGTTCAAAAATTTATTCTTCGTTCATAAATAAACATATTATCAACTTAATCATTTAATACAAAACAATTGGAGGGGTAGAAATGCTTGGTGCTTATATCTACAACATGTCTAAACAAAATCATCATGGATTTATTTCAGACTGATAGTAAAACACACAACTGGATTGTGTAAGATGAGTTTTAAAAATCTTACAGAATACACATTATAAAACATCTTAGGAAATTTAGACAAAGGAAGATATTTTATCTAAAATACCTAAGTGAATAACTGAATTTACATTCACAACTACCCAAAAGCACATTCACATCTCTTTCGATATTTGCACATCAGTTTTCCATAAGCAAACAGTCTAGCTTCACTCTTTGCTTAAAAATTTCTCTCACAGCCCTAGACTTCATTAATTTAGATGTACATGGCAGGGAATGGAAATCTTTACTCAAAGAGCATTATTGGTGATTAAAACAACAAAGGTGGTTGTATCTACAAGTATATGACTAAATGCTCACTGACAGCAAACAGCTGTTTTTTCCTCTTCAGGTTCTCTCCTTGCTTCACACTCAGAGAATGTCTCTGTGTTACATCCAACTACACTATTGGACTTAACAAGATTTTCTTCTTCAAATACTGCAGTTTTAGTGTCTCCATTTATGATAGCAAGAGAATCATCCTTAGCAGTGGTTGGGATTTCTACATTACCACTAGATACAGTATTACTTAGATTCTCATTTTCCTCATTCTCTGTAGATTCAATCTTAAAATTAGAGACTTCATCCATACAATTATTATTCAAAGATGAAACTCTACCTTCATCAATTGCATCCATACTTTCAATACCAGTCACAATATTTTTTGCTTTCTCTCCTTCACCCAGATCACTATCTCTACTCTCTTCATCTACCTCCTCATCTTTTACACACTCTCTCAATCTAATAAATTCCTCCACCTCAAGAGGATTTTCATGTCCATGATCTAAGATTATTGTGTCTCTGTCATCCTCATCTTCATCATATACTTCTACTTTTATAGGTGGTACTTGAACTATTCCTTCAAGACTTTTGATATCATCTTCAATAACAACTTCTGACCTATCTTCTACTGCAATACTAACATTCCCTTTTACTTTTTTCTCACCTAATAATTCTTCAAGTGACTCCATCACCTTGCCAACTTCCTTACCTCGACCAGAAGTCACTCCATCTTCCACATTTTCAGCCAAATTTTGTTCATCAATAGGTTCAAATTCACCATCACTTATATCTTCCAAGCCATCCATCTCTCTATCAACCTTGCCATTACCTTCCTTTTGTTTGACATCTTCCTCATCGCTGATATCTTCCAAGTCATCCTCTGCACCATCAACCTTGGATTCAGTTCCCATTGGTTCACCATCAGAATCTTCCACCTCATTCTCTACATTAGGCTCATTGACCTTGTCTAAGTCTGTACAAATATCATCGACCTCGGGACTTTGGGAATCGTCAATATTAGTCTGATTTGGTAAACCACTGGCAAGATTGTCTTCTAAGTCATCCTCTACACCATCAGCCAAAGAATCAGTTCCAATTGGTTCGCCATCAGAATCTTCCACCTGATTCTTTACATTAGGCTCATTGACCTTGTCTAAATCTGTACAAATATCATCGACCTCAGGACTTTGGGAATCGTCAATATTAGTCTGATTTGGTAAACCACTGGCAAGATTATCTTCTAAGTCATCCTCTACACCATCAGCCAAAGAATCAGTTCCATTTGGTTCGCCATCAAAATCTTCCACCTCATTTACTACGTTAGGCTCATTAACCTTGTCTAAGTCTGTACAAATATCACTGACCTCATGACTTTGGGAATCATCAACATTAGCTTTATTATGTAAACCACAGATTTCAGATGAAGTAAGATCCAAACTTTCACTTTCACTGCAAACTTTTTCATCATTTTCTTCTCTAGAAACTATATTCAAACTGTCAGGCATACAGCTAGATATATTACTCTTTGCTTCATTCAGAGTTGAATCCAATTTCCTAACTTCACCCTCTGTTTCATTTCCAAGATCAGACAAATCTGGAACTATACTACCCATGTAATCCTCAGTAACATCATCTACTTCCACAATAAGTTGGTCCTTGTTTCCAACTTCTCCTTCAATCATTTTTGAGGTGGTTGCAGCCATACTTGAATAAAAACTTTTACGCTCCTCTTCATCCTGTTGGTTATTGATTTCAGTCAGCTTTCGATCCAAACTTTCAAGCTCATTCTCCACTGTGTTTTCATTAGCTTCAGTTGAAAATCTATTAAAAGTCTTTTCCTGATTATCTACTCCTTTTCTTTCTGTTAGTTCATGACTTGAATAATCAATACCTATCTTTTCATGGTCAATTTCAGATGAATTATGAACTAAACTCTCAATTTTACTCCTGACAGTACCATTATGGAGTTCATTCTCATTTGGATCTAAGCCAATGATTTCCCCAACGATTCCATCATTCATTTCCCTAAAATTTGCATTCAAATTCTCCATTTCATCTTCAATATTTCCACAATCAACTTTACACAAATCTGACTTTATATCTTCCATTTCATCTTCCAAAGTATCATTGTTGATTTCACTGAGCTTAGGATCAGAACTCCTTACATCATCTTCATCTATTTCATTGTTGATTTGACTCATTTTTGGTCCCAAGTTTCCAATAATCTCATCCTCTGCTTCCACTGCATTTAACTCCAAATTATCCCCTGTTTTCTCTATAAAACCAACATCAAAATTTTCACTGCTTCCTTGTTTCTCACCTCCATCCTCCCTAAAATGATGTTCCCCAACTATGATTTCATTTGAATTGATACCTGAGTTATCCATGCCTGAAGAAGTAACAATTTCTGGACCCTCTTCAAATTCTTTTGATCTACTATCAGTGTCCTCTTTCAATGACTCTTTCATGTTCTTATCAACAGGTGATAATTCAGCTGATGTCTTGGAAGCTTCAGAGTCACCTTGGTCAGTAGGGGAAACATCAACATCTTTTATGGTTTCATCATCTGCCATGATTCTTTCAGGACTACCTTTGTCAACAACCACTTCAACATAGTCATGCAAGCCATCTTCTGGAGGAAGAACATCACCTGAAATGAAATCAGCTGCCATGAGGCTTGTGCATTCTTCAATATTTTCATTTTTCTGTACAAGCTGTTTGTCTGACCTTGAACTCCTTGTGATTCGAGGACTCTTGACCCATAACCTCATTTTCACATGAGCCTTCTCCTTTGCTTTCCTAGGAGAATTCATTTTTACTTCAGTTACTTCACTCTGATTAGAATCTGATACAGATGGCACATTTTTTTCATTATTAGATACGCTACCTTCTTGATTGTAGTCTTCATCTTCATTTACAGAGTCTGATGTATCTTCATAAGCTTCATACTCATCATCATTGAGCACATTAGTGACATCATATAGAGGACGATTATCATTTACATCCGGAGAATAGTCATCTTCCAATGGGCTTTTTAAGGCAGCAACCTCATCCAAATCAACATACACAGGAAGTTTCACAGACGTGCTGTTTAAGCTGCAAAGATGAAGAGAGACCTGAAGTTGACGAGGTTCTTCATGAGTAAACTCATGCTCCAAGCGATTCTCCACAGAATCCAGCTGGAGCCCACAGTAGCTGCACCACTCTAACTGCACTTTGTTTGATCGTTTTCTTGGAATCCTACCTTCTTCCTTAATCACATTATCTGCACCTTTATTTAGTCCTTCCTCTTTATTAATCTCTCCCCCCTTTATCTCTTCCTTAATTGCACTCTTCAGTCTCTTTCCTAGGATGGGATCTACTCTTCCGATCCTACTCAACTTTTGTGGCTTTTTCACTCTAACATTCGCCTTCTTCACAAGAAATTTAGTATCAGATTTCTCTATTTTTTTATCTTGTCTTACACTGTTTTCTATTTTTTTACTCTTGGATTTGTCAATTTTAGGATGGTTTTGCAAGTTGCTTTCTTTAAGTGTCTTTTCTAAACATCTTTCCTTTTTCTCTTCCTTTCTTAGGGCATTTGTGTCTGATTGTACTAATTTGAGAGATTTCTGAGCCCTGACACTCCTCCTTCCATTCTCTACATTCAAAGAAAATCTAGCACTCTTTCTTTCACCTGGCATTAGAGACACCAACTCATGGACACCTAATCTATCTCTTTCATGCTGGCTAGAAATCATAGTCGGGACATCATTAGACTTATCTTCTTTCTTGATGCTTCTTCTAATTCTAGTGGAAGCTAAAGTTTTTGATTCACATGAAATCTCAACTGCCCTAACTTTGCTGGCCCTGGGAGAATCTGAATACAATGAATCTTTAGGACATTCTCTAACACTATTATCCCTTTTACCTTTGGTAACTGTATGTAAATGTAGCAACTCTCTGCCATTTGATACAATACTAATTTTTTCATTATTGGAACAATCTCCATGTCCTTGCTCTTTTGTACTATTTTCCATACTCTCTCTTCTTGTCTTTCTAGCATAAGATGGTACTGAGATATCCTGAGTGCTGTGAATATCAGCACTGCTTCTTCCTCGTTTGAGAGATCTCAATACTACTTTATTTGAGCTTTCCTTTGCTTTACCATGTTCAATTGAAACTGAAACAAGATTCTCGTCTGAATTCCTCCTATTTTCTACCTTAATACCCCTTTTTTGTCTGATGGAATCTGATTCTGATAGATCAACAGAAAGTCTTCTCACTACTCTTGTATTACCTGGGATGGTGGAATCCTTTTGAAAACTGTCCCTTCTCCTAACCCTCCAACCCATTTCACCTGAAGGACCAATCTTCTGTCTTGAAAGATTTACTTTGATCCTTTTTTCAATCTTTTCATGTTTCGCATTTGATTCCTGAAGGGAAATACCTGCTCCACTTCCTCCCACCATTTTTGATCCATGAACAGGCTGTTCCTTTACAGGAATTTCAACTACTTCTGCTTGTGAGAAACTACCACATGAACTTTGTTTTTTCTTTTCATCTTCTACATGTCTCCTTGATCTTAGGTTTGTCACCACAGTAACACTTTCTATTGAAGATGTTCTCCTCAATTTATGCTCCCCAAGTGCAACCACCACATTTTTTTCCTGAAAACATGCCCCAGTGGGTTTCCTTCTCCCTTTGATATGCCTGGTGGCATGCTGGAAATTATCATATTTTAATTTCCACACACCATGTCCTACACTTTCCCATCCCTGATGTGACAGAAGGTCTTTATCCTTAGCAATGTCACTTAACACAACAGACAGAGACCTTAATTTTCCAGCTATACCCTTGATTGATGATGCACTGGAAGGTTTGGAGATGTTTTGCAGCAATGTTGAGTGGAGAGCCTTCACAGAGGGATTCCCTCTTCTCTTGGTGTTGACTTTCACCTTCATTGTGAAGCCCTAGAAGGTAAGAATTTTTTTTGTTTTATTTTAACAGTTGAAATAGAGGATCACAAGAGATATTCCAAGTATTATTAATCTTTTAGATTATCATGGATATTAATGTAATTTTAAAACTTTATACTACATAATGTTATGTTCCTGATATTTTCATAAGAATGATACCAATTTGAATTATACTGAATTTAACGCAGAGAAAATACCATGTTTAAATTTTCATTGCAACTCAGCAAGCAATGAAAACACATTATATCTTTCAATAATATCAAATAAAATTCAGGCTACAAGATAATTCAAGAGAAAATTGTTGAGGAATGGCCTATCAGCCAAGACCTAAGATCATATAGCCTAGGGATAGCAAACTTTTTGTCAGAAGAGTGCCATATTTGATGAAATTAAGGACTTGAGGTGAACAGTGGTGCCAAACCTTTGAGTAAGATGCTGGCACTATCATGGCTGTTACATCAATGATGGGCTAAAGATGTTGTTATAGACAAAAACCCAACATTACTGGAAAGAATTCACAATTGTTTACTTTGAAGATTAGTATTTAAATCGAAGAATCCATAGCAAGGATGTCAGAGCTTTTAATACAACTTTTGACCCTCATGCCATAGGTTTTCCACCCCTAAATCAGCCATTTAACCTACAGAAATTGTGACCAAATCTTTTATTCAGTGGGCCATTGGGGAGCTACATCAAAATGGCAGTTACAAAAGAGTAATCAAAAAATTACATTTTTATAAATTTTGTCAGATCCCACAATAGCCATGTTTGTAGGATCCTATGAGAATACTGTACTAAAAACCCAAAAAACACCATTCCTAGATAACAAACCCAACCGTCACATTATCCAACAACTTTTGACAATGTCTTTCCTTCTGCTTAGTCCATTGCATCCTCTCTTTAATAACTTTCTCCAGTAGCAAATTTCCTATTTAACCCAACTATTTCCTCTGCCTCATCCAGTGGTATCTAGGTCAACAATGGCCTTAGTTACCAACAACTCAGTTAACAAGAGGATGCATTAAAAACAGTCTTGGGTAACCACATATGTATTGTTTAATGATGCCTTCTGGTGAAGATTGGCAATTGCTTTTGAGTATTTCTTTTATTTACGATGTTTTATAGAAAATGTAAACGAATTAATTATAAGACTAACATTCAAGGGAATTTTATCTGCATATTTGACATTTAATATGGTTGTGGGAAATCGCACCTTGTACAGCAAGTGTTTTAGTTAATGACAGAAATCCATATCAGAACTATTGTCATTAACCAACATACCACTGTATCTCCAAATTGAAACCATTTCTAACCATATTCAGCACTTCCTCGTTTGCTCTATCAACCCATGTTACTCTTCCCATCCTTCACTACAACCTCAGCAACCTCAAGGCAAAGAAAGAATGGGCAAAAGATATGGGCACCTGGTCAACAATTGCAAAACATCAACATCTGTGGTAATAAATATTTTCCAAAGAAATGCATGACACACACAAAATTATTACAATACTGAGAATTAAAGAAGGCACTTCGTATAGAATTTATTACAATACTGTTTGGACTTATAAAAGCCATTATCTGCAAATGATGCGAATGTGATTCATCAAACTGGATAACTCTATGAGGGCACCTACATTACATCCTGCCCACACTCTCAAGATAGCTCACTCCAGCTCTAACCTTCTACATTTAAATGTCTCCAAATGAGGAAAAAGATTTTACGACCATTGAAGCCTTCGATTCCACTGTCCCATGCAAAGGACAAGAGGAAACCCTCCTCATTATGGGGAGTCTGAGTTAAGATGCAAGGATTGTACAGCAACCTACATAGGCCAGATCAGCTGTAGCCTAAGAGTAAGAGAAGGAGTAAGCCTATGTTGCTGCCATCTCCACGGTACATCTTCAGCCTAAGCAGTCCACCTTGAGGAAAGCAGCCAACACAGCTCCTTTTCAGTGAAACTTCTCCAAAGGCAGACTAAGGGGAAAAACCTGGAGCCAGAAAGACAAGAGCCAAAAACCCTATCAAGGAATTCACTGCTCTTAACCCTTCAGGGATCATGCATGGTCTAAAGGACCAGGTGGCCACAATATTCACGATTTAAACAATTTGTATCACCATGCCCAAACAAGGCTTTTCTATACCTCATCAGTAAAGTATTTTGAACCTGAATATATGACAAAGTATGAGTACTGCATGAGTATTTACAGAAGTAGTAAATGGTGAATAATATAGTGAAGGGTATTTCAGGGGTGAAAGAGTGTGCACTTTATGCCAAATCCACTATTTAATCTTGGGCATTATTGTTCACTGATACTATAATTGAAGAAATTATGAGAAGCATTAACATACACATTGCTAGAAATCAACAAAATTATTCACATAAGAGGGATATAAATAGCTTTGATGTTCTTGAAATCAAAGCTTTACTTGGCCTTCAATACTTGGCAGGTGTATTAAGGGAATTGCATAACAATAATATAATAAGAAAGAACAAGGTAGTAATGTTGCTGTGATCAATACATCATGATGATTACATAAATAGAAAATCAGAAATTTCAAACAAGCCAGAAATATTTCATTTTATAATACAACAAAAGCTGGGATAGATACTGAGGATCAGCTGAAAGGGTCATATTCAGTAGCAAGGAATAACTGTAATTGGCAACTCTCTGTATTTTCTGTGCTATTGAACATAGCCAGAATGATTGCTTATAAGTACAATATCAAAGTTAATAGGAACCCCCAATTAAGAGAAAAACCAAAAGATATGGGCTCAGGAAGAGAGATATTTGCTCTTGAGAAGAGAACAGAAAAAGCAGACTGCACTGTGCAATATCTTCAAAATTTACTTGTAAAGAGCACTTTGTGATGACTTATCTTGACTTTGCTGAGGTTCATGACGAAGGAAGATGATAAAGAAAAAAGATAATTCTGGGGATAGAATTCTACTTATTTTAATCTAAACATTAATATGCATTCTCTAATTTTAAGTCTTTATTTATATCTAACTTTGATCACCAAATAATTCTGACTACATATTGTATTGGAGAAGTCTATGCATACTTGCCAGTAATAGATGTAAAAACAACATTTAAAAATGTTCTCAGGGTTGAATGTTCATCTCATAAATTTATAATAAAGAAGATTTTCCAAATGAAGTGATCACTTTGCACATACGGTGGGTAAAAAAAGTATTTACACACATCGTTTTTCCACAATAAAATAGCACACAGAAATTCTTTAAGGATGAAAATCATTTTATTATATAGATAACTGAAAATTGAAACTGAAAAAGAAATACTTTATTATTATGATTAAGCAGCTCTGCCATTGCACACCAGAAAAGCATTTGTGATACACTAATACATGTACTCATTTTAGTATCAAATAATGAAAAATTTTAGGTTACCATGAATAAAATACATTTAATATTTTTTATGCAAACTCTTTTCATTCATAACTGTTTGTAACTTAATGAGCATTGATTATACATTTTTTGTTGTTTTGGATAGTATATTGCATGATTGTTCTTTTAATGCTCTTTTTAAGGTATTCTTAAAAGAAATTTTGGTTTTGCTTATGGCAATATGTAACAGATGACACAAATTTTCTATTGGATTAAGATCAGGTGATTGGGGGGTAGTAATAAGCCACCTTCGAATGTTATTAAGCAACAATTCCTTGGTTTTTATGTTGTTCCTACGTTTTTATGCTAAGGATATGCCTAATTTTACAGCACATACTGCTAAATAGCTACCCAACACAGCAATATATTTAATGGCATCCATTGTTCTCTTGTTAAATACCAGAATTTCTGTACCAGAAAATGCCATGCAACCCCAAACTATCTCATACCCACCACCATGATACGCCGTAACCCTAATATTCTTGGGAAAATAAAATTCACTACGTAAAATTCCAAAGGAGTATATTTAAAAAACACGACCGGTTTCGAACAAGGTTAGTTCATCATCAGGTGAGTAAAGCAAGTAAACCAAAGCGTATATTGGCAACTAGAGCCAATAGGAGAGGAGGGTGGGGCTAGATCATCAAATGGAAGAAGAGGTGGGTGTATTAGGGGGAGGTAGGGGTGGAAGGAGACCAACTGTCGAGAGAAGCGGGGAGTGGTAAGGGAAGAGATGTATGTTCGTGAGAGTGTAATTACATTGTATGTGTTGTATTATTTCAAGTTGTTCCAGGTAGTTCAATTTACCCCCCTTTGACTGACTATGGAGGAGGGTGGCCGAAAAATTAGAATGATGATTTTCTTCGAGTAAGTGTTTGGCAAAGTGTGAGGCGTGGGAGTTGTTTTGGAAAGATTGTCTGTGTTCTTTCGTTCTGGTATATAAATTCCTCTTTGTTTGACCGATGTAAATAGCACCGCAATCATTACAACTTAATTTGTATATCCCTGATTTTTGTTCTTTGTCAATTTTGTCTTTATTATTTGAAAGGGTTTTTCCTGTGTTGTGGGTGGTGTAGAATGCAGGTTTGATGTCATTGTGTGTGAGTATGTTAGAGAGATGGTAGCTGATAGGGCCAAGAAAGGGTAATCGACCCCAACGTGGTTTTTCAAGGGGATTGGAAGTGTTAGTGTATATTCTAAGAANCAAGGCAAAGAAAGAATGGGCAAAAGATATGGGCACCTGGTCAACAATTGCAAAACATCAACATCTGTGGTAATAAATATTTTCCAAAGAAATGCATGACACACACAAAATTATTACAATACTGAGAATTAAAGAAGGCACTTCGTATAGAATTTATTACAATACTGTTTGGACTTATAAAAGCCATTATCTGCAAATGATGCGAATGTGATTCATCAAACTGGATAACTCTATGAGGGCACCTACATTACATCCTGCCCACACTCTCAAGATAGCTCACTCCAGCTCTAACCTTCTACATTTAAATGTCTCCAAATGAGGAAAAAGATTTTACGACCATTGAAGCCTTCGATTCCACTGTCCCATGCAAAGGACAAGAGGAAACCCTCCTCATTATGGGGAGTCTGAGTTAAGATGCAAGGATTGTACAGCAACCTACATAGGCCAGATCAGCTGTAGCCTAAGAGTAAGAGAAGGAGTAAGCCTATGTTGCTGCCATCTCCACGGTACATCTTCAGCCTAAGCAGTCCACCTTGAGGAAAGCAGCCAACACAGCTCCTTTTCAGTGAAACTTCTCCAAAGGCAGACTAAGGGGAAAAACCTGGAGCCAGAAAGACAAGAGCCAAAAAACCTATCAAGGAATTCACTGCTCTTAACCCTTCAGGGATCATGCATGGTCTAAAGGACCAGGTGGCCACAATATTCACGATTTAAACAATTTGTATCACCATGCCCAAACAAGGCTTTTCTATACCTCATCAGTAAAGTATTTTGAACCTGAATATATGACAAAGTATGAGTACTGCATGAGTATTTACAGAAGTAGTAAATGGTGAATAATATAGTGAAGGGTATTTCAGGGGTGAAAGAGTGTGCACTTTATGCCAAATCCACTATTTAATCTTGGGCATTATTGTTCACTGATACTATAATTGAAGAAATTATGAGAAGCATTAACATACACATTGCTAGAAATCAACAAAATTATTCACATAAGAGGGATATAAATGGCTTTGATGTTCTTGAAATCAAAGCTTTACTTGGCCTTCAATACTTGGCAGGTGTATTAAGGGAATTGCATAACAATAATATAATAAGAAAGAACAAGGTAGTAATGTTGCTGTGATCAATACGTCATGATGATTACATAAATAGAAAATCAGAAATTTCAAACAAGCCAGAAATATTTCATTTTATAATACAAAAAAGCTGGGATAGATACTGAGGATCAGCTGAAAGGGTCATATTCAGTAGCAAGGAATAACTGTAATTGGCAACTCTCTGTATTTTCTGTGCTATTGAACATAGGCAGAATGATTGCTTATAAGTACAATATCAAAGTTAATAGGAACCCCCAATTAAGAGAAAAACCAAAAGATATGGGCTCAGGAAGAGAGATATTTGCTCTTGAGAAGAGAACAGAAAAAGCAGACTGCACTGTGCAATATCTTCAAAATTTACTTGTAAAGAGCACTTTGTGATGACTTATCTTGACTTTGCTGAGGTTCATGACGAAGGAAGATGATAAAGAAAAAAGATAATTCTGGGGATAGAATTCTACTTATTTTAATCTAAACATTAATATGCATTCTCTAATTTTAAGTCTTTATTTATATCTAACTTTGATCACCAAATAATTCTGACTACATATTGTATTGGAGAAGTCTATGCATACTTGCCAGTAATAGATGTAAAAACAACATTTAAAAATGTTCTCAGGGTTGAATGTTCATCTCATAAATTTATAATAAAGAAGATTTTCCAAATGAAGTGATCACTTTGCACATACGGTGGGTAAAAAAAGTATTTACACACATCGTTTTTCCACAATAAAATAGCACACAGAAATTCTTTAAGGATGAAAATCATTTTATTATATAGATAACTGAAAATTGAAACTGAAAAAGAAATACTTTATTATTATGATTAAGCAGCTCTGCCATTGCACACCAGAAAAGCATTTGTGATACACTAATACATGTACTCATTTTAGTATCAAATAATGAAAAATTTTAGGTTACCATGAATAAAATACATTTAATATTTTTTATGCAAACTCTTTTCATTCATAACTGTTTGTAACTTAATGAGCATTGATTATACATTTTTTGTTGTTTTGGATAGTATATTGCATGATTGTTCTTTTAATGCTCTTTTTAAGGTATTCTTAAAAGAAATTTTGGTTTTGCTTATGGCAATATGTAACAGATGACACAAATTTTCTATTGGATTAAGATCAGGTGATTGGGGGGTAGTAATAAGCCACCTTCGAATGTTATTAAGCAACAATTCCTTGGTTTTTATGTTGTTCCTACGTTTTTATGCTAAGGATATGCCTAATTTTACAGCACATACTGCTAAATAGCTACCCAACACAGCAATATATTTAATGGCATCCATTGTTCTCTTGTTAAATACCAGAATTTCTGTACCAGAAAATGCCATGCAACCCCAAACTATCTCATACCCACCACCATGATACGCCGTAACCCTAATATTCTTGGGAAAATAAAATTCACTACGTAAAATTCCACAGGAGTATATTTAAAAAACACGACCGGTTTCGAACAAGGTTAGTTCATCATCAGGTGAGTAAAGCAAGTAAACCAAAGCGTATATTGGCAACTAGAGCCAATAGGAGAGGAGGGTGGGGCTAGGTCATCAAATGGAAGAAGAGGTGGGTGTATTAGGGGGAGGTAGGGGTGGAAGGAGACCAACTGTCGAGAGAAGCGGGGAGTGGTAAGGGAAGAGATGTATGTTCGTGAGTGTGTAATTACATTGTATGTGTTGTATTATTTCAAGTTGTTCCAGGTAGTTCAATTTACCCCCCTTTGACTGACTATGGAGGAGGGTGGCCGAAAAATTAGAATGATGATTTTCTTCGAGTAAGTGTTTGGCAAAGTGTGAGGCGTGGGAGTTGTTTTGGTTTTGCTGTTAGTTGAAAATTTATTGTTTTTGCCAAACTTTGCCACTTTGCCAAACACTTACTCGAAGAAAATCATCATTCTAATTTTTCGGCCACCCTCCTCCATAGTCAGTCAAAGGGGGGTAAATTGAACTACCTGGAACAACTTGAAATAATACAACACATACAATGTAATTACACTCTCACGAACATACATCTCTTCCCTTACCACTCCCCGCTTCTCTCGACAGTTGGTCTCCTTCCACCCCTACCTCCCCCTAATACACCCACCTCTTCTTCCATTTGATGACCTAGCCCCACCCTCCTCTCCTATTGGCTCTAGTTGCCAATATACGCTTTGGTTTACTTGCTTTACTCACCTGATGATGAACTAACCTTGTTCGAAACCGGTCGTGTTTTTTAAATATACTCCTGTGGAATTTTACGTAGTGAATTTTATTTTCCCAGTGATGGAGTTCCACATAGTTAAGGCTTCTACCATAGATTATATACCTAATATTCTTCTGACTTTGCTTAGTATATGGTTTTCACCAAATAGTTTTCCTTCCATATGATCCAGAAAGATGAAATTTACTTTCATCTAAAAATATGACTTCACTCCAGAGCTCTATTGACTTATCTAAATGAGTTTTAACAAAATCTTGCCACTTCTGTCAGTTTGCTCCACTAATGAATGACTTCTTCCTTGGAGATCTGTTATACATCTTAACATTGTGAAGCACAATTCCAATAGGCTGGGGCATCACACCTATATCAGACTGTGCTGCAATGATCTCAGCTATAGAAATGGCACTTTTAAAAGTCTTTTTAATTGCCTAGAGCATAATTTGAGAATGATCCCTGGTTGTAAGCACTTTGCAGCAGCTGGATCTTGGTTTGTTTTTGACATTACCGGTTTCTTTTTGCTTCTTGATAATATAAAAATCGTTGAAAGTTTAGCTTCAAAATCTTTGCAATTTAACTGTAACTGTTTCCTTGTGAAAAAACAAAACTATTTGGTCTCGCAGATACATGGAGTCATTTTGTTTCACTCCAAGTTGTTCAAGGACAATGGAAACTCAGCTCAAAATGATGTAGAAATGCCTGACTTATAATTTGATTGTTACTACATGATCTGCACTACTATTGCCCTTAGATGATACATTGTGGTACATAGTATATAGTATGTGTATTGCCACCATTAGTGTGCAAATACTATTTTGGCCTTTAAAAACCTATTTTCCTCTCTTCAGAGTTACTAATTCATAATAATAGAGCATTTCTTTCTTAATTTGGTTTTCATTTTAAGTTCTCTATGTAATAAAGTCAATTTCATCATTAAAATATCCCCATTTGTTATTTTATTGTGGAGAAATCAGGTTAACAAATGCTCTTTTGCCCACTATATTACTAAACACTAACATTTAGACTGTGCAAAACTTCTAATGCCACAACTTACCTCTAAAGGGTTAATCCTTCCCTTCTAATCCCACCTTACAAACTTGCATTTTTTAAACAAAGATACTTAAGTGTTTGCATTTTTGGTATTATTTAACAGATGTTGGTGTTGCAGCCAAAAACAGTCATCAAAATAAATATATTGCAAAAATTCTGTTTCACACCCTTAAAAGAAGTATTAATAGCCATACCCCAATAGGACAAGATCATAAGAGGCAAAATTGGGTGCCAAAGTATGGTAAATACAGTTGCAAAGAAAACATGTAAATAGCATACACTGAAGAGGATATGAAGGCTGTAATTATGTTTTAACCAGTAAATTCCTAAAAAGATATTCCAGAAAATTTTGCCTATGAAATGCTCTGCTTAAACAAAAATCATAATGCAGGAATAACAAGTGTGAAAAATAGCGACATGACTGGGACTCTAACCCAGGTCTCCCACTTTCTGAGGCGATTGAGACATGGCATTGTAGTTCAGTGGTTAGAATACCTGCTCAGAAAGTGGGAGACCTGGGTCCGAGTACCAGTCATGTCACTATTTTTCACACTTGTTATTCCTGTGGGATCAGTTTCATGATTTCATCATGCAAAGAAATTCACCTTTCCTTAAATCCTTAAAAATCATAATATTTTCACATTTAAACAGTTAAGTTTATCATTTAAAGAATAATAGTCATGATGGTATTATCATAAATACAAGACCTTGCCACTAGACCACAAGTATGCTAGTGGCAATGCTAGAACAATGCATACATATAACAAAGGGTTGCTCACGGTATTCTGGCAACCTAGGTGGGGAACCATTTGGACACTCTTGCTGAGATTTTTTTATAATATTGCTAACATTAAAATAAGAGATGAAGTAATACTATTTAGCAGGCATAAAGCAATACTTGCTGAATATGAATAGAAACACTAATAAGTTACATAATCAAATTCTAAGGAATTGAATAAATGTTCTTAACCCCCAAATGCCTAACTTTGATGCTCACCTCATCATTGAAAAATGGAATGTTAAGAAGAATCTGCAAGAATACCAAGTCAAAGAAATGTTGAGATTGGTACAATCATTCAGTCTTTATAATTCCCTTTCAATTCATTTAAGGAGGCATATACAGAAATATTCCAATCATCACCCACTAAATCTGACATCATCACCAATTTTCATCAACTGCATGAATAACAGGAGAAAGATGTTTTTTTACAAATATGGATCATTGTCGCTGAAATTTTGCCAAGCCAATTATTAATTTATCATAAACTAAAATAAATAATATAATTCAAAATTCAGGGCAAATTAAATCCCAAGAACAGGTAAAATTTTCAGAAACATCACTGAAATCATAACTTTGAAATCCTTCATGAAGGCTTTCCTATAATTAATAAAATGAAAAATTGTTTCTCTTTCTAAAATATGTTCTCATAAAAAAATATCAGAAAGCCCGATTCTTACTCTTCAAAAGAACTCAAGAGACATGAAGTTTGCAAGAGACATGAAGTTTGCAAGAGACATGAACTTTGTTTGCTAAAATAGTCCGAGAGAATATCTTTCTTTATCAATTCCATCATATTACCACCCCTTCTCAATGTATGATGATTGATTCCTTTTAAAAGAATCACAGACGTATATTTCATTCAACAATATCAAAATGAAAACAAAAGATTGTAATGAAAGAGCCTTCTCACAAACTATCTAAACCACACCTTGTATTACATACTGTCATTTTATTAAATAACTGCTTACCGATTTACAGCGTCCTTCAAGTCCAAACGGATCACATCCTGAAAAATAAAACATCGAATTAATAAAGTACCACCAAACTCGGATTGGCAAAAGTATCAGAAACCAAAAATTCTTTAAATAATGGACAAAATGCTCAAAAAATGATTAAAAAAATAAAAAATGGTCAATTAAAAACTAATCATGGCCATGATAATAATTCTTGTGTTTGAGTTTCTAACCCCTTTGGGTCTTTCGCCGCTTTTCATAAATTTACTTCCTCAGTTGCTTCAATATTAATACACACTAAAAATAAATATGCAATAGTAATCACATTAACGGAATCTCTTCAATTCAATTTTATAGTAATAAAACTCTAAAAAAACTACAAAACACTATGAAATTGTTTCTTAAAATGGCATTTACTATCTTAAAGACCATTAATACATGTTAATCATAAATTACTTCTTGTGTCGATTTGGTACATAAATACATTAAATACAGAATAATACACCAGATACAGAATGCTAAATGCGGGAAATACATATTCAGATTCGGGTGGAAAGTTGCCTTGAAATGATATGAACGGCAGAAGATGTTTTCAATATCAATTTACTCTACGTCATGAAACTTAAGATAGGATACTCTAATATCCATTCCTACACAATCAGCGTATTCTACACACATTATGCAGTATGTTTTCGCTTACCTAAACAAAACGAATCCTTCGAAACCTTAATGCAACCACTGCGCGCGCAAAATGTTACTACAATTCTGAATTCTTTCACGAAACAAGTCTCAATTGTAAATACCTTATTGCGCTGCGCTCGGATCCCGTCACACTTTGTAAACAGCTTGAAACACATGAAGCGCGAGATCCATCTTTGGCATTTACCAGAAATCTCAGCGGTTTACCGCTTTCAGTGGATGCTCTCCCGATGTTTCTATCAATACTGTGATGCACTTTTCGCTTGAAATATCTCTTCTCTCAGCATCAATCATTGGAATTGATTGAACTCTAATTTGACGCATATTAACTCAACCTCGAGTTCTAGAACTCTATCGAACCATAGCCATGGCCCATGGCTTTCTCTCGGCGGGTATACCACGTACACCAATCAGCAGTCGGCTAACAAGAATATATCTACGAAGGCAGAAGCTAATATATACATAGTTATAGATTGTCACTATGAAAATATTTTTAATTCAATCAAAGATGCAGAAGAGTATTCGTAATTGAGAATACAATCGCAATCGACTTCTTACACGTGTGATCAACATTGTTTGAACCGAAATATGTTTCAGTGCAACTAATTGTAATCAATGAATTTCAGTATGTATAAGACTTTCCAGAAACAAAGTTATTTTCTGTGTACCCCAAGGCCGAATCATCCTCAGTGATAAATTTTCAACCAATTTTCGGTCTGGCTCAAAAAATGATGGGGCATATGCGCATCAAATTGTGACTAGCCTAAAAACCTATTACGTGGATAGAGAAAGAACTTTATTAACTTATCGTTTCTTGCTGTGGTGTAGTGACGCTTGCAATATGAAAAGTGTCGCTCCATGCTTAAGAGACGACTTGGTGCATTTCCGTATTATGGTGTCCGCAGAAGATGACACAACCTAGTAATTCCTTGATTTTTCTCGGAGAAAAATTGTGTACTTACATTCTACAAGTAATTTTGGTTTTTACAAGTTATGCACCATTATGCGCTAGCGCCAACGGTGGCTTGTCCTGGAACTATAAATTTATCTTTAGTTTGTGGATTGGCGGCTCCGTGGTCGGGTACGGGTACCATGTTTAATATCTTTAACATTCTCTATTCTACAATTAGAAAACGACTACGACCACCCGGTTCGCCTTTTCTAAATGTAAAATAGTGAAAATTTAAGAAATTATACATGGTATTCGTATCGCTTCGCGACCCGCGTTTAATCGTTTTCCAATTGTGAAAATATAATACATTTTACGTGGTATTAGTATCGTATAGTGCCTGAGAATAAGTCATCAGTAACTAAATTGTTATATACTAATCAACAAATTATCATAAATTAATATTTTATAACGAAACAAACCAACAATTCTTTCTTTTTATGGCCAGCTTTACATAACTGAGTTGAATGAATAAATCCATTCTTATGCAATACATAACAGTTTGGGTTTTTCATAATTTAGACTCCAGTTGTCACGACCGTAAATCATAGATATCATAGAAGACTGCCAACAAGTAGTTCAAATGCACTCCAGTATGCAGGGAAGAATCCTAAAACCAAACTGATTAGAACTGTCCACTTAGTTCCAGCTGCTGGCGCATAATTGTGCTTCAATTATTAGTACCGTAATTTTCCCTGATATTTTGACACTTTCAACAAAAAAAATGAATTACAACCCGGTGAATTCATAATACCTTACATAGGAGCTGTATAACTAGGATGACCATATGCCCAGGTTTCCGAAGATATGTCCTATATTTTTTGTGTTCTTCATGGGTTTCCCTTTGTCCTACTTTTTCTATTCACAACTTGATATTTAAATTTAGTTAGCATTTTTACACCACTATTCAAGTTAGCAATACAAATATTAGTTTTTAAAAACAAATAAATCTTAATAATATATTTTTAAAAGAATATATATTTTTTCATAAAAAAGCATTGCCTCCTAACTGCCTACAACTTTCTGTGATACAACCCAGCTCTAAGAATTACTAATTGTTCTTGAATATTCATTTCCACACATTTATTAAAAATTTGTTCCAATATCCTACTACGCATTAGGTTCCAATAGGCAAGCTGCATGGATTATAGATGTAATGATTCTGTGTATGAGGAAATATATACAATTAGTAGAGAATTATTTTTGTATGCTAAATAAGTAGAAAGTTATGAGATTGCCTAATCAGATTTTTTTGTGCTGATGTACTTTGTTTTGTTGACACTTTGCTACCCAGAACACATTAAACTCTTGTTTGTGCCTACATTCATGAAATTATTTAGCAGTTTTCCATTATACAATAAGCTCTTTGCATTTTTTGTAATAAAAATGTGGCATATTTGAAGTATTCCATCATGTTTATACAAGCAATTGATCGGAAACAAAATAGTTTTGTTGCAATCATTCAAAAGACTTCCACAATATACAAAGATTACTTGATAGCATACATCTCATACTAACAATGAATTACGATAGATCTGATACATATAATTTCACCATTGGAAATTCAAGTATAGATACTAATTTCAAAATGGTCGAATTTTAACAGTAGTAATAGGATGTATGTACAAACCAATATATGTATAAACCAATTATAATTCAACCTCTATTTGCCAAACTTTTTGAGAGTATTTCTCTAGATAAACTATCTTCTGCTTTAAGCATTATTTTAATCAGTAGGCTACATGGTTTTTCTGATGGCAAGTCTAATACTAATCTATTGTTATTTCATAATATTATAACAATCATTGGAATACCATAGTCAAGTAGATACAGTTTATACTGACTTTTCCAAAGCTTTCAATAAAGTTAACCATCAGATACTTTTGTCAAAGTTAGAGGTCTATTGTATATTTTGGAATATTCTGATCCATATCAAGAGTTACTTAACAAGCAGAAAATAGTAAGTTAAATTGTTTGACTCCACATCCTATGCCTTTGCTGCTGCTTCAGCTGTTCCTCAAGTCCTATCAAACTCTTGTTATATGCCAATGATTGAAAGCTATATCATCCAAGTGATAGCTATAACAATGGTAATGAATTACAGGATTGCTTAAATAGGCTTGGTGAATGGTAGAATGTGAATTTTATGAAAATGAAAATAAAGAAATGCAGTATAGTGACTTACCATAAAAAATTCTTATAAATTGTGATTATTATCTATATAATTGTTTAACAAATTTTTTATTTAGGTGTTCTTTTTAATCCCCACCTTGAGGATGGAGGAACCGTGCCTCAAGTAATGGGCAGGTTGCAGGTGGTGGATAGCGAATGATCCATTAGATATGGTGGACAGCTGCAAATGAGGGGAAACACAAATAAGCAACCCCGGACCGAGGTGGCAGCATCATCAGGGTGTGGTGAGGGTGTCTTGTGGCAGGGCCACACTCAGCAAAAAACCACACAGCTCAATGATGATGCTGTGTCAAAGCAAATTAGTGTCACTATAAGCACTGCCCGTGCTGCCTTGCATGTGGGAAGGGAAACCCAAAGGCTAGGAGAAGGACAGTTGGAGGTACAAAACCGAGGCCAGACCAAGGTCTTGAAGTAACGGTGAATGCAGTTGGTCTAGGAGATGGAAACTCCAAAAAAAAAAAAAAAAACTCTGGTCCACCAGGATGGTGATTGGGCATTAGGCTAACAACCTAATCCCAGAAAAAATTACTGTTACGGAAATCAGAATTAAGGAACAGGACTGGAAACTTGATACAGACTCCGCACGAAAAAAGGATAAAGAGAAAGGAAAACAATATTATAATGACAACATGGAATATGAGAACATTGAAAAAAGTGGGAGCACTGAAACAACTAAAGGATGAGTCTTAAAAATATAGAATAAAGATAGGAGCAATTCAAGAGACAAGGTGGCAGGGGAATGGAATTCAGGAGAGTATATAGTAAGAAAAAGTGGAGGGAATGGAGTAGTGAACTGGACAGGATTTGTGGTACATAAGAAAGTAAAACCAAATATTCTGAATTTTAAGCCAATAAGTGTTTGAATGTGCTCTCTCAGGATAAAGATGAAGTTCTTTAACCTGACTATACTCTGTGTTTATGCACCAACAGAAGAGGGTAACAATGAGGAGAAAGAAGCGTTTTATGCTAAGTTGGAAGAAGAGTATTGCAAAATCCCGAAGTATGACTGTAAAATAATCATGGGGGACCTAAATGCCAAGGTAGGGAGAGAAGAAATATATTAAAACATGATAGGTAAAGAAAGCTTACATGAGTTTAGCAATGATAATGGACAGAGGCTGGTTGATTTTGCAGAAAGTAAAAATCTGGTAATAAAAAGCACCTGGATGCAGAGGAAAAATGTTAAATTAGCAACTTGGAGATCACCAGATGGACACAGAAAAAAACAAATTGACCATGTTATCATACAAAGGTGACATGCCCCTGATATAACGGAGGTAACAAGCTGCAGAGGGGCAGAAGGAGATACAGACCACTACCTAGTCCTAATGAAATATCGGCAAAGAATAAATTTGGCAAATCAGCACAAAGGAAAGATTCAAAGAAGGTATGATGTTAGCAAATTAAAGGTAAATGAGGACCAAAAGGCAGAGTATAGAAGGAAGGTGGCACAGAAATTCAAAGTAAACAAGGAAGAATGGGAAAAAAGAAAATGGGGAAGAAAAGTGGAAGGTTTTTAAACAGACATTACAGAGCATGAATGAGGAAATGTTAGGCAAGGAAAGGGGAAAATAGAGGAAATAATGGCTTGACCAAGAATGTAAGGAAGCGGTTGCGGAAAGAAACGAAGCAAGAGCCAAAATACTGCAATGGAAAACCAGACAGACATTAGAAGAATATAGCAGGAAAAGAAGATTTGCACATACAGTATGTAGGAAAAAGCTGTTTAAACAATGCTGGGTAGGAGAAATAGAAGACCTAAAGAACAGAAATGAAATAAGGCAAGTATATGAAAGAACAAAAGAAATAAAGAAAGGTTTAAATATAGGGACAGTTTTTACGAAAAGCAAGGAAGGGCAACTGATTGGTGATGATCAAGGAATGTTAAAGATGTGGAGAGAGTATTTCCAAAAACTCCTAAATGGTGAGTTTTTTGAGGAAGAAGGTAGCGCAGAAGAAAGGGAAGAAGAGAAAAAGGGACAAGGATGGGAAAACCATGAAGAGAGTAAACAATAAGAAGAACACATTGGAAAACCCACTGCAGAAGAGATTCACAAAGAAGTGAGATCTTTAAAAAACAATATGGCCCTAGGAGAAGACCAGATTGAAACAGAAATGTTGAAGGCAGGAGGAGAGGTGATCATGGAATACCTGCATAAACTTATATAAGCTGTTTGGGAAGAAGAAAAAATGCCAAAAGACTGGGGGCTAAGGATAATATGCCCTATACACAAAAAAGGAGATAAGGCTCTATGCAAAAATTACTGCAGGATAACGCTTCTTAGTGTGGTGTACAAAGTGATGGCTAAAATATTTGCAAAAGGACTGGAACCATGCAGAGAATATTTTGGGCAGGTACCAATGGGGTTTTAGACAAGGAAAATCCACAAGTGACCAAATCTTCCTGATTAGGTAGATTTTAGAAAAATGTTATGGGTACCAGATAGAGTTATACCACCTGTTTGTGGACTACAAACAAGCGTATGATAGTATCATAGATAGCATAGATAAACAGAAAGAAACTTTTTGAAGCAATGGAAGAGTTTGGTATAACAACAAAACTCATAAACCTAACAAAAATGACATTAGGAAGAACAAGAAGTAAAGTTAAGGTGGAAGGAGGGATAACAGACGAGTTTGATAACCATATAGGTTTGAGGCAGGGAGATACCCTATCAACAGTTCTCTTCAATCTAGCACTGGAGAAAGCAGTCAGGCAGTTATCTATAAATCCAGGAGATATGATATTTAATAGAATGCTACAATGCATAGTATATGCTGATGATATAGTGTTGGTATTGAGAGGAAAGAAGGATTTGGAAAAAGGATATGTGCAATTAGAGGAAGCAGCAGGGAGCATGGGACTCAGGGTCAATGTAAATAAAATGAAATACATGGTGACAGGAAGGAATATGGGAGAAGAGAGAACAGCAACAATAACAGTAGGAAGGAGAAAGGGAGTTTTAGAGAGTTAAAAAATTCAAATACTTGGGCTTGACAATAACAGAAAACAACGTTATGTCCAAAGACATAAAGGAAAGAATTGCAATGGGAAATCAGTGCTATTTCTCTCTACAGCAGATAATGCGGTCGAGGAACATTAGTAGAACAACTAAGATCAAGTTGCACAAAACCATCTTGAGGCCAGTGGTGATCTTTGGATCAGAAACTGGGACATTGACGGTGGCAGATGAAGAAATGCTTAGGAGAAAGGAGAGAAACATATTAAGAAAGATTTATGGTGCTGTAAATGAGCAAGGCTTCTGGAGAATACGTACAAACGATGAATTGGAGAGATTGTATAGAGAGCCAGATATAGTGAATGACATAAAAAGAGGAAGTATCAGATGGGCAGGACACCTTCACAGAATGCTGGATAAAAACTGTTCTGAAAAAAGTTTTTAATGGGAAACCAGAAGAAGATGAGGAAAGCCAAGGAAAAAATGGCTAGATGACCTGGAGGAGGATTTGGGGAGACTGGGAGTGAGAAGGAGGGGGATGAAGACTGAGAGCAGAGAGGAGTGGAGGCAAATAATTCTGGCCCAGGCTCCTCACGAGCTGTAGCACCAAACGGATGGATAGATGGTTCTTTTTAATAACATAAGGATTTTTCACCAGCACATTCAGTTTGTAACCACAAGGCATTTAAGGTGCTAGGTTTTATTTATTGTGTTACAAAAAATTTCACGGATATTGTTTTAAGCTCTTGTATGTATCTTTGGCGAAGTAAATGTTGGAACACTGCTGAATAATATGGAATCCTTATTATACAGAAACTGAGCTTCAATTGAAATAACTTTGGATAATTGCTTTTAAATTTAAATTGGAAAGTAATGTATATGGTCATCTAATGAGCAGCTTAAGCTTACTGCGGCACTTCTTTCCTGTAGAAGGAAGCAATTAGGCTTAATATTTTATATGGTACTTTAAATAATAATATCAATAATTCTGAACTCCTCTCTGATAAATTCAAATACAGAGACCTTGATTTCCTTAACATCCCCCATTTACAAAGAAATTACACATCTTATTTAACTCTATATCCTTAAATGAGAGAATCTAAGTGCAGTGGCATAGATTATTTTAATAGTTCCCCTTACATTAGGGATTTAGATAAAATTTCAGTCAACTCTCGCTTTGGGATGTGAGTATATAGTGTTGGTTGGGTTGATAGAAAAACAAACACAGAGGTACATAACAGGTTGGAGAGATTATACGTCGACAGAGGAAATGGGTGGGTCAAATATTGAGAGGAGAGAGATTACTAAAGAATGAAATTGAGGGTAGAATACAACGATGAAAGCAAAGGAGAAGACATGAACCTACCGAAAGGTAGGGAACTTATGTATGTATGTAGTAGATAATAAAACGCAATTGACATAAATATGATTTAGTTTGACCGGATGAAAATCGGCATACAAATATTACATTGGACGACAGCTGCGAACGCCGGTTTAAATTAGCGTTAATCGGACTGCATTCGATAGATCGTATCGTATGGCATCGGAAAATAGCCAACTCTCGCTTTGATATAACAAATTGTGCCTGGGAAGGCGCTTCCGAAGGTGTAGATCGGAGGTGTCCTTCGATATGTTTCATTAAAGCAGATTTTACTTAAGACGATTAGTCTTTATTTCAGCGTTCCACAATATTCATAGTAAAAATTAAATATGCAGTGCATGAAATTATTTTCTCGCTTAAATATTTTCTCCAAGGAAATACTTAAGCCCATCGTGTGCGGAAGGCTCGCAGATGTAAATAATCAAATTCAAACAACAAATGGCTTTCACTCAAGTGTACCGTGTATGGCTTGGGAGAAACCCAAAGGACCACAAAAATGGTTGGCATACAACAAGAAAATATATCCTCCTCAGGCTCCTGATGAAGAACGAAGACCGGCAGTAAGTTCATGTACAGTTGTGAAAAATATCTTTTACTACAATAGTTGTTTATTTCTGTTTTATTTAAATTTATTAGAAATCTACTAAAATTACCATTTTCTTAGTTTGTGTGCCATATGAAGACAGACATACATTATAGCCCAAAGAAAATGTGGTACATTGCCTGTCTAGTCCGAGGACTCTCTGTAGAAGAAGCTGTGAAACAGTTGAGCTTTGTGTCAAAAAAGGGGGCTTTAGCGGTCAAAGAGACCATTTTAGAAGCTCAGAAATTAGCAGTCGAAATGCATAATGTCGAATTCAAAAGTAATCTTTGGGTTGGTGAGTTGACCAATCTTTTAAAAAGTTTTCTTGTTAAATTTCTGTATCTCTTAATGATCTGGAATTAGAATCAATAGATTACATTAAGGCATCAAGGTTATTTGACTACATTATTAACTGAAAGTTTGTTTTCCTTATTCAATGAATTCCTGGGGATCTGACAGCTGAATCCTTTGTCGGCAAGGGCCGTGTAATTCGAGGACTGAGAAGGCATGCGAGAGCACGTGTTGGAAGAGTAGACTACAGACATTGTCATTACTTTGTGACTCTGGAGGAAGGAAAGCCACCTGCCTCTCAGAAGGAATACTATGCTCATAATAGCCCTAATCTTACTCAGCAAGAAATGTTGGATAAATGGCTTGGCCAGATGAGAGCTAGAAACATCCCCAACTCTCTGTGAAAGATTAGATGGAAGGAAATATTTTTTTGTTTTTCTGTAAACTAGAGATTTCTCCTTCGATTGTGTGTTTGTAGTTTTTTACTATTTGTGTGGCAAACAAGTGCTCTGAAATATATTTATAGATTTGAAATAATGCAATACTTGTGTAATTTTTCCATGCAGAACTTTTTAAACTTCACCATCAAATAATGAGAAACCTATCACAATGTTCAAATAATATAATAATAAACATGCATGTTACTGTGTTGGTAGCAAGTCTTATTTATTGTTTTTATGTTTTCAGTATCTCTGTAAGTAAAAGAAAAGTAGCAATATTTTTAGTTTAAGTAAATATTATTAAAGGGAACATCAATTTTTTTGTATGACTTATCTACATTCTCAGAATGTGTTGGATTAGGTGAATATTTTCTTCAATTCATACCTTATATGTACAAATTCAGCATCAACAGTTTTGTTACAACAGTTACTCTGTCAGAGTAAGGACTATAAGAAATCCTTTTGTCTGGCAGTGTAATTTACTATTTTGTAGTGGTATAGTATATAGTGGTTAATTCAAATGGAAATCTTGTTCGCTGTGGCTTATGCTGATGTCTTAAGCTGTAATTTTTACTCCAGAGCTGCCAAACTGCTGACTTTAATCAATAAGCTATTTTAAGAAATAGTCCAATACCGTTCTTTGTATTTTCCACAGATATTTATTAAACATCACCGGTTTCGACCATGCTGGTCATGATCAGGTACTGAATCTGGTTGTGTTTAATAAATATGTGGAAAATATGAAGTACGGTATTGAATTATTTAAAATGGCTTTCCACAACATTAGGTTAGAGCACCTCGATTTTATTTCAGGATATTTAAATACTCTGATAGTATAATCACACTTATGCAATTTCACAAAATATATGAAAATTCAATTTAAGTATATAGATTCATAGGAATTTATTTAATGAAATTAGAGAAATGTGCCAAGAGTAGTGGAGTAGTTATATTTGATTGTAACAGGTAGGAAATGGAATTTTACAGTGAAATCGTTGCAATTAATACATTTTAAATATAAAATGTGAAACTATAAGAACGATATGAATCAGGAAATAAATACAGATCTCTTATGCAGCATTTCCTTCTTTTTAGAAGTAAGATTGATTCATAAGATGTCTTCCATCACTTGTCCTATAGAAATAAAGAACCTGGGATAATACACACCCATGTCAGAAACAAGATAGGACCTAAGTGCATCACACTATAATTATCATTTGGATCAAATGAGACTTTCATTACAGGTGGGCTTGCTATATGTTCTGCTTCAACAGAGACTTTCCAGTATAATAAAAAAACTAAGAGGAAGAGTACTATGTAGGATATGGAGATTTCAGCAATAGGAAGCATTTCAATGAAAATTTTCAAAAATTTGTATGCTGCACATACATCATAAAGGCACATGGTATTAGTTCTAAACTAGATTTTCAGGTTAACATTCTGTTTTTACTCACTTATGAATATGGTAAACTCTAGCTTCTTACTATTAGAATATAAACCTATACTATTAAAATGTAACCGTAATAATTAGTGCTAGTTGCTAATAATCAAAGTATTAGTAAATATATCAATGAAATAGATAATATGTAAATGGAAGTAAGATATGTTCTCTTTGAGAGGAGGAACAATTCAACTATTAAAGTAATTCAAAATAACAGTATAAGTATAAACCTTTAATTTTATGATTAGAAAATGACTAATCAAGGCTTAGATCATCCTTAGCTCTTAAAAAAATGCTGTGAATAATCTCACAATTTCAAATCATTATAGAAAATGGGAGGAGGAATCCGTTTTTCAAAGGTTGGCTGAATATCAGAGAGCCCAGTTTCATTTTATTATTTTAAATATTATTTCATCAATTGTTGCATTTTAGTTTGCTCAAAGGTAGACTACAAAATTTGATCGAAAGACAATAGAATAGAGGCAAAAGATCATGACTAAATTAGTACAAAATCAAAATAAGCTAATCAGCTGTCAAGCTATTCAGAATATTTGCTTATCTATCGTTGAAGGAAAAATTACTGCAATATTAACCAGGTCTAAATCAAGGGGGGAAAAAAATCACAATTTTATCAAAATTCTTTTTTTATTTGCTTAGGCTGTTAGGTGTGAAAATTTGCTGACTAAAAACATGTCAGCTTTCTGATAGTCTTCTGAATTACAATGAATAACATGAGTATCTATAAAAAGTTACTTCCAATCTTACAATTCACATGATGCATCCACATAATTACATCCTGAATTGCAGGCAAATATAATCATGTGCATTTAATCGATACAATGTAAAAGTAAACATACCATGGAAAAAATTAAACAGGCTATCACAATTTTCTCATCGGATACTAGATTTTAAATATATGCACATCTGAATCTTCTAATATAAAACTGGGCAGTTTATGCATCTGTACTTTCTCTTTATTCTAGATATGCAAAAATTGATAAATTTCAGTAGAATTACAAAATACTTTCAATATTTTAAATCTGTTAAATTCTTCAAGCATTCATATCTCTGAAAAATACAAATAAATTAATGAAATTAATAAATTAAGCTCCAGGAAGACTTTTTATCCTAATAATGTGCGTAAGAGGAGTTAAATAAAAAAATAAGGCATTGTGAGAATTTTACATAACATAAGCTAATGATGGCAAGCAAATGAAAGAGTGAACATTTTCTCTGACAAACTTCTGCTTTGTTAAATAAAGCATTTTTTAGCTTTTAGGTTATGAGAAGAATAAACTGCTTTGTTTAAATCAAAGCTGTCCACATCATTGCAGATAATGGTAGAGTGTTTATTGAAGAACAGTAAAATTCACTCTTTCTTGAAGTATGTATGCTGCACAGTTGCTTCTTTGTCTTTTCCAACATTCTTGCCATTCACAACTATGTAAGAGGGCCTTTCCACTCGAACTGAATCAAAATGATATTCCTAAGAGAAAAAACAACAATTGAGTCATGTTTTACACCACATGTGATGTTGCATTGAAAAATTCATATCAAAAGCAAGACCTCACCTTTTCTTTGTGCCTTACACTGACTCTAGTTAGAAATGGTTCAGGAATGGCAACTGAATCACCAATAAGTACACCTTTTCCCTTGCCTAAGTTATAAACTGTCACTGCAAGGCATGTTTCCATCTTATCAACCAAACAAAATGTACTATAGGAAGAAAATATGAATTGATAAAGGAGTGACCATAAATCATTACAATCTTCATTATACTTCATTGAAAAAAATATAAAAATTTTATAACTTTATCACGAATTCTAGAATAAACTAATATTAAAAAGTATACATTACACCTAAATGAACCAATTTACCATTTAAATTATGTATAACACCTTATTGGAACCAAGGGATACATCCATCAATCACCAAGCATCAATCCCTTAGCCTTGAAATCACTACAATAACTATACTATCACAGACAGAATTGTCAGCTACCCAGATGAAGGAAGCCTTTTGAATGTATTTGTATTCAAAGTGAATGAAAATTACAACAAAAATTAGAAATGGTCGATAAACTTGCACACAAAAAAATGTGGCACGGGGGTATATACTGGCAGTCGCCAACTTATAACCATGTTTGATTCCAACCAATTGACTGTGAGTCAATTAGGACAAAGTCAGTTCAACGCTTCCAGTAGTTTTTGATAAAAATACTACCAACTGAAGAAAATCTCATGATGTAATTTTTGAAAAATATACTTTAAAAATTAGTACAGGTGCAACTGATGCTGAAAACTAACTGATGTTCATGTTCAGTACAAACATTGACTTATGCATTTATTTTGAGAGATACTGAGTACTGTAGTTGTAAGTCAAACCATAGTAAGTTGCATAGGCTGTAAGTAAAAAACTAACAGTATCAATAAGGAAAAGGGATATGGCATTGTTAACACATTAGAGTTTTGAGAAAAGCTCAACGGCTTCTTGGAGCTTTTCTCAAAACTATAATGAACTAACAGTATGTTTCTATACCAGGGGGCTATGCTTTCTGACAGGACATGGTGACACAAATCCTTGATTTGCTGCTACCCATTTAATTAAAGGAAAAAACAATATTCTATAATACTAAACAGTGCTTTGTTTACAGACAGTAAAATCGATTAAATTTCATTAAGCCCTCATTGGTATTTTCTCCCATACATTCTTCAAAAAAGCACAGATTGTCAAGAGAATGCTGATAAATGTGGTGAATTTGAAAAAAATTCGTAATATTTAACAAAATTGGTCAAAATTTGAAATGAAAACATAATCCAACAGGAAAATTTAATTGAATTCCCTTCTTAATGGCGCTCATCTCAACTTCGTAAACCCACTCTTAAAAACTCAACTGTGCAACAGAAATTAAGTCTTCAAGTTACAAAACTGACTTTAGCATGAATTTCTTATGGAAGTTGAATCTAAGACTTAAGAGGAGTGATCTATTATTATAGGAGTGCCAGCAATTAATGATAAGCAATGTTTGAAAAATTTCAGACTTCTGGTTTTGAAAATTCAGGACAGCAAAAAAAATTTTCAATTTACAGAATACCTTTTCCATAATTATGGACCAAGCTAATTTCAGATATTAATTTGAAGCCTTTCTGGTACCAATATAGGACTGTCACCATCTGCTCAAGCCAGCTAAGTCCTGCCAAGGTGATAAAATTTGTTTTTCTAATGGATGCAATTTAATTTTTTGAGATACTTCATCTCTTGATGGATGGCAATAAAACTTTTGTATGATTTACTTACAATAAAGGAAAATATGTGATATGGAAGAAATAAGTAGCAAAATAAAGAAAATGAAATACTTGAAACTAAATTTCAATCTCCTTAAGTCTCCCAAAATAGTCTTGAATGTCCCTACCACCCACATGTTGACACTGTTTGGGAAACATTGATGTAAAGAAAATTGTATTACCTTTGCCTCGGGAGTTCCTTACACATAAGGACCTCTCAAGACTGTCTCACCAGATACCCTCATTTTTGGGGTGGTAATATGGGAAAGATTGGGCCCTTATGGTTCCACATGGTTTCTGGATCAAGTGGAATATACCCCATGCCTACATCCTACATGGCTCCATCAATAAGTGTAGAGATGTCTATGTAAGTACCCAGCAAGCCACCTTTCATGTATGTAGCAGGGGGTACTTGCACAATGACTCTGCTTACCTAATTAATTACTTTCGTGTATTGTTCATGGAAAAAATGAATTGATTCGTTCTAGTATCTACTTCCCTGATCTTTTTTGCAGTATCAGAATGGCCATGTAACATGGAGGAATCATCTGAGAATGTGCGATCCTTGAATTTATTTAGTAAATTTATCCTTTGTTTCTATGTTGTAAAGATTCCCATCCTGAATCCTGAAGCATTGCTCAATGATTTATTGTAGCACTAAACAAATCGCCTTTTGCTGAACCTTTTCTAGTTCCTGAATACAAAACTTGTTGACAGGGTCCCACACATAAACAACATCAGGTCTAACTAATGCAAAGTAACATTGCTCGCAAACTTTTTCTTTACTCTTACTGTCTATTCTCTGAATAAAGCCAAGTCTCTCAAGTGTTCTTCCACATATATTATGGATGTGGGTACTCCAAGACATCTCACCAATTCCATTATTAATAAGTTTATCTCAAAGAGGCTATACAAATAATCATTAATAATAGATTTTCTTTTGAAGAAGTTAACTACACAACATTTGCTTACATTTAGTAGTACTAGTATTGCTAAAAGTGCTTCGACAGCTGAGGTCATTTCGCACGTAGGCTCCCCCTGGGAATCGAACCCATGACTGCTTTCGTAGGAGTTGAACGTGTTGCCCACTTGGCTATCCAGGAGCCCTTGCTTACATTTAGCTTTAATTGCCAATTACTGGACCATTTCATAATTTTATCTAAGTCATTCAACAGGGTTAACCTATCCTTTCTATTCTCTATTTCCCTATAAATTACACTGTCATCTGCAAATACCTGAACTTCACTATTAATGAGATTGCTAAAGTAGTTGATGGACACTAGAAACAGTAGCAGTCTGATTATGCTACCCTGCAGGATGCCAGACTTCACCTTAACCAGGTTAGAACTCATTTTGTCCAGTACTACCAGCTGTTTTCTGTCAGTGTGAACTCCTTTATCCAGTTTGCTACTTTGCATTAATACCGGCAACTTTTAATTTGTACAAAAATTTATGAGGGACCTTATCAAATGCTTTCTAAAAATCTTAAAATATCACATCAACTTGCATTTTATTTTTGGCAGATTTCAGAATATGGAGATCCATTTTATAATCTTGAACAACAAAACATAAACTAGTGAGATTAGTTGCCCAATCATTGCTTTTATTTTGTCATACATACGACAAAATAAAGACAAAGAACAAGCTCAGAAACCTGTGGCAACAGGTTGGCAGTAACACAAAGGCTAGAAGAATGCATCCTTCCTCTTGCATGTTTATGTGAGATTATGAATATAAGACAAGTGATGAGGATAGGTATGATAAAAGGACTATAAGGATGAATGAAGGTCTGATTGAGCAAGTAAAAGTCTTCCAGGAGAAGGCAGTGCATTTGCAAGGGATGGTAACAGTACAGTTAAAAAAGGTCTGAAATCGCAGAGTCAAAAATGGCACTCAATATGAAGATAACACTAAAAAGAGAACTAAATGATTAACTACAGATTAAACTTGAGAAATGCTTTATCATGAGTTTTACCTCATAAGAAGCAAAGACTAAGACATTATGGACATTGAGCAACCAGAAAAGTTTTGGATGAGAGGTATACTTACAAAGGAACCTCATCCTCTGATACAACACTGCACACAACTTTTCCTAGAATCACTTTTTCTGGGTTAAATCCAGGAACAAGCTGTGTGAAAGTAACACACTCTATTTTGACAGTTTGATTACTAGTTGAAAGGAAGCTTCCACTCTGGTATGGTCCCAAATGTTTATCATCAATGGCCTGAAATGTGAAATAAGTAGTTCAAAGAACAAACAGAATTCTTTGAATGAGAAGCACATTTTAGAACACTACATAAATGTTTATATTTTAAGCATTTCTTAGAGTAAACTTAGACAAAATTTCTATTCTAAAATTTCATATGAAGCCATCTATTGTAACTCTTCAAATTTAGTAATACCTTAAAACTGATTAGAAATAAAGATTTTTTTTGTGTGAAATACTTGGCTCATAGAAAAGCTTCTGAAACTACTCCAGTAAAGAAGCTACCATACAAACTGATAATACGGCATGGAGAAAAATACTACAATTTCACGAAGAATGATAATAATTCATGGAAGGAATTTTAAATATTCTTCTATGACAGTTTGAAGATGGTAAGTATTCTACTTCTAGAGAGTGCAAAACTTCATCAGTTATGAGGAAAGTGCCTTTCAGGAGGGGATAGAGCAAAATACCATTCTTTTCTTTCTGCCTATATACATATGTTATAATTCAACTAAACTCTAAGGTACACAAAAATAGCCCCTTCAAAAGTTAAATTATAACAAAACATGCAACACATTACGAAATCATTATAATCTTTACGGAAACCTATCAAAGAAAAAGCACTAATATATATTCCTTAAAAGAAGCTGACATATCGAATCTTTTAAACTTGCTAACTGCTTGTTGTAGATGAAGAATTTACCTCAAAAATTGACAATTCATGTTTTGTTGTTACCTCAAAAGACTAATAGGAGAAATAAACTTTCTTCAATGGATATAAGACACAGTTTAGAATAATTATTTGATACTGAGACTTTTCCAGCACTTTCCTCTTTTCCACCACTGTATGTGGTGTATCCCAAAAGTAAGCTTACTAGTGATACAAAAAATAAAAAAATCTGTTACCAAGACATTGAAAAGATCCAAGAAAACTAGATTACAAGTATTATGCCAAAATATGAAAATAAATTATGAATGAATGATTTGATTTCCACTTTATGCCCAAGTGCAAAACTTGGTACTCTCCACACACCCACCCAAAGGAAGAGTCTACAGTGAATATCTCTGTTAAATTATTAGTTCCTAAACTTCTTAGATATTCTTACCTTGGGCAGCTACTTAACCTGTACTTAAACAACATAAAATGGAAATACTTTTATGAATTTCAGGTATTTCATACATCATACTACCAAATAAATAGCAACAGCAGAAAAATCTACTAGAATTTACTTCTCACTTCCACACCTGTGTTTTCTTTTACCCATTCAGTGCTATTTTATTAAAGTATTTTTATTAAAGTATTTTATTAAATTTCGTAGAATTTTAAATGTCTGGTTATTTTTAAAGTATCACCAATAAAATTCAGAGCTTTTCTTTCTACCAGTGAGACATGGAATGACACCATCTTCCTCGCTTTTCATGGTATGACAGAAGTGGAAAAGGGGGCTGTGGTTTAAACAGGATATCATTCTGAGACCTTCAAACAATTTTGTTTGACAGATGATGAAGGAAGTAACCCAAAAATCCCTCTCCTATATGACCATGTTTTTAAACAGTAAGCCACGCAGCACATACCTATTGAGATACTGATACGGTGGATCATGCTTTGGTTCTCCTAGGTTTCATCTACTATAAAAGTTAATTTCTAATGTAAGCAATAGATGCTACATACAATTGCATTATCCAACATAGCATTTGACAATGAAAGTAACTCTTTCTTTAATAAGTGAAACATCAAAAATTCTCATCAATAATTGAATTGAAATCCAAATTAAAGCTAATTCAAACCTACTGTATTATTTTGATGTGGAATGGCATTCAATATAATCTGCTATAGGCATAGCAATGATTTTAAAAAGATTAACTAATGGAGTGATGATAAACATCCATATTAAATATTTCTGCCATTTTTAATTTATAAAAAATTTAGATAATATAACACAAACATAATGATCTTAGTAAAACCTCAAAGTTTACTGATATAAACCATTCAAAATTGACATTTACCTGAATCAAATTTTGTAGTTTTTTCCCCTTTAACTTTCCTTTGCTCCCAATCAATTCTTGTACACTGGCAAGGTAGTCAACTAATTCTTTTTCTTTGTGTTTGGCAGTGTCCCAGGTGGGGTCCAATGTGATTGCTCTTGAGAATGAATCAAGAGCTAATTGATACTCCTCTTCATACTTCAGAGCCTAAGATTAACTTTGATCAGTGAAAAAGAATAAGAATGCAATCAGTATAAGCTAAAACATTTTAACTCACCATTGCTTTGTTATAATACAAATCAGGCTTTGTACGAGCAACAGGATCTTTTTCCTAGAAAACAATCAAGAATGAGACCAAATCTTAGAAAGAAAGCTTTATCAGTACACAAAAGAGGTGATGAGAATTAGCACTTACAGCCTGACTGTATGCTGACAGAGAGAGCTTCAATGTTTTCGGGCTATAAGATATGGTAAAAAATGATGATAAATGAGCATTTCCAAGAATAGTCCAAGATATACCATCATTAGGATCTAACTGCACAGCTTCCTTGGCTTTTAACAAACTTTCCTCAATGTTTGTTATTTTTTCTGACAGTGACTTGGTGGGAAGTTGTCGAAGAACCATTGAAAGATTTCTGAGAGAAACTTTGTTCTTTTGCTGAAAAATGAAGACAAAGTAAAACAAAAATACCTTTTTAAATAATGAGAAAAAAAAGCAGCTGTCAAAACAAAAATTTTAATTAAAAACCTAACTAACGGTCTACATAGAGTCCGTGTTAAAAAAGATTAGTATACAGGAAATACATTTGGTCTTACATGGCCAAGGGCACCCACAAAGCAATTCTTTGCCCCAATGATGTCATCTTTTTTCCAGTAGCATTCTCCAAGTTCATTCCAAGCATCTACAAGTTTAGGGTCTAATTTTATTGCTTTAGAAAGGGCTTCTTCGGCTCTTGAATCATGATTCTGTTTCACATTCAAAGCCTTTCCCTTGAGGTATAAGAAAACTGCTCGGTTACTTTGCTGGCCAGCATCTGAGGAAGAAGTTTAGCATAATTATTGGAATTCTGATAAAAATCACGCCTGAACTTCAAACCGGAATCGTCTTGCCTTTATGCTGTTCAAAAGTATTCAAAGTTTTTTTAAGCTCCTCCTCCACGTTTTTATTCTTGTTGCAGGCAACTTCACTTGCATACTTTTCAAAATAATTATCTCTAAACAGGTACAGCTGATCGACTCTCTCCTAACGAAGAACATTATTAGTTTAAAAGAGTTAATATATATTAAGAAAATAAGATAATTGAAAAAGACTCACAGTTAACTGCTTAATCACATCGTTCTCGGAATTTTCTTCCTTTTTCCCTTCGTCTGTCACGTTCAGTGACATAAGGATTAAATGTAGAACTCTTTGTAAAATAATTCAAAACAGTACTTGTACAATTATTAACTAATCCAATAAACTTTCATTGCAAAAATCTACAATGCAGTTCAAGAAAATATGAAGACTGGTGGACAAAAATTTACAATTAAAAATGCAACACTTATGAATTTCGTCATACATCAGACTATTCCCAGAACTCAATAGTTTTTTCATGTATACTTGTAATATAAATCAAAATCTAATTCAAGCTTTGGTGAATGTCGCTTTCACTTGTCAACAATATTCACACCAAGACGTACTGATTGGCTATGGACATCTGTTCTTGTAAACCCACATGTGATGGAAGTTCTTGTGCCTTTCAGCAGGTGGCAGGGAGGTACATCTGTAACAATTTCCCATCATCCCTTTCGAGCTGCAGTATACTAGAAGTCGCCATTTTCACTGTTTGGTTGAGAGTGGTGGCCGACTGCTGAGGAGTGGAAAGTGACTCTTCATCGTATGTACAGTGTGCTATGCATTACAAGTGTACTTAGAACGTTATGGCTTGTTTTTTGTGTGTAAAGTAAAGTTATTTACACCTCTAAATTGAGGAATAATGGCGTAACAGCAAGAAAGAGCTAGTGTTATTGAATGTTGCTCACATACTGTCTGCTGTCACCAGCTGCTTGGTGCTATTGGAGGAATTTTATTCCTGGATAATTATCGCCCGAATTCGTGCTTGAGGAGGAAATACCATATACCCTTCAAGGATGAGCTCCAGAAACATACCATCAGATAAGGTAAAGTGAAATATTTTGCCGCACCCAAATTCGTTGTTTTATTGTTGAGTTGGTGGTCGTACCTTTTGGTTTATGGATTTGGTTTCTTTTATCAGTGAATGAAAATTTAGTGAAATCGTTATTCTTCGTGAGCAGGTTAATTTTTAGGATGACATTCCAATCCCGGTCGTTTCGTTATTTTAGAAAAACGGCATATCATTAAACACATTGTTTTATCTCCTTCGTAAAATTTTTGAGTATCTATTGTTAGAATGGAATTTCTTTTGTGAGTTTGGTGGTAATAATTGTTGTGTTTTTTCTGAATTATAGCATTCGACTCTAAGGGTACGAAACTTACTAAGCGCAAATCGTGCGAAGTAGTTGAATAAAGTGGCAATGTTCCTACGAACCATACGTTTATTGTGGTGTTACCGACATCAAACTGATTTTTAAAGCTGCAAGAGCTCCTTCAAGCTAAGGAAAACAGTTTTATGATTTTATAGAAGTTATGCTTCTGTGTCTTGATCATTCATTGTATCCCTGCTCCGCATTGTAAACATTCAGTTATAAATATTATGATGTTCGTTGTGAACTCGCTAAAATTGAAAGTTAACTTTGAAATCTCTTCGCGAAATTTATAGCCTACCCCTGGGTAGAGTGTTAGATGAAGTGCGGTTATTTTCATCTTATTTTTGATGAAGGTTTTCAGGATCCCATTTTTTCTTTCGTTGCATTCTCCAGAGGTGATTTCTCCCGAAGGTTTTCTCGAATTACCTACGAAGGACAGGTCGGAAGAATAGTGCATTCGGATATGTCCTTTGAATCCTTTAGGAATGGTCTTGCTCTTTCAGGGAATAGCCAGGTTTCTTGTGGGTGGCTGGGTTGTTTTTTCTTGGGAGCTTTCGGGTGTAGTGTGAGTAGGACCCTTTACAGACAAAGAATCCCAAGATCCGTTCCGTCTGTCCCTTTTCTGCTACGTTGCTGGTGTAAACTGAGACGAATGTCTCCCAATGAAAGGCTTCACCCGCAGACCTTCGGAATGGTCATCTGCCGGTGCTTCAAGCCCAACAGAACTCGGTGGCTTCGGAAAGCATTTGGCAACAATGATTTCTCTCGGGTCCGGACATGTCCTCCGTGAAATCTTGATCTCAAGCGGAAAAACTTCATTTGGTTCATCCCTGGTTGCCAAGTCTGACGAGAACACGCAAGACAAAAACTTGGTCATCACCTGCTCTTCCGACTGCGGAAGATAACGTCCGTTGTTAAAAAATAGCTGTCCAGGCGATTTAAAGTCTACTTATTGTTTCGCGAGGGAAACTGCAAGTTCCGCAGACGAGGCTATCGAATACAATCATTGCTGTCTCGGAAAGTGACGGTTAATGATTTTTCAATAATCGCTTCTACCATTAACGCCGCTAAGATCCATAACGCGGGCAATGCACTGGAAACAATGTGGTCAATGGCGCCTTACTGTAAAGTCTGGCGCCTGTGAGAAGAATCTTGGCGCCTGACGTTATTTTATGATGTTATTTCTGGAGAGTAGGTCGTGGATTTTATTCGGTGGAAATGGCCCTCGGATTTCGGAGGTTTTATGTTTGGGCGTGGCCTTCATTCAATTTTCCGCGCGACAAAAAGAAATAAAGCGTGGCAGGACAGGTATTCTGTCGGAGGATCTAAACTTCAAGCAAGGCCGGTTTCGGTAGCTAGGCAAGAACTGTGTCAGATAGCAGTGCTCTAGTAGTTGTTGATAAAATGTGGAAATAGCGTAAGTAATATAATAGTATAGAAATGAAGGTATGAGGGAAGATCATGATCAGGCGCGCACCTACTGACGGGTTAAAGCAACTCTAATGTTTCCACAAGCACGAAATTTATTCCAAATCATATTCTCAAGGGTCTTATCAATAAATATTTGGACGCTTAAAATATTTATTTATTGGTAATAGTTCGTAATAATCAATTAGTTCGCATTGCAACGTAAATTGGAACGTCTTTTGGAGATTATTGGTACAATACTTGTATTCAGCCCTCCAAGCGAAAATTCTGTTTATGATACTTCTAGTATGTTGCCTGTTAAAATATAATTAGGGTGGAATATCTTCCTTTTGTATATGAGGGATCGTGATATTGGAATTAAAGGTATAAATGTGTTGATGAGAATAAGGAATTTTTAATCGACAAGAGAAGGCTTAGCTACGTGGGACTTCATTTTAATGGATCGAATTTATTTTATGAAGGAAAATAATAATAAAGAATTACACTTTTACAGTTCCGGTTGCCGAAATACGGCTTACTGAGAGTTTTTAAACCTCTGATACACTTTTACAATTCTACAAAAATAACATCACAGACAAGACATGTCTGGTTTTGGAGAAGTTTGACCATCATCAATGGGTGATGTTATTGTTGTGTTTTTTTGTTTATTTTACTTTGTAAAATAAACTCGATCCATTATAAGGAATTTTCTTAGGATCAAGATTTTCGTTTCGTTTCTTTATCGCTCCTCCGAGCAGTACCTCCTATTAAAACTGCATTCCATTATTTTAAACAGTTGAATCGTAAATATTACCGATTTATTCAATCAATTCCATTTATCATCATTATTATTCGCCCGTAATACGGAAAATCCATGTCACACGCAATCCAATGCCATTGATATTCACTTCAATGTTTTTTGCCTCTACCTTTATACGCGAATGTTGCTGACCAATATTAATAATCGTAGCGCTGTTAGTGCTCCACCAGGTTAGTAGAATCATCAGCCCATCGTTTAGGAAATTGGAAATCGGGCAGTCGTAAGTCGAGTAACGGGAGTTTTACTTTGCTAAGCGGAGTGTTCAGTGTTTCCGGTATCCTTTGTCTCGTATCACGGCGGAAATCTTAATGACCGTACTCGACTGGGGTAAAAATCCCTTTCGGCGGTTTTTTAATCTTGTGTGTCATCGTGGAAGGAATTGCTTAGGCACAGAAATTGAAACGGCGGGGGTAATGAGTCAGGTGGCCGTGGCGGTGACTCATGGGGAGCCTTTAACGTGGGGCAGGTGGCTTGGAAGGATGCGTGTTTGATGCCTTTGAGTTTATAACTCACGCCTCCGGCTCTTTAGTTGTTTGTAGTGGTTTTTTCATTTTTTATCAGATGCCTAGGCTTTTTTTAATTTACCCTCGGTGGTTGGATTGAGGTTCTTTAAGTAGCGCAGCGGGGTAGCTCATCCACTCTTTTTGCATTGCGAAAAGGATTTTCGGCAAGGACTCGTGCACTATTGAGGTATGGAGATGGAACGTTCTCAAAAATGTGTTCAAAATGTTTGGAATTCGAATTCTCTCCACATTATTACCGCGTATACACGTATTTAAGTCGATTTCTATTATTTACTTCAAATTTTCGTTCTTTGTGTTTTATCGTTTTACGTTTTTCACATATCTAGTGATCATCAAACTCTGCAATGAAATTTACGTCGATTTGAATATTTCCAACATTATCTACGAAATAGATTTTATAGAAAATGTTCTTAATTTTTTACAACATTCTTATTTTACGAACAGTAAATGGCTCTCATGATCAAGCGCGCTACCAGGGGCTGGCAGAAATTCTAAAAGCATTTCCTTCAGAGCCTATTTCTGTAGAGTTTTATCAATAGATATGTCGAAAAAAACAAAATTGCTTCATTTGCGATACTTTGAGATTGATGATGACCAACAATAATTTCGCATTGCAACACTAAGTGTAAAACCTTCATTAAACTATTGGTGATAATCCCAATTTTTTGTTCCCCAAGTTCAGCCCCCCAAAAGAGAAAATGGATGCGCCCCTGCTAGTGATTGAATAATTTCTTCATCCTAATACAAATGTCGACTTACAGACGCGTGCAGTGCTTTCCCGCAATTTCCAATTGAATAACTTCGTTTGATTTATGTTAAATGGCCGGAAGTTGAATATCTCTTTTATGTATATAGTATAGAGTCTTGAACTCGCATCTTACAATTGAAGTTAGCAATTTTACCATCTCTGTTTATTTCATGCAAGTATAACTGTGTCGAATTTGCCATCAGCCTTGTGTGTACGGGAGTACTTTCTTTTCCATTTGCAGTTGAAGTTAGAAAAAAGCTAATCTCCCACACGTCGAGAGGCATATGTAAACATAGATGAAGTATTTTGGTAGGCCTTCATCATTGAAGCGTTAGTTTTCACCGATGTAGTCAGTGGATTGTTCTGCAGTAGCAGTGCGAATTAAGTCTGTTTCACTCATTCGCAGATGTGAGGATATGTCGTTCATAGCCGGTCCTACTTGTAAATTTTAAGTTATCTTACGATTAGCTTAAAATGGAAGGAATTCTGCTAATTACCAGTGTATGGCATTTTCTCTAATACTGTCGGGTTATACCTCAAGGATAAGGGCTTAGTGCACTGAATGCTTTGCAGCAAATAAAACTATTGTAACTTTTTTAGATGAATTTCCTAACAACGGAACCAATGGCGACACCGGCATCTTTCTTGAAGTTATGTCATGACCCAAGTAAAATAGTTGCTATTTAATGGCGAATATAGAAGAAGATTCGGAAAACCGTTAAGCTTTTCTTTTCCAGCATCCTTTCCCTTGGGAGGTAATGTTCATTGTTCAATCGTCGGAATCTATTAATTTGAATACTGTTAAATACTACTGCAGTTTGACTGTCGTCATATAGCAGCTTTAACCATAATTTTATCTTAACAATTTCCACTTTTACACAATTTTCTATTTTTCTATCAGTTTATCATGACATCACCTTATTTAACTAGTAAATACACCATAATATTCAGCAAGTAAATTAATATATGTATACACACACTTTATGTTCAATGTAAATAATGTATTCGTTGTTCGTGCAGAAAATACTTCCAGCTTCTTCCAGTCGAAGTTTTCGACCATCTACGCTATTTTTTAATTTTTACAGTCAGATCGACAAAGCAAGTTATGGATCAATAAGGCAAGCTCAAAGAAAATTTGCTGAAACAAACTCTAAATTCATCCTCCAATTGACTTTTCAGTTAAAGTTAAGTTCAGTTAAGCTAAATTATCAGTTGGCAGGGGAAACTACTCTCCATCCGCCTTAACTGTAATCCATTGGTCAGTGACAAATGCATTGAATGGGTCGCCCATTGTCGTCTGCTTAACTTCAGCAGATGGATTCATTGTTCTTGCTCTTTCATTCCTTGAGGAGAAATTATCGCCATAGAGGTGGAATATCGCGTCGGTGGATATACGAAGAGTACCTACTCTTCCGCCCTTAGCCCTCGGCGGATGATTGATCTCATGTCGAAGCTGAATGGCAGACCAAGTAAACGAATCTCTGGCTGATAAAAACTGGATTTAAGGCATGACTTCATTGGGATGGTTTGCGATTTTCGCTTTTGAAAACGCAATTTTCTTTCTTACAGATCCCTTGTCTCGGTTATTACCAGGCTTATAGCTTATCGATTTCCTGTCGTGAAAATGTTCGGAGCCTTCTTAGAGTTCCTTAACACCATCTTTGCACATATCGGACGCATACTCTTGAGTAAAATCCATTTCAACTCGTTTAAATGTTGATTACTAAATACCTAATGTATTTAATGCGTAATTTATGGGTAAATGATATTGCTGTGGGATCTGTCAAACTGATCTTCCACGTAGTTATTTGGAGCTGATTGTGTTAATTTGAGGGCTTTCCTCCTAGTCCATCTTTCACTCTTTGGCTTTTTCTTTATTTTGCTTATGGTCTCATTCGTTTACACCCTTCTTTAAACTTGATTCGTGGGTCTTCTTGTAACTTTTCAGAAAGTTTATAATAGCGTAGAAAGAAAGATAATTTCAAATCTTGTTCGACTAGTTCGTACCTTTGCTGCTCCTTTCTTACGTTATATTGCTTTTAGGATGTTACTGATTAGTCTCAAATGTTCCCATTCACAAAATGTTTCTCAATTCCTTTGAGTTCTATACCAAGAAGGTCCATCGAAGTAAATTACATATAAGTTTATGTTGAGTGTTGGAAGAATGCTGGTAGCGATCACAAAGATGTGATTTTCTGTTGTTAAAATAATCAAAATCATTCACATTTTAACTAGTTATTACTCGAATATGGTCATACTTATAGTCAATCCTGGTATGTAATGGTAATAAATGTGATTTCCCTTTCAACCGGAGGACAACACATTGTTTGTAATAAAAACGTTGTAAAGTAAAACACGTTGTAATAATTCTTCATTGCGAATGCACTCGTCATCGGAACTCAGTGTGGTATTATATTCAGAAAAAATGCGACCAGAATTATCTTCCTCTTCGTGGCGATTCTGAAAAGCGAATTTTGTTTATGATGTTTATTTTTCCTAGGAATGTTTTCTCGACGATTTCCTTATCGACTATAATTTCTCAGCATACTCTTCTCATCACTTTTCTATCCGTTTACCTATTATATGAGGACATCTCCTTTCTTATGTTTTTAAGGAAATAATCGCTAAAACAGATTACTTTTGGTCGTTCTTTCCGAATAGCATCAGGGAATATAATAGGGTAGATTAGGTAAGGTGTTAATACACTCCCTGCCATATGCCACTGGCGGCTTGCAGGGTAAAAATCTAAATCTAAGTATATGGAGGTGTTTTAATCATTGGATTTTTGTTAGTTTTAATTAGTCGTTTAATTCCAGGAAATACTTTCTGAAATTAAACATGAAAAGGGACAATTCGAATACATTTCGATTAATCAATGACCAGTGTTTTTTATTTGAAAGTAAGTTTTCCTTTTCTATTAAAAAGAAACAAACTTACGTAAGATGCTGCAAGAAATTTGTCAATAACTTAAGGGTCCTATATCAGAAGGGCATCTTTTTCTACGTATGACAAAAATTTTAGTTGTTTTTGTAAAGCATGTGTTGTACTCATTCATAAGCAATGAATGACGCCTTAAAGAGGGGAAATTCCGAGGCCAATAAACGGTTCGAATTGCATCGTACGGCGTTGTTTTGACTTTTATCGCGTGAGAAGTGCTCTTAGACTAGGAATAAAACGCGCAAAATGCTAGATAGCGTGTTAATTGGGTTTGGATATAATGCTATTTTCCATTCGCGAAGTAAATATTGATGTACTGCAGCGTGTACCTGCTTTTAGCGTAATTATATTAATTTACATAGCTATTCCTGTCGATGAAATAAAAATTTAAGTATTGATTCATGAGCGAGTCCATTTCAAGGTTCTTCAATGCACCAAGCATGGATGTATTTTGTGGCTCCTTTCTTGCAGTTTCCTCTATTATTTATAGACGGCGACATAGCGATGTGAGAGACTACTAATGCACGCATTCTTCGTAAATATTTATCTTTCTTGTGTCTGATGAGTCCTTGTATCTGTGAATACATCTATTTTGTACGACGTGAAGGGAAAATCTTTATGAATTCGTGCAGTTCGCCTAATAAATATCATCCCCATTTAAGAAATGACGTTTGAAGGTGAATGTGAGCTCTCAGTTTCGTTCATATCTGTTACAATATGTCGGTAGATTTAGCTGACGGTATCGTTCACCGAATCAGTGAAAAAGTAGTCGTGTAAGGGTGGATATGGGATCCGTCCCTGCACGGCGCCAAACTATTGCCAAGCGGAGGCGATTTAAGACGTCAGTAAATTCTCATCTATAAGTAACGACAAAATTGCTTTTCTAGTACTATAATGTAAAGCTATTGAAATGCTTTTTAGTAAAATCCTGTCCCGGGCTCAACTTTATGGTAGCTCTCTACGATTTCTCTCCCGTGATGTTTTTTAGTTGTATTTAAATTCAGAAATATATGGTAGTCGTGGAATTATTTAAATTCTTTTCTTAAAGCTCCACGTCGTATCGTAGGCCAGCGATGGCAAACCAATGGCCCGCGTGCCGACAGTGGTACGCTAGAGAATTCTTTTGGCTGGAGAACTCTGACGGCAATATCTATTTTATGCAATAAATGTGGATTCTTTTCAATTTTAATAACAATTAACGATAATTTACGTCAGTTAATGTATATTAATTCCATATTTGAAATAATGGAACGGGCAATATCGATGGGTTTGGCATCGTATTGGTACGCAAGTGTTTTCTTAATCAAATACGGTATTCTAGTCAAAAGGTTCGCTATCCCTGTCCTAGGCTGTCCTTTATTGTTGGTCCTACCAATGCTTTTGTGGAATATTCCGTGAATACTTTCGATTTTTTGGTCTAAAAGTTAGCATTCTCAAATTACATCGTCCCTTACTAAACTAGTATTCATGATCTTTCAATTTATGGGAATGTTTTCAATTAATTTATTTATTAGCAAGGTAAGGTTTTCCTAAGACTATAAGTACTTTTTCCGTGTATGTAGGGAATATTCCAATTTTTAATTCCAATGTAACTCATGCACAATTGTTAGGTATTCTTCCAAGGGCGCAGAAGCCGTTGAATTTATTCCCTTTTTACCTTCATTTTTATTCCGGTATGTGATCTGACGATTAAGCATCGGGATTAAGATTAATGGTTACGCAACCGTATTTCAATCGCTAGATTCTTCGTCTTCAGACAGAGGTTACAGCCATTTATCACTTCCGATTCATTCATCAAAACGTCTTGCTGTTTTCTCCCCACCACTGGAACTTTTTCCAGCGTTAATAGTCATTTACAACATTCTGAACTGAGCTGAAGGTATATGTAATTGTTTAGGGAAATATCTCACGAGTTGTGTGGGAGTGGAAGCGGGAGTCTGGTGATATTTGTACTCGTATACCGATCGCATACCTCTTTGTTTACTTATCTAATATGCAGGATGTAGGTTTCCGGAGAGAACCGACGGGGACTCTCTCTGAAGCAGCAGGCGTTATTCCGTACGCAGTGAAAAATATGTTGTTTTTAATAGTTTTTACGGCTTTAAATTTTTACGTAAGTTACGACTTCAATTGATTCGTGTCAAATTTGATATGTTTACTAAGCAAGTGCAACCTTCCGCGCATCTGGCATGGATCATAGAAAATGGCGGGCTTTATCTTGTAATAATAATAATAACTCGTCTTTATTTATGGGCGAGATTGAGACTAATTAGTCTCTTACAATTAACCTTGTAGAGGTGGAGATAAACTTTCGTGAGATTTACTTGCTGTTTATAGCATTGGTGCCATAATAATAGAAAATATGTCATAAATCATAAGTAGAAAATTATACATATTTGTATTTCAACAATTCTCAACTGCAATCTGACTAATTTTTGTTTTCTTAATTAATAGGTGGCACTCTTGAGATTCTTAATAAGTTTTTTATAGTAGAAAAATTCAAAATATTTCTTATTTAATAAGGTTAAGCCCAGAAACATTTGTAAACTGGACCGTACTTCTGCTAATATTCGTTAAATCTTAATAGTTCATTTCTTTTAAAATTTGTTGACATAAGCTTGTAAAATTGTTTAAGAGCATGGGAAATCGTTATTCAATGACGCTGAAAACCTTGGAGTCCCTTAAAAGCGCATTAAATTAACTTTTAGGAAAGTCTTAAGGAAATGTCCCGGTTTTACCCACTTTCGAAATTGAGAAGTCCCGGTTTCTTGCAATTAGATTATGGTGACCCTACGAAAGGTCCGCGTCCTTGGGGCTTGTTGCGACAAGTCTGCGTTGGTTCAGACTCTTCTCTCCTGCCAGCATCTTGCGTGACGTGAGGAAGCCTCGACTTCTTCCTCCTTTGATGAACTCGTCCTTTTCGATTGGCCTTGCCATGGTGGCCAGCGCACCCTGCCCATCTATTTTCCTCCGTTGACACTTTTAACATCCTCGCTCAAGGAAGCCCATGTGTATATTCTTGTACGAATCTTAATTTACTGCCGTGTAGTTGGCATGGACTTCTTTTGGGGATAGGTCGAGGGCGGCGGGGAATCCATCTTCGTGAGGCGTTAACTTTGGAAGGGCCTCAGATATTATTCGTTTTGGAAAGTCTGTATGGAGATTTTCATCACAACTATTCGTTTCTTTGTAATTGTTTGCGCCGTCTAAGTCCAAAGCAAATCTTAGCTGGTTTTACATAGAGACTGTTCTAGAAATTAGCTAACAGTGGGGGGCGGAACTTGCCAAGGGGGGCGTTTTAAGATTATATCCGTATGGAGTCTTCTCCAATTGACCTTTAAAACACCATTTATCGTAATGAAATGTGCGGTGATCTTAACAATGCTTCTTACAAAAACTTAATTAGGTACTGAAAGATTTCTCAGTTATATGACTTATTATAAATAGTTATAGTAGTTATATAAGTAGTATAAGTACTTAATCATATATTCTTAATCCTATTGAAATTGGTACTAGTTGTATACAAAGTCGCAAATTCTGTCTGATACGAGTTGATGTTTTGTTTGTTTATAACGGTAATCTAATTTACTGAATTCTCTTCGTTATTTTGTAATTATTCATTATTATTTAATTTAGAAAGTTTGGGAAATGATACAAACACATCATAGTTTTTCATAACGATTTTATTGGAAGATTATAAATGTAGGAGATAATGAATATGGTTATCATTTTAACTAGATTTAGGTCTTATGCCAACTGCGATTGCAATAAGCATCGCAAGAAGATTGACCAATTACCATATCAGTATTGTTTTGTTTAAATAGATATGTTGTCTATCGATTAATTTGAATTCCATTGAAGTTATGTGAAGGGAATGGATGCTTCCTCGGTGAGTCCATTTCTACTTGGTTCCGATTAAGTCTTCCTTTTCCTCCATCGCGGTCTCATTCAGGAGGCTTTTTGTGTCGAGAAGGGTGATTTTAACATCCGGCGCTTCCCTGTTTTCGGTTCGGGCGTTGAAGCTGCCGTGTATAACCGGTCTCCTGACGTTCCGTCGCTCGCCCTCGCTTTCTTAACAGCGGTCGTTTACAGTACTTTTACCATCACTTGTGCAACCCGCAGCTGCTTTGTGATGACCTTTCCACTTTCATTCGAGGCGACTGTCTGAAAACGGGTATTTCATGAAGGAGCCGTACTAGGGAATTCAGTTTCCCCAGTCGAATCACCTCAAAAGAGTAATTCAGTAAGAAAGGCGTTGCGTAAGTCGGCGTGTATGAAAATCGGGTTTGACCTTATTTCCCGCTTTATATGCGTGCTTATTCTAATGAAAAGCTTCACGAGCGAGTTTGAATGAGTCGGAGTTAATGCATTGAAAGAGCAAAGTCGTATATAAATGGCATGCAAAAATATGGCGGATATATGTATTAATATCAAAAAGAGAGGATTTTGCCCTGTTATAACTCAACATAACCAACATTTTATAGCTGGGTTCTTGAGAATTCATGATGGCGGTACCAGCGACAAGATTCCATTTCTAACGTGCATGATAGCGACCAAAATTTAGTATTACCTATAGTAACCGCTTGGTTAGCGAGCTAGCTAAGGTACCGGGTTTCAGTCTCGGTTAACCTGCTTTTTCTGTTTAAGGAATTGGTTAGAGATTCCGTGTGTTCGTAAATGATGATGATTGTCAAAATGGATGTAATTGGCGTCTTTTGTTTCCCTCAAAAAGTTTTAATTTTTGAACTTGGACATTTATTAAACCGAGAAGCATATGACGGATTCTGTAAATGTATCATTAACTAGCCGCCGAGATTTTTTTACCAAACATTTTTCTTCGATTTATGAAATTACTATAAAATATGGCCGTAAGATATTTAATTCTTCATCTTCATACAGTAGTTAATTTGTGAGACTATTTCAATAGGATCTAAAAGTTGAAATGGCATTAAATTGGAATTTATGATATTTTGTGAAGTACACACAAGTAAGTTCCCTGGTTCTTAACCGATGGGCTGATACAATATCCGTAAATTGTACTGATTCCATCATAGTTGTGTTTTTATATTGACGGAAAATTATGAAGCAACTATGGAGCAGTCAAAAGGTGTACTTTTACTTCGGATAACAGTTTAAAATGTACCACCTAAGGATTTTCATTTCGGTCGCTTTGTCGCTTATTACTCCTGGAGTAAAAAAATTATTTCCTTAGGGTATTGAACGATCAAATCATGATTATACAGTTTTTCTTTTATACTTACTACAGATGGTGAATTATACAGGGTATTGTCAGTTGTGATATTTTTGGTCGGAAATTATTAAATTCTGTTCTTAATCAAAGAGTAATTTATAGCAGTAGTATGTTCTAATAACGTCCAAGACTTCCTCTACTTTTATTTGGGTTATTTAGATGATCGCGTATTATGGGATTCTGTTCTGCCAATTTTTATTGCCGGGTTGTAAAAATTTGGGGTTTGTGTTTGTCGTTCTCGATATTTTATCTGGAAATAATGAGCATTTACTTTTAAATATGAGCAAGTTCAAAGCTGTGGAAACGTGCCATAATCCGACGTGAGAAATAACCTTTGTATTTCCAAATAAAGTTGTCTGTATTCTCGACCGTTTTTTGTCTACTTGTAGACTGCGTTTTTATTTCCTGTAGATGTTTACTTGTAAACAAAACTACTCTCAAATAAAAGGAATTCTCTGTGGAAGCGCAACGGCTGTTTCTCCTGTTGGATCATTGCTTTATGTATTGTTATTTTATGCATCGTGTTTTATAATTGTTTTTATTTAGTTTTATTAGGCCTCGGGAAGATTATCACGTTTCAACTTAATTCCTCGATCTTTAATTCCATATAAGACCCTTTCCTCTCTCCGAAAATATTAATATATGAGTATTTTCGTGTCCACGTCAGCGAATTGACGGGCTCTAAACTTGCAACCGTAGGAGTCCGATAATCCAGCTCGCCTCACGTATGCTCGCGAGATTCCAGCAGCAGCCTCGAGATCCAGACGGAAGACCGTGAATGCCCCGGAGGAGGGCAGGTGTGTCCGTAGGGTCTAGGTGCGAAGGCCCGCCCCCGCTTGGGTAACAGGAAACCGCCGTTAGGAGTTTTTTCGGGAGGGGGCGGCGGGGAACCTGATTTCCCGGTTCTTGGCCCTCGCCCCCGCGCGGCTACCCTTTGGGGACCATATCCAATCTCGGCACCAGTATCTGTGCCCCTCTTCCTCCCCTCCAACGTCATCGTTACATCCAGAAGACGCCTCTGAGGTGCGCCCCGTATATTTTTTCCTCGCTCGGTACCGCACGTGTGAATGGGAATATGGAGTTCCCAGGTGCGCGGGTGTGGGCGATGCCGTATCTATCCAGGGTGTGACTGAGTTTCGCGAAAGGGTAGTGCCTTTGTGCATGTAGAGAGGGTATTGGATTTCATATCCCTGTTGGAGATATCTTTGGAAGGTAATGCTTGGGCGTGTAGCGGTCGGACTAGGAAATACTTCACAGTTGGGGTCACGTTGTACAGGTCTTATTCGTTAATGTTTTCGCGACGAAGTTGTAACTTCTCCCAAGTGGAGAGGTCGATACTTTCTTGTTTACGATGATTAATACGCGTTTCCAATAGATGGGTGTTACAGGATGCGATAGACGGTTAAGCTTTTGTTGTCACAAATATCCTTGTCTTTCTACTTCGTGGATGAGTAATGCTGTATGGATGTAGTTGGAGATGTAAGGATGCCAGCATATTGGACCACTGTACTCTTATGCTCATTGCGTTTTCTTCCTTCTTTGTTTCCTAGTTTTCTAGGAAAACTAACGCAAAGGAGGAAGAAAAAACGAAATGGTCGATGTCTATTTTATGCCTGGAAGAGCTTGCGGTTGTGTGGAAAATGAAGCGAATATTTTCTCCGTTGAACGAATGTTTACTTAGTATTCAGGTCATTATTCTTTTATGCGGTACTCATTATCTGGAATCTCGATCTCATCAACGACTTTTCCTTTAGTGTTTGCATTGAAATTTTGCTTATTTCGCATTTTTTTATGAATTTGAAGAGTAATTCGGTGGCATGTGAAGTCTGGAGCAGTATCACCTCTTTGAAATTCTGTCTTTTCTCTAAATCTGGCAAAAAGCCAACTTATCGAAATCTACTGTAAATAAGTCAGCAGAGGACTTCATTTTTAATGTTACATATTTTTTTTATATCCCAATGCCCCCACAAACATCTACTTACTGGACAATTACAGTGATGGGTTTTATACAATAACAATGGACGGGCACGCACAATCATTACCTGACAGGAAACATCCGAATAGCCGGGATTCAAACCCGGGAGCTTAGGATTTTAGCGCTAGGACGCCGACCTCTCCGCCACCGCGGCCGATTTAGAATGTTTGATTGATTTGTATTGAAAAAGTTGTATGTTCGTATACCCTAATCCAGTAAATTTTACTAAACTGTCGTTTCTTATCCCATTATTTTTCTCTATTCCTCATTTTTTTGTGAGTTCTATTCACTGATTACCTCAGAAATCTCAGCGAATCTGCTTACAGTGTTTTTGTAGTGTTAATCTGCTGATTTTAAAGTTATTTGTCATGTTATTTAATGTCCTGGATTATTCCTGGTTGTTTTTGAGTTGTAGTTACTGAAACATGTATTTCATTAGTCCTTATCATTCTATTTTGTATGTCTTTTTATTAATGCAATACATTTAAGTAGTAAAACGTCAGTATTGTTTGGTAATTTAGCAATTGGTGGTAAAGATTGCTTGCGCAAATTCTGTTTCCGAATATTTTAAAAGTGACCTTCAAGTCGTTGTTTAGAGTTTTGTTTCGCCCCCGAAGACATCGATCGCCGATGTATCGGCGATAGGATGTTAATCCCATCATTCACGGCGTTTCTCACAGCGGTATCTATCTCCGACTATCTGAAGATAATCGGACCTGTTTCAATTTCGCCAGACACTGAAAATTTAGGGCCCCGAACTGTTCGACAAACACGTGACCACCAACTCGAAAGATCGCGTGGCTGACGTCATAACCAATTGCAGTCTTTTTGGTCGGGAAGGTGATTACTGCCTTTTATCGGTTTATTGATTGGCGGGGACGTCCTTGAGAATCGGTATTCCTCGGGTGTCACCCTCTCGATTAACTCGGGACACCTGCATACCTTCAGCTGATTATTTTCTCTCTTTCCGGATGGCCGGAGATGTACCTCGAGACACGTCCCGCCTCAAATGGGCTGCAGATGATAAAAGGATGTCTAACACGACCTTGGTTTAGAGTCGAAGGTTATAACGTCACCTCTCACCTCGTTTAAGGTTATCCTAATGGATCTAGGTCGATGTTCAGCCTCTTCGATTTTCGTGGATTAGGAATAACCCGCATGTTTTTCCGCACGCGAGGTGAAAAGGCGTCGTTGGCGATTCTTTAAAAATGATTTATGGATTGAATGCTTTTTTCCTGTACCTTGCTCTTCAGTGTACTTTATGCCAATTCAGACGGCGTTTACCTTACGTTATTATTAAATTTAGTTAAGCAGCAAGGCAATGGAAATGTCATTAAAATTTCTTCTCCGTTTATTAACCTAAATTATAATGTCCTGTGACGCGTTTTGCTCTAGTTTAGTTCAGTAAATCACAATTCAAATTGATGTTTAAATTACGTTCTAAAATTTGAAATTATTCTAGAGGCAGTGATAGAAGATAGATTAAAGTTTGTCGGTTTTACTTTTAATCTTAATTCTTATTACAATTTTATAAAAATCACGAAAGTCGTCTTAATATGGCGACGAGAGAATCTAATATAAGTGTTATCCTTTGAATCGGATGCTGAAATAGGCAAGAATGGAAGAGAAACTCTGCACAACAGTAATAAAGTAGAAGAACTTACACATGTATTTGTTTGAATCGTATTTTATTCAACTGATAAATATTTTTTTCTGTGTTTAAAGAACCATAAGCAAGGAATTTGTGGTGGAACCATATAAATCTGATTAACAATAATAATGATCTGAAATAAATATTGGATGAACGGTGTACATGGTTTGCATTTTTAGTTACTGAAATACTCTCTTCACGACCATATGGCGTGGATGATTTCCTATACTCGCAACATGAAAGCATAAAACAGTTTAATTTATCTGGTATTTGGAACTTGCCAGAGATAAAGTTACATTTTCGAGGATTTTTTAAAAATATTATGAAATATTTTAGTTAAGGAAGGTAGAAGGCCAAATTACGTTTCGAATACGTTATGATTGTTTATTTATTTATTTCCCAATGCGCCACCAACTTCCATTTAGTGGACAATTATAGTGTTGAACGTAAAAATAACAACGGACGAACACACACAACCATTCCCTAACAGTAAAATCCGATTAGCCCGGACTCGAACGCGGGACCTTAGGGTTGGAGCGTTGGCACGCTAATCACTCCTCCACCGCGGCCATACATCTGACGGAATTTTTTATATGACTGTATTTTAATTTACGATGGGGTATTTATTCATAATGAAGTTTTTCTTATACTGTGTAGATAATATTTTGTTATGACTAATCATAGTTCAAGTGAATACTAACCTAGGAAGGTTTCCTAAAGATTTTTCTCTATAGTGCCAAAAACAGGCAGATTATGTTCCTCATACCTTCCGATGGTTAATATTGTTTTCTTATCTGTTATTTATCATTATTTTCACCCTTGTGACCAATACCTCGTCATCTCCTCCTATCGATTATGAGGAATTTAAAATGTCAACAATATGGCTTAAATGTGACTCAGTCTTAAGTACCAATTTACTTTTAAAAATGGCGCAAGATGCACCCGGAAAAATAGCTAAAAAGTAGTTAAAACATAAAATGGTTTAAATTAGCTTTTATAAATAGAGTATCTGTTCGGAAATTACTCAAATTAAATATTTAGTATAAATCTTTTTCTTTTGTCAATTTTTAGTATAAATATTTTTCTTTTGTCAACTTTGAAAGTAGTACTATTTTTATATAAGGTAGGTCAAACCTGTTTTGTTTAGATATCGGTAGAGCTAAGTCTGCGTAACATGTTCCATAGATTACTTCTATTTTTCGCTAAAACAGTCAAACGGTCGCCAAAGGAATGAAAAAGTCGCTAGAAATAGCGAAAAGATCAATAAATTGAAAACTATCTGCTCAGATATTAAGATTCGTAAAAATTGTATTCTGCGAACATTGAAATGTATTGCGCCACTTCATGGAGCAGTGCAACCTGCTGATATGGCAATTTCAATCAAATCTGTGTACATCCGGAGCATTATGTATTTGGGAGATATCCGCCAGTCTGATTGAAGTTCTTCTCTCCCGAGTGCAAATCGAGTCTCATCAGCTGTTCACACCAGTCCATTATCCACACGTGTAAGCACGCAAGATCTCACGCCGTCACTAATTTACAATGGGACTTCCGCATCAAGTACCTTAACGCTAACTCGCCTTGTCGTATTTGGCGTCGTAGCTTTGGGAGGGCGCGCATTTTCCGATCGTGATTAGATTTTGAGCTCGTATTGACATGACTTGTTGCGACAGTTAAATTGTCCTTGCTGTAGAGATACCGTTAGCTTTCTGATACGTAATTTGGTTTTTGTAAGTGTGCTAAGAGGCTGTCAGGTGAAATTTTTGTGAGGATAACCACGTTGCCGAGCACGTCATAGCGTCTTATTTTTGCATGTTCCATTTTCTGTGGAATCAGTTAACCTTTCGTAGCCAACATTCAATATGTATTTTCACTGCCATAGTTATTTTATCAGTTATCAAAAATAAGTTATTTTGCTTTAATTTCTGTAGTTCGTTGTAGTTACGAAGTAAAGGAAAAGACGAAGCCAAAGATAGTAGATGAGATAAAAGTTGGGGCAAATTACAAGTAAAACAAGGTAATAGCATTAAATAGGGAATATTAAGGTACATGAACCGAAAGGTGGATCACGTATGTATATAGATCACGAATTCATCTTTTGTTCTTGAACTGTCAAGTGTTAATGTGCCCTAAATTTCCATACATGCTGCCGTTTTTTCTGTATTTAATATTATCCCATCCCATCACATCCCATCGAAGCAAGAAGAAAATATCTAAGGAACGTATTGAGCTGGGTTTACCAGCCTTTTCGACCGGAGGTCTGCATAAGGAATTTCATCAAACGTGCGGATCAGCGATGACTACCCTTAAATTAAGCTACCATTCTCACGCAAAATTATTTCTTTTTCCACTTTAGTTTTTATACAGCTTTAATATTCTCCTCCAAAATACACATACACGTAAGCAATACCATATCATTGTAATTATGGACATCAATAGGATAGCAGATTATTTATCTCACAAATGAACTGTAGTCACAACATGGATAATGTTAAAGAATGGTTGTGTGAGGTTTTTGATTTTCTACTCATTTTTATATCGAATGATTAAAATTCCTCGGGTCGAAGTTCATTACCAACCTTTTAGAAGATTGGTGGACCAATTTAAAACATTCAGCGGGCCGAATGTTGAACAATCGGCCGCTGTGGCGGTCAACGACAACGGCAGAAAGAACAACGACATAAAACAACTGCTAAACGTATGTACGTCCAGTGGAGAGAAAATGTAATACCTACATCCCCAGAGAGAATACTTAAGAAGGCAATGTAAGCCCCTGGGAGGAAGAGAAGTAGAAAGGCTTATGAGACCGGAACAGTCAGAAGTGCCTAATCCAGGAAATAAAGAAGATGGAGAAGTTGATGAGATAGGAATTTCTCATTGAGGATATATTCTTCATAGAAATAGGCAGAAATTTACAACCTTATCCACGTTAAGCGGCATGTGTTAATAAAATAATTTAACCATAAGAATGCCGTTCTCGTCATGTTCAACGTCGCGTAAGTTATTTAATTTGTCGTCAAATAACGGAATTCGGCGACGATTACCTTCCTCGGAACCTCTTTGTTGTAACAAATTATTTTTTATTCTATATGGTGCGAAGCCCGTGAATCACACCCAAGAGATTTCGCATTCCCCTTTCGTAAGGCGCTCAATTCATATTTCAGTGGGGATTAAAGTTTCCACGGAGAATAATTCATATCCTTATCACATAGGAGACATCGGCTCGCTATTGAGCTCGGCGAGGGTTTTCTTTTTGCGTGGCCGAACTCGTAAGAATGGAAGGAAGTTGCGTGGTGTGCCTCGACACTTAGGAGAGATTCGTTGTTCGCCAACGGATGGGCATTTCTCGGAAGAAAGGCGCAGGTGTTTTCCAGCTGAACTTTTCACAAGTCCTTCGCTCTATTCCTCCAATAAAGAATCTCGAAAGCTCGTGAAACGTGTATGAATGGACCTGCAGGGTCGTCGATGGGCACTTTTTAATTATCCGAAAGACTCGACTTTTTCGCATATAAGGTTTGAAGCGAATGCATCTCCTTCCCTTCTATACCTGTTTGCTTTCTTTGTGCCTCGAAACGGTAATTTTACATTTGCAAGGCTGTTTTTCTTTTGGTTTTATCCGATTCTGAAATGAGGCGGCTCAGGTGCGGGCACATGCGGTGGAATTTTAAGGATTCATTCCGTTTTGGTTTGAAAAATGAAAGCGCTGCAGTTGGAGAACGAGCGAGTTTCCTTACATTGAGCATACCAACAGATAACAGTGCTCGTTGTTTAAACTTGTTATTGCGCTCTCGCTAGGAATTCGGGTTTGGTCTGTTGCGGATAAAGTTATAAATTATTGTGCCCCGGAGAGGCATTTTTGTTTCACTTGAGGGTAATTGTATCTGTAGTTAAATCCATCTTTCATATTTAACGATTATTGGGGTGAAGATTTATTCTTACTTCCGAGTTTATTTATAAAATTCTTCTTCTATCAAACAGTTATTTTGCTTTGCTTCTTAAATTTTGCTGTTTTAATAGGTAAAGCAGAGTATCTTTTTTACGCCAAGAAAATTATCCTTGATTAACTTATTTTGTGCAGTGTAATGAGAGATGCACTGCGAGATATCTCTTTCAACATTTTTTTATGGGTATTTAATAAGGGAGTTAAGGTAATACCCGCATCATATTGCCGAAAAGTTACCTTTCGGTTCACGGGTTGATTCCTTGCCTAAAACATATTTTTTCTTTCATTTAATTAATTTCTTAATATTCGCTGTATACAGCTTTAATTCCCCCTGACAACCTGAATTTTATGCATATCCTTCTAGTTTAGTGGCAGTTCCTATGTTCGGAATTTTTACTAGGTGAGAATGAGCTGTTAATGACCACACGAATTTCGGATTTTCCGGGGGAATCGGTGTACAGTGGTTGAATTACAGGGATTTCATACTGATCTAATATGATATGAAACGGTGGTACCCAAACCATTGGCTGGCGGTTGTACAAAGTTGCGTACGCGTAATTCAAGAATATGCTGTATTTTCAATAGTTCTTTCTTTAATATCCTGAAAATGAATTAAGGTTTTTATTTATTTAGAAAATTCAGCCGCTGTTTGACACAAGTCCAGTGGTAGCTTAAGATAATCAAATATCATAATGTACTTATTTATAAATAAAAAAATACGCAATAGAAAGTCCCTCATACCTGTTATACCCTTTACATCACATTGAATCTAAATTTTGATAACATATTTACATGACTTACTTTATAAATTTACATTTATATCTCAATAAAATCTACACGATTTTCTAAACTCTTTAACTAAATCTTTTATTTATTTAGGATAATTTATGAAATTACCAACGTTTTATGATCATTAATAATCGACAGATCCCCGGACCGCGTGAATATATGAATTTCGTACCGGAAATTCTTATATTCACGCGGTCCACAGGCCGTTGTCAAGTTCCAACTGTGTAAGTTCTGATTTTTAAACATAAACCGCAAAGAATGTCGGGTTTGTTCCCTCATTACTTTAATTTCTCGCCACTGTCGTTACGGTCTTTGGAACTCGGATGCACTTTTTTTGGTCCCGCACGTCACTTCTCGTATCAGTGGGGTTTCCTTCCATCCGGTGAAACAGGAGACCCGTGGTGCCAAGGTATAGTCGGAGAATGCCACCCAGTTTCTCGTGTCAAGGGTTGCGTGGTCCGGATTCTGATTTCAATGCGACAGCCTCGATTGAGTTTTTTATAGTGCGTCGCGCGACGCCTTTACTCTCTTTGGCTTCGTCAGCACGAAATCACCAAGCGATGACTTCGATTTGGAAACGAATCCTTCACGCTTAATTATCCAGGAGTTGCTGTCAAACTGTTAGGAATTTCACGGAATACTTGGGAGATTTCTTACATCCCGAAATTAGGCACCGTAGCAGTGCAGTGGTAAAATGTGTGTAATCATTACGCATCGCCGTATAATGGCTCGTATCTTTTTTTGTATATAATAAATTTGAGTTGTGCTCAATAAACCTATGAACAGGGTTATTTTATTCTAATTGTATGTAGCCGGGGTTTATCAAATTTTAAAGTGAGTAAAGTCGAGACGAAACTGGGAAGTTTATTTAATATTTATTGAGAGTTAATTTTCGTTTAAATACCCTCTGTAATTGAAATCTCATTATCTTAGATAATATTCTTTTATATTTAAGTGCTGAATCCCTATTCTTAAACTAGCATTATAACCACTGTGGAAGAGACGCGGCATGGCAGTTTAGTGGTTTCCGTACCTGTCAGGAAAGAGGGAGAACTGGGTTCGAGTCCCATGTCGTTATTTTTCATTTCTGTTTATCTTTGGATTTTATTGCACTTATTACAAAGTCAACCACTTTTTCCTCTCCTCTGGAATTTGAATTCTTGCTTTTATTATTTTTAGTGTCTTAAGCCCAACATGAAATTTATGTCTAAAATGTGGGCTAGATCTTTCTGTTAAAGTTTCTACCGTTTTATTATCATCATCATCAACCATTTTCAATCCGACGTCGGAAGTGGACCTCCCCAACCGCTTTCCAAGTCTCTCTATTCTGAGCCTCTCGTTGCCACGTTACCCCTAGGTACTTGATGATGTGTCTTCCATCGGTCCTTTGGTCTTCTTCACATCTCTTGGTGCCCATTTGAACGTTTTATTATATTTTGACATATATTGTGTACCTAGTAGCACGGCTTAAGGCAATGGCGATTAATAATACTGGCCACACACTAGACAAGATAAACGCTGATAGACCGATGTGGTTTAAGGTTGCGTTAGAAAAGATCGTTAAGATGTAAGATATATATGGTTGGTCCTATTGGCTATTTTATGAAATATTGCGATTTTGCTTCTTGATGCTACCGCCGTATTTTAATGACTTACCGAATTTACTTACTTATTTACTTACCCCCTGCCTCACGCCGAAAGGCGGCTTGAAGGGTATTTGTGTGGATGCAGACGTAATGACACAAACAGGAAAAAAATTCTATTTGAAGAGAGGAGACCAGTCCTTCGGTGAATTCTTTGGAAGTTAGCGTTTCCCCTACTGGAAGGGAATCTGATTTACTCAGTCGTTTGATTGCTTAGACAGTTACTTAATCGCCTCCTTTCAAGGCATTTGTTCTCAGTAACTCCTTTTACTTGCATTTTTTTCGATTAAGGTCGAGAATGATTCCAGTTTTTTCAAGGATTGTTTTCAGTATGTTTTTACGACCCCTTACGATTTCTCATCGTCAGAATGCCGGATTTTCCTATTATATAAGGTATGTCGAATCTTTTAAAACTTTCTGTTAAAGTTTTGTTGGAATATTTTACAGCCCCTCTTCAACGAACAGTTGGTAGCACATTCAGCCCAGAGGTTTTCGTCATCGAAGTCATTGACTCCTGTAAACGTTGGACCAGCAATCGATATCTCCTTTACACTGTTCGATTCTTTAAGTTCTTGTTTTATTGCGAGTATATAAGGTCAATGTTCCGAAAAAATCGTCACCATATAATCGATGTCATTTTCTTAGGGTGGACTAACGCGTTTCTCTTTACATAAAAATCTCTTATTGCAGCGTTTTTTTCTTCGGTCTCTGCTGTTTATTTCCAAATATGACCTTATTAGGCGTTCTTGCTCCCTAAAGGCCAATCTGCGGAATTAATGGCATGAAAATACAAAATGTCATCGATATTTATAAATGAAGGTGGGGACTGCTAGTGCAGTCATTAAATTCTTAGGCATTGCTTTTGAGAATTTGAACTCGATTTTCACGTTCTCTCTGGCGTGGCAATTTCACTCAAATAATGTAATGCCAATTTTCAATCAGTGTCGATCCGTATTTCTCAATAATTATTTCCTCAATCATACACAAACCACCGAGTTGGAAGTAGATGTATTTTTTGTCTCAATAACATCATATTTCATCTTACGATGTGATCCGTTTTATCTTGTAATATCGGCTGCTGAATTATTTGGTATGTTGCCTGGTAGGTTTTTTGCATTTTCATGTCTGCTTATTCTCCCAAACGGCATGGAGAAATGTTCTGGCGGGTTAGCTCAATGGATAGAGCAACCGACCGGCAATTGGGAGACCCGGGTTCGAGTCCAGGTTCCGAGTCCCGGTTCCGTCAGACTTTTTTCATGTCCGTTTCTCCTTGGGAATTAATAGTTATTATTATCTACGAACGCACATAACCATTTCCTGACCAGAAAAGTCCGATTTACGGGTGTTGTAACCCGGAACCTTGAGGTTGGAATACTGGCACGCCAACACTGCACCACCGTGGCCGGAATATCTTATTTTTATTCTAATTTCTTTTTTGTAAACCGAATGACTTCATTCCGAAAAGCAGATTGAATAAGTCTGTTCGGTTGGTTAACGAATGCCATTTATTCCTGTCGTATCTTCTCCTATGATTTTCTTCGTGAAGGCTTACATAAGTTTTCTATATTTTCCTTTTTAGACTATGATAGCGTACTTCTTTCGGCCTTATATTGTAGCCCTCTCATTTTAATCCCCAATGCAATTTTTGTTTATAATTAAAACCTTCATTTTATTAATATCCCTATTTATTCAGCTATTTTTATTCTTTGTAAAATTCCGAGTGAAAGCTTCGAAATCGGCATGTTTTATTACAGAATCGTTGCTAGAAGCATAAAAACGAACTCTCAGAATGTTTTTATCTAAAAATGTTTTTTCTCTCAGCGACATTTAAGCGGTAAATATTCTTAGTATGGCTATCATCGTCTTTTTCACGATATTTTTTTAATTAATGTAATTTTGTGAGAATTGTCACGGAGTTCATAGTCGGCTCTTACATACACAGGCATTACATTTTATTCGGATTTCTCATATTTTTGTGGGAGGGAACGCTAAGTAAGATAATAGAATTGTAGCTCATTTCGAAAGGCTGCCATCATACCGTTAGGTGTCTAAAGTGGGATGTGCGAAAGAAACCATTTGTGTTTAGAATGCAGGACGGGGTGGGATGTAAAACTTAATGTCCGCTTATCTCAGCGACAACCTTGGACAACGTTAGATTAGTTTCATTTTTATGCTCGGAAGTTCGAGAATTCTGCAGCAAAGGGAGTCGTTAATCAGGCGTCCGAAGCGGGCAAGGCCGTCTTACTATTTCCGCCTTCTCGCTGCCTGCGGGTGTAGTGGTTATTCGGCCGCGGGCTGCTCTTTCGGAAAAAAAACCTTCGGTACGTCGCCGAACCTTGCGGTACACATCCGGGTTCGATAGCGAAAATACGTGGTGTGGGCGCTTGTTTTCATTTTTTTAGGTGTTGAAGGTCTCCCCGGTTCCTCTTCCCTGTCTGGGTACTCTCGCGCTTATCTTATCGCACCCACGAGAACTTTAAACATGTCGCTTTTGTCTGGGTTTGTTGGCTGAATGATTGGTTTGCCGCGGAATGCGAGCTATGTTTTAATCGCGAAATCCCCTGATGGCATAACGGTGTGGTCGACGGTGACGTAGTGTATATGCGAGGGAAGTAACCCGGTATGATTTGCGGAGGTTTTGCTCGAAAAGAACTTCTCGCTTGTTGGTTGAGTGAAGAGGTAGGTGATGCTGAATTAGGAGTAGCTGTCTCGTAGCTGCTTGGAATTGTGGTAATTTTATGCAGAATAGGATTGTCGCGTTTAGATGTTTAAGAAGGGTTTTTGAAGTAGAAAATCTGTAGGTATGATTGGTGTCTTTTTTGACGTAGCTGTTTACTTTTGTTAGATGAAAAGTATAGTTTTAAATATTTAAGTATCGTTTTCAACCAACAAGTCCACCCCTTTCATGACAAGCAAACGTTTCAGGGATTTAATCACTATTTCACTAAACGTGATAATCTTTTCTACGTTGATTTATGTAATTTTTTCTCCATAGCAAATCCGTAACTTCTGAATACAGCAATCGAAGAAGATTATTATCTTCTACTTTGTTTCTTCGTCTCAAGAACGTGATGTAAAGTTATTCGTCTAGATTCACGAAACAGCAAGGATAATTTCTTTTTCCGCAGTAAGCAACAGCGTAGTGATTTCTTCTGTACTATTTTCTCTATCGCACGTGATAAGAGAAGTGAACATCATAAGAAATGAAATATTATAAGAAATAAAAACAAATGGTGTGTGCACATCACAAGTATGAGCACATCCGGCATGTTTATTCATAATTTTAACTTTAAGCGCGCTTCATAAGTTCACTCAGATGAGCTAGTTATTGATTTTCACAATTTCCTCTCAACAGATCAAAGTCTTAATAATATATGCTGAATAAACTTTTCCGATATTTTTTATGAAATCGCTCATCAGAAAAGTTGGATTTCTCAAGCTTTTTGAAGTAGCAATTACCAATTTGTGTAATATTTTCTCTTTATCATGGCTACTGAAAAATTTCTATCTGTCGTTTCAGCAAATTTAATTTCCAGGACCGAACTTTTCATCTTCTTCAACGCCCTGTCAGTTATCAATTCTCTGTTCTAAACACGTAATCCTCTTTTTCCCGTGGATCCCTTGACGTTCCAAATTCGGAGAGGGTCCGTTGGTAATGACGGGGATTAATGATCTCTGGAAATGTTTCGTCTATCTCATGCAGTCCTCACATATCAAATTCCGACCACTCCGCCTGCTTCGCCATTTCCGTTTAATTAGAGCCAATGAATTGATTGCTATGGAAGGCTTTTCCTTCGTCATCCATTGGTTCACTTGGTGAAACCGTCGGCGGTGCAGTAATTGGCGACCGGAAGGATGTCGATATCGGGTCGTCGCCAAGTTAAGGGTCCTTTCGTAAGTTTTCCGGGTTTTTGAGCGAACTAACGTTACGCCTACAAAATGTAGTATAGGAGCATTTAAGGAACTATATTCGGTTGCCGAAATGCACATTTAGGCTATTGTTATTTGGTGATTTAGACTAAAATAGGGAAGCAGTGAAAACAGCATTTGGTAATTTTCAAATGTCATCATTACCGCATTTTCGAAGTTGTTATTACTGAAGAAGCTTGGACAGATGAAAACTTGATGAATTTTTTCATTTCTTATTATCTTATGAGACTAGTTGTTGATTTATTCTGACTGACAAAGAGAATTGGATTTAGTTCAATTTCTATATTCGATTTTGTCTATTAATGCTTTTATATACTAGTCCTTTGCATCAGTAGTAGTTGTAGTTTTAAAAGTGCTTCGACAGCTAAGGCCATTTTGTACGAGAGGCCCCGCCAGGAATCGAACCCGGGACCGCTTTCCGAAGTCGAACGCGTTACCCACATGGCTATTCGGAGTCACCTTTTGCATCAGTTTGTTTTCTTATTCTTAACTGTTTTGTATTAAAATATTAATTAAGCTCTACTACTTTATTTATTTATTATTTTACTCCATTAAATATACGGTTAAGTGCGTACAATAACATTACCTGCACCCTGAATGGTCCCAAATCCTTTCATTCCGTCGACGTGCTCGAATCTTGGTCCACCGTACGTCAAGGTTAATAAATCAAAATGTAATCCTTTATGTCATAAATTTCTATATGCAAGTCTGTTTTCCGTCCACCGTTTTTAGCGTATTAGCAGCTGGGAGGTGTCAGTTGTCAATGCGGCGTAGCACAAATTAATTGTCTGAAGTGTCAAAATATCTCACATTGATGCAGCCAATTAGTTACTACCAATTTTCATCTTATTTTTTTACTGTTTTTACTTACGGAACTATTCTTTTCTATCCTTCCTTTCATTGGGATTTGGATTGGGTTAATATTTTGATCATCGAAATAAAAGTATGATATTAATTAGGTGTCTTGCGCTTGCAAATCAAACGATATAGATGTCTGCAATTATGTATAATCAAGAGGCTTACCCTAGCAGTAATGCACTTGGCAGGGATTTCTAAAGCGCAGTTTCATGAAAGAGTGATCTCCCTCTCCTCTCAAGGTTATCACAATTCTTGATGCTGAGTCTGTACCAAGATAGAACTTGTAGTATTCAGTTGGGTATCCCTTTTAGAGATGTTTTTCTTTATCTGTGTATACTTTAATTTATTCTGTTAGTACCGTTTGGTTAAGGAGTTAGTAACAAGTAATAACTTTATTGTGATGACTCTAAATGATCAGGCATTACTTTATGGCTGTAAATAAAATAGTTCACTTATATTTATTTGGATTGAAAGGAGTAGTGCGGAGATAACATTGAGTAAAGACAATTGAGAAAAGCGTCTTAATTGTGACGCTATTTTAGGAAAACGCAGTTCTAAACCGTTTGGTATCACGGAACTCTTAGCCACAGGATTTTGCACGAGAAATTTCATCGAATTTCCTTGGCTTCTAAGAATATCAATTATGAAATTTAACTTGGGAGAGTGGCTAAGTCTCAGCCAGGCTGAGAGCAATAATATGTAAAATATTGTATTGTAGGAGAGAAATGAACATACTTAAGAACATAATCTAGTTACTCAAGCATTAGTTATTTTTCAATGGTCCCATTGAAAGGAAACTACCAGATGTCTCCATCAGTCCCTATGTATGTTTTATTGATTAGATGAGAGACTTTTAGTCGCAATCTCGCCCAAATAAGGTTATATTATTATGTCTCAGTATGGGCTTCCGATAACCATGTGGGCAATGCGTTTGCCTTTGGTGAAAGAGGCCCAGGGTTCGATTTCTGGTGTGGATCCATGTGCGAAATGACCTCAGCTTTCGGAGCCCTTTTAGCGATATGTACTACTCTCAGTGTGTAACCACGTGACAAGGTGGCGCGTGAAAGATTATTTTTCAATTCAAAGGCCACAAGGAAAACTAGTATTCTGTTCTACTAGGTCATCTCTTTTTTGTCATATCACCAATAGAGGGAACTGGTGAGAACCTGTCCGTTCACGATAGCAGGAAACTTGGCTCTTTCCATTCACATCCGACCCCCTTCCGAATGGACGGCAAAGCGGTAATCTCCACGTTTTCGCATAACCACGCGGTTCACCGGTTTCGTAAACGTTTTAAGACGGTCCATTTAACCGTAGTAATTCGCGTGGCGTTTTTCGTTTTGGTCACACACGTGCCTTTTCCTATTTCCCTGTCAGTTTTCCCTCCTCTGTACGCTCGCCTCCCCATCATTTGTCCATAGAGATCCCAGGCAGGTAGGGTGTCACCCCTACTCCTGCGTAAACCCTGTCACCCTGCCTTTGCAGTAGCCCCTCCGTCTCCTTCCCTGGCCCTTCTTGTGTATTCACATCACGACTGAAAGCGTGCGTGAACCTGCGCCTGGGTGTGGGAGACAGCTCGCCGTTGGAATATCAACGGGATGCGAGTTATGAAGACTCTTACCCCCTTAAGCTGGAACCCAGCCATTCCACCCACCTCTCTCTTTCCTTCTCCCACAGGAATTTCACGTCGCCGTTTTTTATCCCGTCTCCTTTGTTTTTGTTAGCGGCGGCCGTGTTCTGTGTGTCCCCTTTTTTTCTCTTTCAGGGTGTTTTCCGCCCCTCCCGGCGGTTGCTAAGGGTATTGTCCTCAAGGGGAAGCGAGTGTGTCGGCTGATTGTCGATTGTTCCTCGATTTAGACGTTTGTGATTGGTGGCCTTGCGGAGTATGATTAATGAAGTTACGGGATGTAAGGCTGTGTAGGACGATTTGGAAGGTTTTCTCGGTTTCTTAATCGATTATTCCGTTGACGTCGTGGATGCTATTGATGTACAAGCACGATGCCGATGATAAAATTGTTATAAAAATCCCTCCCAGTTTTATCTTTTTCGTCGTGATGCTGTTTGAATGTTCGATAATTTACGACGTTGTAACTACGTGCAAGAGTGCTTGAAATTTCAATATTTTAAATTTTACGTAGTATGTAGCTCTTTATTTGGATAGCTCTTTTGATTTGTTACTACATTTAATGAATTGTTTCTTCGGAATGTTCATTGTTAGTAGCGTTCAGAAATGACAGTCAGACATTTCCCTGGTTGGTTTCCTTAGTATGCTTGTTACTTGAATGGTGATTTCACCGGGAGAGTTTGTTTTCTATTAGTTTAGCGGCGTCCTGTTTTCTACAAGAAACCCCACTCCCCTCACTCGTCTCTTTTGTGCATGTTTGAGTGTAATGGCCTCTGATAAGATATTCGTTGTTTAATTCATCTAATTGTCGATAAAAATCACGCGATTATCTGATTTCTGACAAGTTGTGGTAGGAAATTGAAAATCGATCGATAAAATTGGTACTTCGACCGTTCACAAAACTTCATGTAGTGTTTCTGATCTCATTTTCCTGTTGTTCGTTCAAAGCTGTTGTAGAAATGGGGTTTTTTACGAGCGGATTGATTTAGATTGACATTTTCTATGGCGAACAAACGAGTAAGTCAAACATTATTACGGTGGTTCAGCAGGAAGTGCGAAAATCGAAAGAACATGTATTGTGGTCGATGATTAATATATGCGAGAAGTCTATGATTCCCATTTTTATGTTAGTTTTACTATTGGGACTTTCATTGAATCATATTGGAGTACATGTCATTTGCGAGGAAGTTTTTTTTCTTTGGACATAGTTGTTCTTTTCTACCTATCGGCCAAATTCTGCTTTCGTGCGGATTGTTAAAGCTTCTCTCGGAATCCATCCGGCTGGGATTTCATTCTTCGGCGAACTTGTAACGGTTAAACACTTCTCTTAAGTTGATCACCATCCGGAATTAGCTGTTGTTCGTCTTCTCCGTCGCATCTGTTTGCGGCTTTTAAGGAATTTAAGAGGGAAGATGAGAATTCTTCGCCGTATCTTTTTCTGTCGAAGTTTCGTATTTTAGTGGGAATTCGTGTAGTGGCGTCGGATGAAGAGGCTTTCTTCTTCCTTATTTGAGGCAATCGGATGAACGTGGGAGTCACTTTATTCCTTTTCAATCAGCATATTCTATTACGTGTGAGTTTATCGCAAGTTCTTAATTGGACATTTATTTGCTAACACCCCGTTAGCTAAAACATATAAGTTTCGTAAACGTTAAAATTGAAGCTAGTATGATGGGAAGGGATCACAAATGACCATATTTAAATTTTCCTTGTTTTTTTATGAGAAAAAAGGCATCTGCTGTTACTGAAGTTATTCATCTCCTTCATTAATCAACATTATCAACCATTAAGAAGTGCCGCGGCGAATAAAACTCCTTCAAGATTTATTTTGTAGAATATTTGTCTAGGAATCGTATTCATGAGAAGGTAAGAGGTTCGAATGGAATGTGATCATCGTTTATGTTCTGGAGTTAGCTGTAGACGAAGCAAGCAATTGCAGTTTACCTCCACGTTAAATCATGGATCATATGAATATGAAATTTAATTTGGTACTAACGTATTTGTTGCCTTAGTACTAGTTGATCGAGTTTAAATGAACTCGAGCATTATTCGTATCTGTTTTACGCCGCTTCAATATTTCTTCGGTAATGTGTAAATAATTTTTCTTACCATTGTTTTGATAGTTAGTTATTTTTCATGCTGTCAGAATTAGAAGTTTGTGATTTGCTGTTTGTAGCATAACCGACACCTTCTCATGTTGCTCCGCTTGAGGTAAATCTTCAGGAAAATATGTTTTGCAAGTTTTGAAATATGACCTTCCCGCGAGTGGTTCTTTACCTCTGATATCCATCAAGACAAAGGTGAGCGGTAAAGTTATTCTTAAAAAAATGAATCCAAAAAACTCAATAATTTAGTTTATCTTCCCGAAGTTGCGGTTTATTTTCCTTCCACCCATGTCATGACAGAATATGGAAATCAGTTTTTTTTCCAACTCTATTTCAGTAATTGTGCGGCAGCAATTCTTTCTCGTTGCTACGCGATTAGAGACGTGACGTAAATGTTGAGGAGTTCGCCCGCCTCGGGAAGCCTCCTTCATGTCCGGTCAGCACCTACTCCGAGGCGATTTTTGCCTTTATTGCGAACTCCCTCGGCCTTGTCACGGCGAGAAACTCTTGGAACCTTTCCCGGCCGAAACGCGTCACTTCTAATTTCATCCGTCACGTTTGGGGCTACTAGCAGCATGCCTCGCATAGCTCGAGTGCCTAGGCTGCTGGGGTGGATGGAAATCCTCGTTCTCTGCAGATATTCAGTGGCAGTGATTTCGTAAGGAATTTGTCAGAAGAATCGATTTGCATATCCTGAAGTGGATTCATCCGAATCGAAATCAGGTCGATCAATCCAAACTTCGATCGATTAGACACTTGGTTCATTGAACCTGTTGCGCATCGATGTATGTCCATATCTAAGGATATCCATCTCAGGAAAACAAATAATATTAAAATACGTTATTTGAAACTCGCGTTATTGTACTTTTCCAATCTATTCCGCCCCATTGGTTAAAGAGGTTGAAACCTTTTCATCACTCTCCTTTCCAATTTATAATCTGGTCCAGATCTTGCAAAATTTCGGATGGACGGTTTTTCCTCCTTGAAATCCTATGAAGATTTAAAGGGCCCGAAGCTTTGAATTTCACGTACAATTGTGAATTCAAGGATTAATCGAATATCGTGTGATGGCGCTTGCTCACGGCGTAAAATTACTCAGGAATTATTTAGGCATACGTAATGTTTTCATGTATTATGAGTACGCCCGTATTCGCTCCCTAATGGTTCTATCTTGAATCGTTTTAAGATTTAATTCCCTCATTAGCATCAATACTCATGGTTATACAATTGAAAAAGTCTTAGTTTTAATAATAATAATTTCTTAAATGGAAAGAGGAGATAATCCCAATCACATCCATTTTAATAATAATTATTATCATTGACGAGTATTTACAACCATTCCCTAACCAGAAAATTCTGAGTAGCCGGGACTCGAACGAGGGACCTTGGAGGTTGGAACGTTAACACGCCTAGCACTCCACCACCGCGGCCGGTGAAGGTTAAGAATCATTCTTATTCCTGAAAGATTGTTACTTTATTACATTTTCTTCTTAGCTACGTACTGAAACCGTCAAATTCTTATTTTCTCTGTGTACAGATTGAGATGATTTTATAAGGGGGTCGAGTCATGAGTCAAGGAATGGCAGTGTAATCTCTTGATTCAATGAATGTTATCAACTCTTTGTTGAAAAAATCTCTCTAAACAATTTCTATTTTGTGTTCTTTTACAGAACAATAAGTATTTTTTGTTGCTTTTGTTCCTCCATCAATTGTTCACCAAGCTCTGAACAATTCCACTTACAATTACATGTTAGGGTAATCATGCAGTCACAATTGTAACCATTGAAGGTGATGTAGAATAATGCTGAGAGAGATATCTTTCTTAATCTGTGTGATAAAATTCATTCCGTCTGATAATTTAGAAATCCCTTACGCCAATGACTCGCGTTCTAGGAAATAGATAGTTCGAAACGTGACAAAAAGGTGGACGAAAAGATTCCGCCAATAGAACCTGCAAAACGTTCGGAACATAGACCTAAATCATACATTCGAAGATAATCGAAGAAGTAATTAGCTTCTGACAGACAGTATAGCCCAGTAGTTCGAGCGTTCCTACCGTCTTGGTTGTCTTTTACTTTTGATAAATCACGCGAGTGGCACGTAATAAAGTGAACTACGCATCATGAAGGTCCCTCTCGATCTTACTAAATTCTACGCCTTTATTTATATACCCAGGCTTGTGCATGTTTGTATCCATTTGGCTATATTAACCAGGCATCCGTGACCCCGTTAAATAACTGCCCTTGTCTCAATGGACGCAAGAAATATCTCGAGTTTGCTGATTTTCTGGCTTGGGAGGTGGTTTTCTTTATTTCTTTTTTGCTCAAAAAGCTCCCAAAAATAAAACATGTTTTCCCTAAACCTCTCCCGCTGAACACGAGGCATAAGAAATGTTTAGAATTCTACGATAAGAAGTCTTAATTCTTCGCGAGATTGTTCGGCGATTGATGTATTATTTTCCTGGTTGCGACTTGCGTATAACTGGATGTCGATTTTCCGTACTTTTTCATCTCTTAGAACATTGTTGGAAAAGAGCGTATTAGAAGTAATTCTGCAGCTGCTTCTTATAGTGAAGTCCTTAAATGTCATTTCTCGTGGTAACAGTTTTAGTAGTATTCTTAAAGCTGCTTCGATAGCTGAGATCATTCCACAATATGGGCACCCACCGGGAATCGAACCGGGGAGCGCTTTCACCGAAGTCGAACGCGTTGCCCACTCGACCATCCGGAATCCCCTGTTTATATCTTTTGACAAAAAGAGCTTCAGTTAGTTATAATTATGAATTATCTGAAACGGATACTAAAAGTTAAAACTTTCCAGTTCTTTCTCGGGAAAGCTGATTTTTTCCTAAAATGTTCCTTTCAAAATCATTGCTGGTTTCCGCTGACCTATAAGGGTCTTTGTATGGGAATCGGGAGAAGATTGGTAAAATCGATAGTATGGATGCTTTGCCGTGGATTTGGATTTGAAGCGCGGACCGGAAGAGTGGCAGCAAAAGATTTGTGGCTTTCTATAAGAAGTGAGAATGGTGCGGATGGAAAACGTATGTTAAGGTTATAAAAAACAAACGGAGAAACGCTAGGAATGGTGATGGAGGAAAAGGTTTTAATACATTGCGAGAAGTAGAAACGCTTATGACGATGGAACCTATAGATTATAACTTTTTGGGGTTAAATGGTTAAGCACATAGTAAACTGGCTACAAAATATTTCTGCATTGGTACAGTGTTGGAAATATGTAGTTTGGTCAAGTGCATTTCCTTTGCCGTTTCGCAGTTTTGTTTGATGACGATATTAAATTATGTTCTAGGAAGTAGTGTTAGATTAAGGAATTATGTGCTCGAGTAGGGCGATAATCATTTCCCTCCTAAGTACTTACAGGATTTCCGGTCTAATTATGGGCGATTTTCTTTTGAAGGTTTGTAGCGCTTTCAAAGCTTCGGTTTAGAAGATAGGCATTTCTTAAAGAAATGTTTTATTATGAAAAAGCTTTGCGTAACACACAAGCGGAACCAGGCTCAAGTTTCTTGAAATCTTGTATATTAGAAGATAAAAAGGAAATTATGCTTTTTTCTTTATCTATAATAGCCATTGTGTTTTTTGAATCGGGAATTGGATTAACTTATAGAACATTAAGCCATGGCCTTGCACTCAATATGTACCATATTGAGCTACCTGTTTTTGTTATGTCATTAATATTTCCTTATTCTTCCTTCCTTAGTGTCAATATTTTCTCAGCTATAAGGAAGTGTCGGAAAGGTCCCAATGCAGACGGTATAATCGTTAGCCGTTTATGGAGGAATTCCAAGTTGTTGTCTGAGTGTGCTAATGTTGTATATTACATTATTTGAGGCTTTATACGATTTTTAATCTCCTACTTTACTCTTTAGCTTTCAGCATTGTTGCTTCTTTTAGTGAATGAAATGGAAGGTTAACATGGGGAGCTCGTCCAGTTATAACGTGTAAAATGGATGCTAATTAAGTCATTAAGTAGGCAGACTTTTATTGCTCATACGTTGGCGAAAGAAACTGCTCCTTTTTTTCGGAGAAATAATTACCTTTTCTAAAAGTTATGCGTTAGTAAAATTTTAATTATTTATTGATAATTCTGGTTTCGTGATTCCCGGTGTTATTCAGAATATGTTATTATAACTCAGAATTTAGGTTAAATTTTAATGCATTGTCATGCCTCAAAATTTAATTTAACAATGTAGAATGTATTATAATATTTTTCGACTGGAATGACGTTGAAGTATATTAATGATTTGAGCTGAAACAAACTTGAACGTCATTCATATTTCATTTATCGCAGCTTTTTATCTTATCTATGGGCGTTATCTGATTATAAAATGCGATTATAGGGTTCATTAGTCGTTTGCTGTGTCCCGAGCAAGCCATTATTATGAATTAAAAACGGATTTTTCCCGTTTATAATTTAAATTTTAGTTAATTAATGGAAATTCACGAAAAAATAAAAACGTATTTTTTCTGTAAAAGAATTCCGTAGTATACTGCAGAGATTTTTCAGGTTTTGGATTTTCCATTTCTGTCATTCATTTTTTCCCGTAATACCGACAACGAGGCTCATTCTAATTATGATGCTTTGTTTTTTTGCGCGGCTAATTATGTATCAGGTACAGTATCTTTCGTTTTTATGAAATAACGAGCGAAGCTTTTGGTGCCATCCTATTGTCGTCTTACTTACGGAAATTCGTCACTGACCTGAGGGTGAGGTACACCTATATCTGAGGCATCGGTCATTTTAGTTTGGAGGTTGGTTAGAGGACGAGCACTATTGCCGATGAAGAAAGTTTAGCGCTGTTCTCCGTTAAAAATCTTTCTTAATAGAATCCGTGTTTTTTCAGAAATCTGGAGAGAGGTGGGTCATTGTCATCCTGCTTTTGTTCGAAAGTCTCCATTATGCCCCTAAAATAGGTCGAGACGGGCCTACGGAGCAGGGTATGTCAGCTTTATCTTGTCATCCTCGAATTTCCTCCTCAACATCTGCTATGTGCAGATCGCGCCATTGGCACGACTTCACCCAACCTTACAAAGAGGTATCTGGAGAATTGCAGACGCATCAAATTTCCGCAAATTTAGAATTACCAGCAACTTCTCAGTTCACTGTAGTCTATATGGGCTTAGAGTTATACGTAGACTTAAGGATTATAATCTAAACTTATACGGCGGTTTGCGGGGTATTAATGTAAATGTATACTCTCCGGCTGAATTTCGATTTTGATGGTAGCGTTTTATTGCGTTCTTGCTAGACAAGAAAGTCCCGCTCTCTAGTGTTTCTCCATATTTGTTGATTACTGGAGATTCTGTTCTACTTATATGCCGAATAATTGGTGTTTGGGTCTTTTTACTTGACGTTTTAGAAGACCTGAAAATATTACAAGTGTAGCGGAACCTGGATCGCTATGAAATTTTAATTGCACAATGCGGAATACTGTGAAATTTTTCTTTCCGTCATGGATGCATTCCACCAAGAAACGCCTGAAACAGTTTTATTAGTTATGAAACATTGATAATGGAATGAACTTAGGAATCTGATTGGTGTTATCTGTTTTCATGGAAGTTGGAGATTACTTCAGAACTGAGCTGCCTTAGCAGAAAAACTTGTGTAGAATATTTATTTCGCACGGTTTATTTATTTCTAATTTGTGAATTTTTTACTTAATTCCTGTATTAGAAGGTTATAAGAAGACCTTTTCATAACGATCCAAAAGTTCCTCCGTAGATTTGTATCAATGAAATCGTCAAATGTATGGCTTAGAAATAAGTATACCAATATTTAAACGCTGCAGAAATCCAAAAAAACTTTAGGGAACGGGATGCTTGCAGCAAAAGTGCAGAATAATATATAAAAAGAATGCCACTGTTCGACTCGGTTCAATTCTTTTGTATTGTCATTGTCCATCGGATGTTAAAGGAATCTCATCAGTTTCTTAGCTCTTTTTAGCGACTGATTGTTTTCACAATAAGAACCGAAGGATGATTTGCTTTAACTTGCATCTCGGTTAACATCCTCTTAGTTATTCCATGTTTTGAATCCGCGAGTTAGACGACGTTTAACTTGAATGCATTTATTCGTTTCAAGGTTTAAAAACTCTGGTCCGAAAGAGGGCTGTGCGCAGACGCGGTGAGGATCGATAACTTTCAAGATGGATGGTAGCGATGTCCGCAGTTACGGGATGACAATAGGAGTTACAAAAACGCGCTGGTGCTTGCGCATAAGGAGACAAAGGGATGCAGAAAATAATGGTGCTCTCAGAGTTTTCCCGAACCCCCGAAAGAATTCACGGTCAACTGAGCAGTTTTTCGTGAATTTATTATTTGCTGCGGATAAAAGGGAAGCTTACCCGAAAATACCCTCCTGTTCTCAAAGCATATTGTTCGAATGAAAGGATATTTTACGAATTCCACACGATCTCGTAACAAGAGTTGATAAGCTGCTTTAGTTGCTCGAAGAAGAATAAATGAGCCTGATAAATTATTCTTAATAAGCAGTTACTGCATTCTCGTAAAGCTTATAATTCTATCTTTTACGTTAGTGGAAAGGGTCGAAAATTCACGTTGGAGTTAATACTAGTACCACGTACATCATATTCGTAAGATTTGTCTAAAGTATCTTCTATTGGTATGGGAGTCAATCTGGTTAATATTTTGTTTTTTCATTTAATATTTTATTGTAATTATTCTGCCGTTCTCTACAGTTCTTATCGAATAGAGTAATATTTATTTGTTTATTTGCACGATTGGACTACAGATAGGCTCCAGGCCAGGTGGTAGTCGTCTTTTCAGGGGGAAAAGGAAATACAATACCCTGCCTGGTATTCACCCTAGTCGGGAGGGAAACCCCCCAAAACCTCCCCAAGGCAGTACGTCATAAATATATGATATATGTGATTATATATTCCTTGAAATGATGGTTTCCTTGCTTGATGGTTGTTATTCTAGTGATATTTACAAGGCATGGGCATAGGATAGCCATGTGGGTAACGCATTCGATTTCGGTGAAAGTGGTTCCTCGTTCGATTCCCTGTGGGAGCTCACGTGCAAAATGACCTTAGCAGTCGAAGCTTTTTTAAAAATACTACTGCTACGATAATTACCAGAAGCGCTCTGTAAGCGGTTATTTATCTATCCTCTACGTTTAATATGTTTTATGCGCTTTAAATCTTTAGATCACGGCACACGATGTGCTTGCTATAATCCTATCGAGGAATTTCTCCGGGAAAATCTTATTATAGCATGCTGGTGGCACCCTATTCTCAGTGGAACTGCTTGCTCCGTAAATTATGATTAAATCCTATTTAGAGCGCTTGTATGGATGGGCTTGTGGATATTGAACGTCGCTCACTGGGTCTTCATTAACCTTAACTCATCTCATGGAAGACTTCAATGCCACCGTATTAGGAGGAGATGCGTCTTCACCTTGACTTTGGCAAGCTAACTACGTAAACCAACAGGTAGCAGCAATTCTGGAGTAAGCAAGGGGAAATATTGCAGCTCCTATTAATAGCTCGCTCGCTATTTAGTTAGGTAGCTGTAATGAGTGATTAAGCTGTACTTGATTCATTTGTAGCCGAATTTTTAGTATCAACATTTTATGCTTTTTAATAGTAATTTTATTTATCAACGGGTCTGATCAGGCACATACATATAAAGTGAGGAATCTGAATCTGTAGATATTATAATGACAATGCACAAGTCGTAGCTATGTATTGATATTGTAATGGCAATTATAATTTCTTTAATTACGTGATTGATGTCCTCATGTAAATTTCCATTCTAGATATAAAAAATAATGCACATAAGACTGCATCATAAAACATAATGTGGATTAAATGCGCTTCATAGTGATAGTACTCGTATAATCTTAAGAACTACTTCCAGCCTTATTAAGAATTGTTAGTTGACAATGATGGTTTCTTTTTATAATTAAGGTTTTTAAAGCTCAACAAAATTGGTTCATAGTTTATTCTTGTTCCCTTGCAATGAGTTTTTTATGCATCCATGCTTTTTTTAGACTTATTTGTTCTTTAATAACCAATATTGTTCGATTTTCATCCAAGATAAAATGAATAAACTAAAAGGTAAAACTTTGAAGTCAATCATTTCTCGCAATATCTGAGACCATATTTCGGATAAGAAACGTATAAAGTTGGAACGAGTAAAGGCGAACTAGGTCGTTTCAGTTATTATTCTCACGTTACATTCCAAGAGTGGTTTGTTTTTTTAGTCGAAGTAACATGCGATTTCTTTCGCAGAAAACTTCAGTTCGAAGGAGCAAATCGGCATTTTTCTTTCGGAAGCTGAATTTTACTTATCCACTGCTCCGCTGCACCGTTCTATTTTCGTCCTCTGCCCGGCTTAGGAAACGGCAGCGCGGAATTTCAATTGCGCACTCTGAACACCCCCGCAGCATGTTCCGAGGCGTGACAGGGCGTCAGGGAATCATTAGGGTGATTCACAGGCAGCGCTTTTGCAAAATTTCGAAAACCTTTAGCCCACGTGAGAGAGGACGTGGCACTAACGCCGATTTAATGAACTCTTAATCTCGGATGTAAGGATGGCGGTGCTTTTGTTTTCGGGCAGCTAATCCCATCATTAATCAAAGCAATTCTTTGACATTGACTGGAAAGACCTTGGGGACAAGGACGTCGCTTTAGCTTGAATGCCCTACTGCTTCCGTTGAGGAAAAACTGAACTCGTTTTCTTTGTTATCCGTTTCCTTTTGTGGTGGCCGAAGCTGTTGTTTGGTTAAGATAACATTTTCCTCTCGAAAAATTAGGATGGATAATTGTACCCTTTTGTTTTGCGTGGCTAAGGCTTAATTCTTTGTTTCTCGTAATTATGCGGAGTCTTGAGGGTGCACCTTTTTTGTCGAGTCACAAGGTTAATGTCATTAGCTATTCTTTGGTAGTTTGGAAGGAGCTATTTCAAGAATTTCTTTGTTTTAGCAGTGCTGTTTTTTTTCTCCGAAGGAAGTAGTGTCCGTTATTTCCGTCTTAATGGAGCCATAAAATTTACCTCACGATCTTCTTGTGACGATGAAAGCTTGGATGAAGTTTTCTCGTCGGTCTTTTTCGTGATTTGAATCGTTGGTAATTCAGTCCAGTTATTTAGCGTACGGTTCTTAATCTGATAATTAATCAAAAATCCCAAGGAGAAACGGACAAAAAAGTTTTACGGGACCGGGACTCGAACCCGGCTTCCCCAATTACGAGTCCCGGTCCCGTCAGACATTTTTTCATGTCCATTTCTCCTTGGGATTTTTCCTAGCCTTTGCAAGCACCTGGTAAATTCACTTTAATCCTTTTCCTTGGCTATACTTAATGATTGTTTGCATGTTTTCATGAAGATTTGTTCGATTTTAACTCTTAATAATACTAGATTTATGAAAATCAATTTGAATTATAACTTATTATATTCTTAATTATATCACAAATATTATTCCGATAATAAATACATGAGTACATTAAAATATAGGTCACAGAATAGAATCCCATCTGGCATTTAAATTGATGTTTAGTAATGTAATCAGCAAATGAAAAAATATTCCTTAGAAGAAAATTTGAGGTTTTTATATGGCGATATGTTTGTCCATTAAGTAAATAGAATTCGTATTCTATGAAATTCCGGCGCAACAAAACAGTTTCATTCTTCCGTCGTCGATCGAAACTTGTGACCTGGATCCGCCTCCTGCGCTTGTATATACCCTAGCATTTGCCGCTTGCAACTCTGAAAACGTTTATTGACTCTGGTAGTGCCTTGAAAGTTCCGCTCTCAAGTAAACGTACTTCGTTGGTATGGGTCATTAACGTCAGCTGCATAACTCGACTTTTGCCTTTATTTTCATTTCTAGTTCTCTGGCAAGGAATTTTTGCGTATTACAGCTAGACATTCTAAGTGTCTTTTAAGGATTTTTCATCGTAGGATTAATTGAGATTTGTGGCTATCATGGATAAAAATGTTTACCATTGTATCTCTCTTCTCAATTTTGAGCATGTTTTAACACGCCCTTTCATTGTGGACCATTTCCTGGAGTGTATAATTTTCCCCTAAGAATCTATTAGGGTTTTTAAATCCTTATTTTTTCTCATTTTTCTCTATCCGTATCTTTAAAATTAATAATTGTACAGTGCTGGCCAAAATTAACGCAACACCTTGCGACGTACCGGAGCGGGAGATTTAGGAACTAACTGTGCTGAGGACTTTACAGTGTACTCTGACAACAGTGTAAGAGGGGGCGGGGGTACAGCCCATTGGGGATGGGTGAGGGCGAGGCCTAGATGTGCTTAACGTCGGGAAATTCGAAAATCCGTATTCCTGCGTAACTCTACAGTCGAAGCGTTCACGAGAACGGATAAAAATAGGGGCTGCATANCATAGCTGGAGAATAAAATAATCATTAGTAAAATTATATAGAGAACTTTTATTTACCGGTTTTTATTCGCCCAGTTAAATGGTAATGTACCGATCTATTTATAGATAGAAATTACGCTCTCGCTGGAAGCCAGCGGCCTCATTCTGCTGGCAACCGCATCCCTTTTTGCAGTGATGTTTGAAATAGTGATTCGCTGCGATGCGGCGGCTTTGATGATTGGAAAACTCGCGTCATTGCCGCGAAGCATACGAAACTATTTTTCAGAAAGCTGTTTAAACCACACGTCTGTTTCATTTGTCTTTTAAATTTAGCCTCCACCTGCATGGCCAACGTCTATCGCTAAAATGATTTCAATCGCCCCCTGTAATTTTGACAAAATGCCTTCTTTTTGAAGGATGTAGTGTTTTCTAAACATCTGGAATACTGTACAGTTTTCCTTCAGCTCGAGTCTTTTCCTTTGTATCGTTTTTCTAATTGTTATCGTGTTTTTATCTGACAGTACCAAGGAGAATCTAAGAAAGCTCTAAAAATTTATTTTGTGTATTTTCTTTTTATGGTTATACAGTATTATTTTTAATGAATAATAAAAGGTTTGTCGAATTTTCTTTTACTTGGTACATTTTCTTATTTGTGGGGTGTATGGTAGTTAACCTCTCTTTTCGTTTTTCGTATGAATATATCTCAAATTCCTGCTTTCTAAATGAAGTTTTTTGCTTTTAGACTCGGAGTTAATGATGCAGTTTTGAAAGGTTTACTTTCATATTTCTCAACATGGGAAATGTAAATTAAGGTGCGGTAATCATATCATGTTCTTTTCCCTTATTGGGTCAATATCCAGCTGGTAAAAGCAAAACGGATAACGGTATGTTTCGAAACTTGGGTTCGCTCCTTGGTCGCTTGTAATACGTAGTGGATCGAATAATTGTGTGCAAAGTAGGAAATCTCGAAGCCGTGTTTATTTGCCTTTAGGTATGAAAGTATTGTAGTCAGCGATACATCTCATTTAGACTCATCTCAGTGAAACATCTCATCTCATTCTTCTCATGGAAGATGGGACTCCCTAGGCCCAATTTCGACAAATAAAGACGTTTGTATTGTATTGTATTTATATGTAGCTTTCTGTGAACCTTATAAAATATTTGTTCCACGCGGGATTTGAGCATTAAGTTTTCAGCCGATGAAGAAGGATGGACTATTAAGTATTGATTTTTTTCTAACTCTTTAGAATGATTTCATTATCGATTCCATTTTTCGAAAAGTCCGACATTTTCCGTCTTGTCCTAAAATCCGCGACATATATATCCGGTTCGAAAGCGTACTTCACTCATTCTCGTGTCGTAAACACGTCTTTCACACCTCGCCGCGGCCAAGTATCGCAGAAATATTCCCTGAATTTAAATCGGTATGGAAAGTCCTTTCCTATGGTGTTATACATAATTTATATCCGGTGGCTGAGCCATGTCGATTTGATCGTCCTTCAGCTTCTATATTTCTCCACCGGGAGATCGCTTTGTTTTCTTGCCTCTTTTCCATTGGGTTTGTTTGTACATATTTATATCGCGGGTCAAAGGCTGGATCCAAAAAGTGATGCCATGTATGTAATTGCTCTGGGCGATTAGTCTGTTAAATTGGCCCGAAAGTCACGAAAGATCAGTGATTCGTTTCCTTTGCAGGGTTCTTCACTGTTATGAAGACTTGCTTTACGATCCTATAGTCGTAAGACTATTTTAAGTTATCTGTGCTCAGCTTTGTCTGAAGTGCCAACTCGTAGGCGCACACAAGGATACGGGCAATTAAACTTCTCAGGTCATTAAATTCAAGGATTGCCTTTAATATGGCTGCGTATCCTGAAGCAGTTGGGATTTTTTACGGAATTTCACAATGGGGGTAAGACAAACAGGTGCTAATGTGTTTCTGTTGATAAAGGAATGGATGGATCGCCGTTTTCCTTGGGAGATAATGTTGAAACTATCTCAGAGGAAGGACGACACGTATGCCTTCTTTGCGGAAGAAGGAAACTTTAGAATTTGTGGTATGAACAAAAACTATAAAAAGGAATATACAAAGATATTGATTTATTCTGGAAGAATGAATTAGGAATTTAAACAAATCGGCAGTCTATTAAGGAATGGTTCTATTTATGAAAGTGTTTTCTTTGGGTTATAATGGTCATATTATGAGGAAAAGGCATTTTAAATCATTTAATATTTAACCATCTATTCCTTTTAGGCACATGGATTTAAGTCACTAATATCTTGAATTGTATTTCATGCATTTGTATTTTTTTTCAGGTATGCGGTGCTATTACTTAAACGTTCTCGCATTTCATTTATCATTATATGCGTAAAAATGTTGATTTCTTTGAAAATTTTTGTGAATATTATAGAGTTTAATAACTTTCTAGCTAAAGTATAGAAATTACACCAGAAAAAAAAATTATTCGTACTGAATGATGAATATTTTGAATTCTATAATACCCACTATTTTCAATTCAAAGAAATGCAATATAATTTTGTCTTTTGTGTCACATTTCTAATTAATCCTGTAATGCCTCGATTGTTTATATTTTCATGGCGTTTCTTTACTTTCAGGTACGTGTCCTACGATCACTACGCCTTTGGGTACAAGTGTATCCGTTGATCGGTCGTGTGGCAACAAACGCAGGTTTTGGGATTAATTTCCGACGTCCAACAAGGAAGTTGTAACGTTGACTCATAAAGAGTATTTTCATTTTCGGTTAGATTCAAATAATTACACTGGAAAATTAAGTGATTTATTGTTCATTTTCCATTTGGAATTGGTTTTTTAAACCTTCTCATAATACGGAAAATGATGACAATGACGGATATTCGATGTACTTTTTTCTTCGGGAAAGAATACACAAAATCTGTTTCGTGTAAGATCGGAGATATACTATAAGCTGGAGTTTTTATTTAATTGGTTTGAAAAATCGAGGTAGTGGGAGGTAAATTTTTATTCTTTAAATATTTACAGTTACACACGCCGTTGGCGGCTTGCGGATAAAATATGTATATATTATTGTGATTTCCTCTTTATTACAATTATGGCAGAAATCTGCTTGCTCCAGGAATGTAAGGAAGTTAGCGTTTATTCCGCGGATCTGAAATCCTCCTTCCCTCAGACCCAAATCCTGACTACGCCCCTGTTTTAAATGTGTATCTATTTAAAGTACATTTTAATAATATTTCTCGAATATATTTTATCATGTTTCAGCTAAACAACATTAAATTCGGTTCAGTATCTCCGGATGTTCTTATATATCTATTATTGCGGTAGGGTAACAAAATGTCACGGTAGCAAATCCTAAGGACATTAGAAAAATGAGTATCTTCCGAGGAATAAGTTTATCTTGAAAGTTTGATAGTTCGTATTTATATGAAAATATGAAATACCTCAATTTAATTATACAACTAAAAGGACCGTATTTGCGCCTTAATTTCAGAGGAAAATAACTACTCAAAGAATGTCATTGTCAGCAAAAGTTGGAAAAGGAATCGATTCGTTTGTTTCCGAAAGTGTCTAAGGAGGAGGTCGTAACACGCATTCATTTACCCGTATCGATTTTTACGATTGTAATCTATTTCTAGAATGTTCATCTCTCTTACGAGAAAGTCTTCTCTTTTTCTTATCCTTACTGTCGTTTTTCGTATAGTTGTGTTTCATTAAAGTTGATGGAGAATATCGATTCTTAGATGTCAAAAATTCTTTCACAAAAACTCTACTCCTGCCTTAAGCCGATCTTGGGATTTTTTTCGTGTATCTCGGTTTATAAAAGGCTGTCTTAGAGGCCTATTTATCCATTATGTAACGGTTAACTGTTATTATTTTTAGATTTGGAAAATTTATAATTTGGGTATATGTAGATTTTATTTTTAGTTATCTTCAGAATTTCGTTTTAGTATTTTGTGTACGTGTATTGTGTGTACGTCCGATGCATAACAGCTGCATAAGTATTCTGCTTAGTTATTGTTCGCCGCTGGCAAGGAATGGGAAATGTTACCAATTATTTTAAATAATACTTTTATTAATTACCTCATCCTTTAACAAATCATAAGTTGTTCATATTTTAGGTATATTTTGAATTACGCCTGCAAAGTCTCCTCATAAATTCAGAACTACAGCTCGTATTCCATGTTAGGTGGTCTTGCATGTGAAAGATCAACCTTTCGGATGTTTACGTGGATATGTGGAAGTTAACTTTAGTTTTCTTTTTTTTTTCAAACGGAATGGAACTTCAAGTGCATTATACTGTATCTATGAATTAGAGGGTAATTAAATTTTATTGATAATTGTACAATCAAGTACTAAAAGCATTTTGGCTCCCTCAAGAATGATGGAGCAAAGTAACTCACTCCTCATCTTTCGTAGGAAGCCTCTTTCCTTTTCCAAAGCTTTTTTCAGTAGGGGAGTTGAATGTCCACCCATTTTTCAGGTTGATTTTAGATTTACATATGTACTGTTTCAATGATTGCAACCTAGCTCTCTAAGGAAAGGAAAGGAAAACTACCTCACTCCTCATCTTATCTAGTATACCTCGTCCTCTCTTTAAAGCTTATGCCAGCTACTGGTATAGGTACCCACGTTCATCAATGGAACTGTAATTACTCGGGAATTGTCATTTTAGTTAATTGACTCCTCGCCAAAGATAAACACAGTGGATCAACCTGCATGTTTGTGGTTGCGTTATTCTCTCCGTTAAGTGGGAAGCCCATATCACTCTCAGACATACTCTCCATTTTTTGTTCTGCCTCTTGTCCACCAGCGCGGAGAATTTTTTGTGCGGTTATAGGGATGGAATTTTTCTCAAGGGATGTTTTTTTTAGAAGGGTAGCCTCTTTTCGTTCCAGGTCCTTCTGGCTCTGGATGGAATATTTGGGTGTATTAGAAATGAAGCGGATGCCAGGTTTGTGTTGCTGTAAGCTATCTTCGAGTTTTTTTCTTCTTCAGGGTTGAGTGGTATAATGGATGGAATTTTTAGTTCCGGTAGTTGTCGAAGGGAGGAAAGAGTAAATGAGAAACCTTGATTGAATTTTCGAGCTGCGGTAATGACGTGGGCCAAATAGACTGTTAAGCGTTAGGTGGGAAAACTTCATCAGGCTGCTGGGCTTCTCCTTCAGCTGAATTCGTACATCTACTATTCTTCTCAGAGATGAACGTTATTTATTACATCGAAATAGTATTAGTTAATTAGAGTTTCAGTTAAAGAGATTGGAAACGGAAGAGAAGGTTTTCTGATATTGAGAGAGAGAGAGAGAGAGAGAGAGAGAGTGAATTGTGAAAGTAATTAAAGTTAGAAAGATAGAGAAAAGAAGAATGGGTGTAAACACACGTTTAGTTAATATTAATGGATGGGTTTTTAGTGAGAGAGCGAAGGGGAAGACGTTCAGTGGGAAATTTTAAGCCGATGAACTTAATCCTCCTTACATTGATACGTAGCTTCTCATTTTCTCTTCCTGTCTTATCTAGATAAAATAATATCAAAACTAACTTCGGCAGCAGCTGCGGAAATGTTTTTTTTTAAGACCAAATTACGTAAGATTGGCAGATATTTCCGGATTAACAGGTTTTCTCATGATGTATAATCGGAGGATTATGTAAGATGGTGATCAGTCTGAGCCGGAAACGGAGTAACGTCTTTTTTTCTTTTTTAATGCCTTAAATTTTGCCTTCACACCTGCATGGCGAAATTTTTCTTTTTTTACTGCGTTTTCTCTTCTTGAGGCGCCTCTGCTTCCAAGAGTGGTTTAAACCTCTTTTTCATGTGCCTTCTGTTCTGATAGTATTGGTTATAACTTGAATGAAAGTGATAAAACTATTCTGAAATAAATAAATTTTTTATTTTTTCATTTAATGTATGCATCATTACCATTACGTTGTTTTGTATTATGAATTTTTCTTTGGAAAAATATTTATTTGAATGTAGCTTGTATTAATACACCTATTAGATATATTTTTAGTTCCTTTGCTATTTCCGTAAATTTTTATATTAAAGATTTCAAGAATTTTTTTCCGGATGCCCTTCTCATACAAGGAGCGATTCTGATAAATATCATGTATATAATGTGATACTATTTCAGGATTAAAACTTTTCAAAGTCGCTGGAATCTAAAATGATTCTTACCATGGCCAACAAGCTTAAGTAAATATCTCCTCGAAAAAAATATCGCACTGTATTGGTTCTGGCAGTCTTTTTTTCCTTATCAAGAAGTAGAAATTTGATTAACTCGCTGCATAGTTGGTTTTTTTCATAATTTTTAGCTCTCGGACGTTAATTTTGACGTTCTTCCCAACGTCTCTCTCGAAAAATTTTCCCAACGTCATCTACATTCGCCTCCTGCCCGCTTCACATGCCTACCTTTTCTCCGGATAGTGCAACTTCTCCGCAACGAAAAAAGATGCTTCAACGGCATCACGTACCCATCTCCCTTACGATCCTCATGCGCCATCTTTGGCTCAGTTCCAAAAGCTCTCCTTAAACCAACTGCTCCTCCCTTATACCCCCTCGGAGTGTGTTCCACAGGAGAGTAATGTTGTGCGTTCCGGCTAAAATGGCCGCTCTGATTAGGTTTTCCTTTCAAGTAGTGTCTCCTATCCGAGCCGACGTATAAGACAGGCTCTGGAAAAGCCACTAAGGGTTAGCGTTTCAGCGGAATTTATTCCGGGGTCGTGTCATTTCGCTCGAGTGTCTGAAAGCGATATTGGATAGGTGCATTTTTTCGCTCCCAAGGTGCTTGAAATTTTGGAGTGTACGATGGCTTTCGCCTGCCGTCGTTGGAACGGGTTTAGTGGAGGAGCAAGATCGGGTTGAAACTAGGAAGAGGAAATAAGAACTTGCACCAGAATTGGTCCGCCCATTCGTGATGAGAAAAAGTGAAATTTTAACCGTAAAACTTTTGGCCGAGTTCCGTGAGTTATTGTCACGACCGCGCATTATGTTTTATTGTCCTCCGAAACTGGTTTTGGCATTTATATCCTCTATTACATACTTCGGAAAACTATTGTTTTCGTAATTAAAACGGATTATGACACGACGCGTTTTCTTTCATTTTCATATCGAAATTACTTTAATTGATTCTTCCTCTTCTATCTTTATGGCTGTTATAATAATTGAACTATAAATTTACGATGGCTTCCGTACTCCTTGTAACTACTGGTAAAAGCTGGATGTAATTTAAAATAAATACATCCTTGTCATTTTTTTTATCGAATGCTTTTAAAATGTTTAACTCTCAAAAACCTTTCCACATTGAAGGTTGTGGCTTTTAAAAAGTGTTTTTCTCTTTAAAACTCTTTGGAAGTATTTAAAGATCAAGTATTAGCGTCAAAAATATAGGGAATAAATGTAGCTTATCTCATATCTGTAGGGTATCGATCATCATTTCAGAATTGTTCTTAAACTTTTGAAGCATTATCGGTTATAATAGATGACGAGGAAGGATATTATAATGTTTTTGAATGGATTACTTAATTGTTTGATAATATGATTTCCATGAGTTTTCGTTTTATTTAATTTTGCTTTACTTTATGTGTTTCAAATTATTTTCTTTGTAATGAAAATTGTTAGTGAGCATTCGTCTCTAAACTTTTATATTTCATGATAATATTTTCGGATCAATTTTCAAATTGTGATAGAAATAAGGAAGTTCGTAACTAGAAGCACGTTTACGTCTTCAATAAATACAAAATTTTATTTTCACAGTCCTTATTTACATTACAAATCGTCCTGATCGACATTATATTTCCACCGTCTACTGGAAAACCTAGTACCTATGTTCACTTCTCTCCAGAATTTTTATTAAATCTCTCAATCTGCATATCTCATTGTAATCAATTTAGGAGTGTGTAACATCTTCAAACTTTTATCTTAGGACGTAAATTTCATATAATATATAATTGGAATATAATTAGAAATAGGTTGTAAATGCTGTATTTCATTCGGTCTTCACATCCGTCGACGATTTTATCCAAAGACATGAATGTTCCATGTGAAAACGGATTCCATCCGAGTAGAAAGTGGATTTTGTCATTTCGTCTGAGTAAACAAACTCGTATGTTATTTGTAGAAGAGATTGAGTAACATTGTCGTTGTAACTGTTTTCTTTACACCTCTTCTATGCAAAGAGCCCTCCCCTTCACTTAGTTCAATAGCATTCAGATGGTATCGTAGGTGGTAGATATCGGCATGTCTCTCCCACTCTGAGGAAAAGGTGTTGTTCCTCCGTAATGACTCTTCGCCCAGTATTTGCAATTGAAGGTAATTTTGATAAATCGTTTTTTAGGTTGCGGAAGAATTTATCTTGAGATAAGGGAACAACTTACCGTTAATATCGAAGTACTTTGCCTTAGCGCGAAAAGTATTTTGAAGTATTCTTTACTCACTGAGTGCTAATGGGACGGACAATTCATGACTATCATTTCAGATGCGAAAAATATTTGCTGCTCGTGAGAAGTGCAAACTTCAGAATTTTTTCGTTCAATTTTGCTGGAATAAAGTTTGTTGCAAAAGTTGCTAAGTCTCCTATTGTAATGCTTATTTCCACAAAGGCGTGAGTGAGGGCGGAATTGTTAATCGATAAAACATCATTACAAAGCAGCAAAGTTATGAGCTTTTTGTAAACAGTTTTCCATTCCGGAAATGACATAAGCTTGCAATAAAACTTTCGACAAACATGAATTACTGTGTTCTAAATATTCATTATGTTCACGCACACTCGTTTCATATATTCTTAAATTGTATGCATTCATATTTCATGTCATATCCTTATTTGGCAACATCTAAATTATTCATTATCAGAGCGACAATGTTCTTGCATAAGATTTTTGTACGAAACGCTTATTGATAAAGTGATTTCTGAGTGTGCATTGCTGCTGTTTTCTAGATCCTGGGAACGTTTAATTGCACTGATTATCTTTCAAATATTTTGGAATTTTTAAAGTTTCTGTGCGTAGAAAATTGTCGGTAGGGCAGAAGAATAAGTCCACGAGCGATGTGTAATTCATATAACATACTTTTGTCAAATTATAGATATATTTTCGAAACATCATGGAAAATATTTTGTGCATATTGATTTATCGTCCTATTTATTGGTGTAGTTCCTATCGATAATTTCGACTTTAAATAAATTTCCTCAGTAGTACATTTTCATTGAGTCAGACACTGTTTTATTAAGCCTGCAGTTCTTTCTGTATATGGTTTGATAATTTTTTTGTCATTCAGAAAAGTAATTTCGAAAATTGAAGTTTTGAAGATATGCTAAGTATGGTTTGATTTTTCAACGATATTTTTTCATAATTTGTATGTATATAACTATTGAATTAATTACTGTTATATTTTTATGAAAATACAGGTAAGAGATTTTAAATCGCTAGTTGCTCTTTAATTTTTATTCAATATATTTTATATTTTCAAGCATGGAAATTATCTCTTTAATGATTTCGAAGGCATTGTAAAGATAAACATATCTTCAAGAAGAAAATTCATGGAAGAGGAGCATTTTTTCCTCTTTTTGGAGCGAATTTCCAGGTCATAGTAGCTGGAAAGTAGCGTCTCCTAAACGCGCTAATTTGTGGTAATTATGGTTCGAAAACAGGTCATTAGGTTTCGCCATTATAGATAGCACTTACTGAGCGTTTATTATGGATGCAAATTCAGGAACTGGTTTAAACTGTTCTTATATCTTTTCGCGAACGCTTATTAAAAAAGCATTTAAATCCCCCTAAGGTCTACATCGAATGGTAATGTCACAAGCTCATTACTGTTATTTACGTAATTAAAAAAATCCATCGTTAGTAGAAAAAGAATTAAATTTTATTAAAAGCGTTTAAAAGTCCTTTTATGGGATCTCTCCTAAATAAGTTCCTTAATTAATCGATGTCACGTGCCTAATTCGTTTTACGACGCTCGTTTCTCCCTCGTTATTGCGAGCTTTCAATTCCCTTAGGCAGAAAACACGTCATTTTCATTCTCGGGTCGTAACCTCCAAGCGCCTCATCCTTTCTGCGCTAAATGGCTCTCGGAGTAAGTACGCATTTACAACCCTTTCTCCACTCTCCAAGCCATGGCGAGGTATTACTCTAACAGCGAATAACCTTTCTCAATAATGAATAGGAATGGGTGTTGGTGCAAGGCCGCTAGTAAAAAATACACGTCTCGGCATCTCCCGTGTACATTCCGTCATGTCGCAAAAGAGTCTCGTTCCCTCTCCCTGGAGCATTGTAACGGTCACGCAGTCGTCCACATGCCTTTAAGGTCAGCCCAGTTACCTCTCGCTCTGGATCTTATATTCACGAACGGGTTCGGCACGCGTTTATATCCAAGAAAGTGCCATGTCGCTAATGGTGTACAGCTCTACGATGTTGGTACAGTAGAGGTGCCTTTGGAGTTATTCAAGGATCCCGCAAGGGATATGTCTGGGTTCCGTTTATTTTCCTCATGACGTCTTACTCGGTTAGTCGGTTGAGTCGGATTTCTGATTATGTGTTGTGATGTCAGGGCCATCTCGTTTATAATGAATTGTTAGCTCTTTTTTGTCATGAGATATAAACAGGATAGCCAAGTGGGAAACGCGTTCGAAAGCGGTCCCGGGTTCGATTCCTAGTGGGTACCTTCGAGCCCGCGACTACTGAGTTATATTAAGGCTAGATGAGCTTCTTGTTTAGGATATTCATCAATTTTTAAAACGTTTTTATTTTTTTATTCTTTGTCATTCAGTGACGTATGAATATTAAATGGATATTAAAATATTTAAGCATATTCAGTATCTCTTGATTCTTATCAGTTGTGCTCCATCAGATAGTTAAATTGACCGTTACCGTATTCCTCAATAAGCATTTATTTTCATTTGAAATGTCTAAGATTTTCCATTGATTGGTTGCCATCGAATTGAGTCTCCTAAATTGACATAGCTTATCTTTACGGAAAAAATTCTGGAAACTTTTCTGAATTCCGCTAAGTAGATGACTGTCTTCACTTATTGGTCCATATTAAATGTATGCCACGCTCGTAATTTATTCTTATTCCATGTTTCATTGAAAACTATGCCTAGTATATCGGGTAGTTCTTTTCAAGGTAAATTCGTCGTCATGTTCCGACATTCCAGTCGCATGGGTTTTGTGGAGGTAATGTATCCACTAGGGATCGGTTCGAAAAATTGTTTCACGATGGGGCTTATTGGATTCAGACTCCCAAAATTCGCTGCGATAATTACCTATTTAATGTCTCTTTGGCCATAAAATCCAAAATATCACCTCACTGCGAAGGACTACTCTATTTTTAGGAATAATATTATTCAGTTTGTGACCTCATTGGAGATTTAGAGATTGAGGCCGATCAAATATTATCTCACACTAGAATGAAGATGATTATTTTTATTGTGTTTTTAGAGCTATTGAGTATTTGTTTATCTTTCTTATGTTGAAGACTTGGAAGCTTTTATTCTTTTATATTATGCGCGCAGTTCCTCCGATTGTTATAGTTCTATAGTATAAATTGATTTCATTTAAAAGCTATAAATATTTTTATGGCTGCATTTCTCTGTAAGGTTGTTGACTTATCGAAGCTTTTAAAAAAGCTATCGCCAGTATTTACTTACTTAAGTGTTAATGTGTATCCCATTCGGGTAAATATTTCCCAAGAAGTTGGTTTAAATGTCTGTCTATGTTTTTACCCTGCAAGCCGCCTTTCGGCGTGTGGCAGGGGGTGCATGCACCATGACTCTATTTCCCTAATCGATTGTTTTCGCGTATCGTTCGCGGAAAGAATGAGTTCTTGAATCTATTCGTTCTGGCATCTATTTCTCTGATCTTTCTCGCATTATCGGAACGGCCTATGTAGCATGGTGATTGTATTATATCCGCTACATCATCTCTAAACGTGCTTTCTCTGAATTTATCCAGTAAATTGATCCTTTGTTGGACTCTTCTAACTTCCAATGATTCCCATGTCAAAGAAAAAAGCTTCACTAAACAAGGATTCGTGCGTATGTGGTCTTGGAATTCGGCCGATGGCGAAATTACCAACTTAATTGAGAGCGAATTGTATTTTAACGCCGGATTGGTTACGGGTGTTCCCCGTAGGTATGTTAGCACCGCCGTTCTGCCGCCAGGTACACATGTCCGCGACCTACTACCACGCTCGTAGGCATAACCGTAAACTCCAACAGATACTTGTAATTCGAAGCTGTCGGATTTCGTCTCAAGCATGCGATATCCCATCTCATTTCGTAACGAGATGAAGTCTTCTGCGATAAATTTATTGTCTGACCATTTCAGCGTCATGGTTTGGACCGTTTCGCCGACTCGGGGGTAGCCCCTTTGGCGATCGCCTACCATTCGATGAAGTTGCCAAATTAGAAGGCGTGTTTTATATCTGGGTCAGTCCGAACTCCTCCTCCTTCTTCTTCTCCATCTCCCTGTTTTTCCTCGTATTTAGTACCGTAACCTACTGCCCCAATCCTTTCCAATTGGCCAAACACTCCCGCTGCTTGTGTCAATTTTTTGTCGTATCCACGGGGAAAGTGACGTAGAAGGCAAGCGCGTGGGCACATCGCAGAGTTGATCAGCGAAATTCCTGTGTATATTTCTCAGTAATGTAAACACTAGTCATGTGATTGGGGGAAAGGAAATGCTAGTATTTCATGGATTGTATACGTTTTGGCGTTTAAAGGCCTCTATTGATAAGTTACATTTTAGAAATTCCACAACTGACCTCGTCATCTCTTGCGTAACGGGAAATTTTGAAGTTGACCTTGAATCAATGTAGCGGGAAATATCAAACACCTGTTTGGATGTAAAAAATTGACTACTCGCGTTTTTTTCATATTTTTTGAGGAAAATACTTTTCTTCCATTCGTCAAATGTCATGGTAGAGTGATAAAGAAAAATTGATTTTTCATGCCTGTGCATTACACTCTTTAGAATAGACGGTGGAATTCATTCAGCTCGTGATTTGGCTCATTTTCACCCTTTTTTATTCCTAAGATTTTCTTCAACAAGCTCTTAAGTTTAAATAGAGGAAGGAAAAGCAATTATCCATGATTAGCAATTTGAAGTACCAAGTAAATACAGAGCTTGAGTGAAATTCCGCTCAAGGTCCAAAAAGTGACCGTTTTCGTCCTACCGCGTCATCACCAGGTCCATCATCGTTTTCTCGTATTTATTTTGTTCATCCGTTAGCTATGAAGCTCCACGTAGGCTTCAGTCATGGAATATATTAATAAATAAATACTCTTCTAGAGTATTTTTTTCATTTTAGGATTTCTTGATAGTTGTCACTTTTCAAAAGCGATTTGGTTTTTACGGAAATTAATTTAGCTGTATCTTAAACGTTATTACCGTGATAAACTTTGTGCAGTTTACATTTTTTACCTATAAATAATATCCGCCGAGAAAATAATTATTCGTATACTTTAAGAGATTACTTATAAAACTTGATTTTTAGGCCGGATCACAGTTAGGCGCATTAAGTGGTAATATTAAACGGTGGCCTTAGTATCGGGTGACTTCATTATTACTGTTGTTATCTATCATCAAAAGAGATGCTTAGGGCTAACAATGATGGGAAAAGGTGCATGCAAATTAAATTTTCAATGGTTACATCGTTAAGGAAAACATTTCTGTTTAAACGAACCATTATAACTAACTCATTACATACCTGATATTACCTTGTTTTTAATTCCTATAAGCCACATTGAATTGAATATGCTAAATAAAAATGAGATACAATTTAAATTTCGTTTCAAAAGAGTAGAAACATTTCTAAAATTTTGATTAGCTGAAATCATAATTCGATTACATTCATATTTAGTAGATCCGATTTGCCGATCCAACAATTAGTGTAAAATTATAAAAATAGACGCCAAGTCAAGTCGCTTTTAAAATACACTATTACAACGAACTGTGCGTGGTAACGAGAAGATAAAGAAATAGTTAGAACACTCAGTGTTTACACCTGGCACACATCGGAAGTCCGCTTGTAGGGTATTAATTTTGATGTATATGTAGTATTGAGATATTCTTTTGGCCGTCATGTACTTGTTATGCTGTGGACCTCAGTATGTCTAGATTTGGCTCTGTGGTTGAAATTTTATAGGTAAGTAGATGACGAACATATATCATACGTCGTAATGAGAGTATAGCAATCTCTCCTTTTGGAACTCACATTTTGACTGCTTTGGTGCGATTCTCAGCGTGTTGGTGCGTGCTAAGTAGCAGTTACTGCAGCGTAATCTCGACGTGCCTTAGTCACTTGTCTTTTTTCGTGTTTCCCCACGATTCGATAACTGTTTTGCGAGTGTTTTATTGTTCTCGGCATCATTATCGGGGCGGAGGGATCGCATTGTATCGCCATTGCGGAATCTCATAATTCATTTTGTCGGGGGCGCCGCGAGCTTTACAGGTCGGTATTTATCGGCGTAATTTAGCTATCGACTGCGCTATTGATACAGAATTGCGTATAAAGAGCGAGTTAAGCCTTTTGAAAGGAAGGTCGACGTTCTAGAGCGTGGATGTTTCTATCGAAGCCTGATCTCGACTTAATATATTAAAACGAACGACTTAACTCGTTCGCGATTGAAGTCCCTTCTATCTTTGCGAAAGATACTTCTGCGAGCTTGTTCCATTGTTTTTGTGTCTGAACGCCGCTAAAGGATTAAGGTATTTTATTACTGGAATCTTACTTTCGGTTCATAATCGACGTTGATGGTGAATGAGCTCTTCACAATTTATCTTTCTATAAGTTTGAGAGATATTGAAAGTAATGTCGAGTTAAATGATCGTTGAAGTGGGAGACGGAAATTGCGTTATTATAATGTAACTTAAGTGCTAAAATCAGTGATAAATTGTTTCGTTTCTAAAACCTATCCCCAACTGTTCTTTTCTGGCATGCCAGTATATCAGGGGATTTATTGTTATGAGGTTAATTTAGTTGTATAAGAATGGTATTAGAAGACAGGAACGTAATATTTCTGGTGATTTCGTCATGATGTGATTAGAAGATGACCTACGTTCTCCGAGGTCATCTTCTTTTATTACGCTAGACCGAAAGTTAACTGAATACATGGGGCATAAACTGGGAAAATGTGGTAATTTGCTCAGTAATGGAAATATTTTGAATGAAAGTAACATAAACTCGAGCTGATAGAAACGTGAGATATCTAACAGAAATGTATTTTTCGTCGCAGCTGTCATTTTAGTTTTGTTGATATAATTTAAAAATATGTTCGTACTTTTTATACTATTACTCTTTTTTTTAAAAGCATTTGGAATAGATAACGTGTCTTGAAATCAGGAGTGGTCGAGCTGAACATTATGGGATGTTAGTTGAACCGCAAGTCTGTGCGACGTGCATCTGTTGGTGAATGCATTTGTGATCCAAAAGGGAGAGGAAGTGTGTGTTACGGAAAAACCTCGTTGAATGTGACGGGTGAGATTGTGAGTATTAGGAAATACGTTCTCTAAAGTACCTATGTTTATAAGATTACATAAGTACTCCTACGTAATCTAATAATTAAATCTGTCTCTCTCTCTTTCTTTCACACTTTCCTAAAAATTTCACAAGCTTTTCGCACTCTCTTTCTCTCTGTCAGTGTTTTCCTGCGGTGGAAACCTTTTTGTTACAAAAAATTCACAGAATTTTTCCCGAAACCTTTCTTTCTTTCCTTCTTTTATTTATTTTACCACCGAGTTTTGAAAATTTGTATGTATTCTAGTTTCAAATCTTATGGTATTATATATATGTATTTAATATTCTAACAAGAGTTAAATGGAAGATAAGAATCTCTATTTCGAATTTCGTCCAATAAATACGTCTGTATTTTATTGTAAAGTAAAGTTTGAGCGTCGATTATTGAGGTATTTGAGTAATCATTGCTGTGATTGATTCGGTTGAAAAATAAGTTATTTTAATTGATTGCACGTAGCCATTTTCCTTTTCATAATACTCTAGAACCTTTCTAAGAAAAGATTCAATTTGTGATATCCACCCCGATTACAAACATTTCTGATACAAGAATACTCAGCTTTTGATATTAAAGGGTCTTGATGTTGAACGTGAGAAACTGAGAAGATTGCAGTCATTCTCTTTTGCTTCCTCTCCCAGCAAACAAATCACGCATTCTCAGTAATGGGATAATTTTCGCTGGAAACAATGGCGTGTTTTTCCGGGAAGCGAATCCTCCCGTGGAGAAACTCTTCCTCAGAGGTATTCGGCACGCGACGTTTGGGAACATTAGCGATCATTCTTTCTTATTCGGCCTCAACCCCTCACCACGACTTTCAACTCCCAATTGAGCGGTTATTTTGGGTGCACTCACGAGCATTCGCTAACAAAAAATCCATCCTTCCAAGGTTTCTCCTTCATTACCCAGAGAATTTCTCGGTACCTTTTAAGGAATAATTGTTCGTTACTAGCAAATTCGGTCGTAGGAGCGGCAGTACATTTTGATTTTCCCCCCTTTTTGAGGAATTTTAATGGATCATTCGTGAAATATCGACCAAAAACTTGGGTGGGTGTTTCATACTCGGAGAATGATTTCTTAGGAGTTCTCGAGATCATTTCTGGAAACCAGCTCGGAGACGGCGTTTTGGAAGGTTGAGGAAGAATTTTTATGGCTTGGAGAGTAATGCTCTCATTTATTTTGCAAATCTTTCTCTTTTGTACATTTTCGCCTCTAATTTACATTCCAGTCCTTTTTTCCATTCCTCCTTTATAAATAGCGGACTAGAGTAAAATATGGTAAACTGTAAATGCACTGCTCTGTTATGACGTTATTTTTGAAGATACAGCCATCCTGACTGAAGATACAAACCCACTGAAGAGAAGGTCATCCATTTGTTTTACCACTATTATAAATGTGCTGTAAGAGCGTTGTATGTATAATGTCCGGAGCTATTTTTGTCATTTAAATTTATTTGCTACCATGGAATTAATCCTGCAATCATTCCCCTTTTAAAGTAGTACAACCTTCATTTATGAATTTAGTCATACCAGGCCGCACTTCGAAGAAAGACATCAGGAAATAAAAAAGAACTTTGTAGTTTCCGCACTTTAAATTACATTTGACGTCCGGTTTCGGCTACATCGCCAACATCAGGTAAAAGAGTACAGCAAGAGCAAGTACATGTGTATCATCATAGCAGTTATGTTACACATTTTATATCAAAGCAACCTTCATCTACATCAATAATAAGCCCTCTTTCGGAGTATGTCAGGGGGTGTTAACATCGAGCGTTCGAGCTACTTCTTGGGCTTGCTTCTATCGCGTATCTTCCGCAGAAAGAATGAGTCCGTAAAAGGACTTGTCTAAACATCTAATTCTATTATTTTATTCTCAATGTTGGATCTGCTGAAGTAGTTGGGGGGTCGCATAATACCGATTACGTCCTCCGCAAACGTACTCTCTCAGAATTCATCAAGCAATCTCAGCCTAGCTTCTAATCTCCTTACTTTGAAGGATGCAAATAGCATTAACCAGCTGTGTGGAATTCAAGCCGCATTAATTTCCTTTATTGCATCAAAGATTTCTGAATATATTCCATTGATGTAGATAGAGATCACATTTGATTGCGCGGTATTATTCCTTATGTACCGGAGGTAACCTTAGAGCCGCTTACTTATAATGAAGACCATTGATAAGTCATTTGAAACCTTAGTCTTGATTTTATACTAGAGCTTACGCTGTGCTTCATGAGGCTATATAGTCAGTGACACTGTTAATTTAACAAGATTAGAAATACTGGTAAGCTCTCTATTTCCTATGTTTTATTACCTTTTTTGACTCAAATTGCTGGAGTAATTGTGTAGGTATAGGTATAAAGAAGTAATTCATCTGTGCATAACATTGCTATTTCAATGCCTTTACTCCATTTTATGGCATGCTCTTAATAGAACTCGCAATGCTTGTGTTAGTCTCAGTCGCTTTTAACCTTGCTCCGTATAGTCTGTTCCAAAACATAATTAAATGATGTTGGTACCTCATTGAAACGAAAGGAGTGTGGGCGAAGTTTAGTGCAAATATGTTAAAATTTTACTCACCATAATATCGCGGGTACTGATTCGAATGTGGTTTCTACCCAATGATTTTACCACGTGCTGATAGGAGGTAAGGGGACTGAAAAAAGACTGTTGTCATGAGAAATGATACATTTTTACGTACTAACACTAATTCTTCATTCAGATTTCATTTTTCGTAGGAAAAATCAGTTACGTTTTTAGTTCTTTATAATGTTGTTTTAAGGTCCGTTTTCAAGATATAGTTAGAAGTGTTCATAGCACAGCGATGAGCCTTATAGCTCCTAATTGTATTGTCACGTTCTCCTTTCGACCTTCCATTTCGTCTCTTCTTTGATTAAAGACGAAATGCGCGCTAAAATTTCCGACGTTTCGTTAACTCATCCGGCCCACTCATCCGTTCCTCTCACTACTTTAATAGGCCTTCCAACTCCCAGGAGCCATAAAGTCAAGTAACAAACAAACTTATTAAAAGTTTTCCTCGGCGTTAATTTACGCTGCCATTTATAATTTAAAACGCTCGTAGAACTAACTTCGCCGTTATAGACGCGTCAACGTACCTCCGTATTATTTCTCTAGTTCAAAAAAGATTCATACTTTACATTTGCCAACGAGTGACATATGTGGGTTAAGGTCTTTCCGTTACTTCACACACTCAACAGAGTCGGCAGGAGCTCTTTGGAGACGCGTGTTGATAAGTTCACGGCGTCTAGAGCAGATCAGGCAGTGCGAAATGAGAAAGCATTCCGACCCTGGAGATCGGCTTTCTCTTTTTCTCCGCTTTTTTCAGTGGAGCACTGCTCCCTCTTCTGACGTCACATGCCGGTTACAAATTTGCAGGGAAGCGAGTCTTTCTTCCAGTTTCTGGAGAGGGAGCCTCTTGGACGTCATCGCGATGTGAAATATTCTTCAAATTCACCTCGTCATGCTCCGAAAGGGTAGAAAGTGTAAACGAAGTAAAGGTTTGCGTGCGGAGATATTGTTTTTGTTGTTAGATACACGTTCGTTCACGTTCTTGGAATTCTAATATATCGGTTGTTTTCAACTTGGTCGGGTGTAAGCCTTCCCTAATCCATCTAACTCTCTGATCTCGTTGCCATATTACTCCTACGTACTGTTTTCTCTTTTCTATCTGTCTATCGGTCTTCAACTTGGCCTCTTCGCATCTTTTGGTGTCTAGTTGAGAACTACTGATGACTAAGGATAGTCGTTTATTCTCTCAACAGGGCCTGCTCATATCCATTTCATCGTTCCCTTTTTATTATGTACGTACGTTACTATCGCAGTATTGGTCGACTTGTATCGTTATTTATAATAACAACAAAGTTTTAGGGTAACGATTATTTTGGTCGTATTTTCATTGGTAATATTTCTTTAACTATCTGATTAGTTGTTTTTTCTGCGTTGGAAGAACTTGCTGTGAATGTCGATATGTTTATCCTATAAACTAAGTGAAAAGTAAAATGTCGTGTTTTGAATTTGAGAAATTGTGTCGGCCTTGTAAATAAACGATGAGGTTGTATGAAATTAAAAAAAAATAGCTTCCATACTATTTCGATGTCGTATTCGACCACTTGAATCTTGGAGAAAGTCAAGCTATACATACGCTCTTGCGAGACTTTTGATGACTTCATCTTTCAGTATTATTAAGAACGAATTAAGTAGATGTATTGACGTTAAGAGACCTAAATTCTGAGCGTTTACTTATGTTTATTCCCCACAAAATAAAAAGCTTTCGATCCTGCTCAAGTCGTGTAATCGTGGAAGTTTGCGTTACACATTTATCCTTTAATTCGTATTCAGTTTTTTCTCAAATTTGCACGTGGGCTTAAAGATCTGTTATGTCATCATAGTATTCCATCCGAACTTAGAAAATGACAAATTCTTATTGTATTGGTTACTTTGGAATGTAACTAAGAAATTGTTTAGTCCCTTATGGCTGGGAGGTTATTATCTTCTCAGCAGTACACTCCATGTTAGAAATTCATAACCAGCCATTGTTCTCCGTCTTACCGTGAACTTCGTTTCGTCATCACGAGTTTATCTTACCAGTTCAATTCAAGTCTAGAAGTAGCGGTAGAGAGAGGAACGCGGAAGGTTTCAAATCTCCTCTGTCTGAAGCGTAGCAATCCCTTGCCTACTCACTTCGCTAAAATTTCTAGTTTCTCTTTCTAAAAATAGGCGACCCCGGGGAATGTAAGTTGCCACTTAGTGGGCAAAGGTTTTGCGAATGTTCATCTCGTGTGGGCACACAGACTCCGTCGTGAATGGTTCAATTAGGAAACTCCTTCCATGGTACGCATTCTTAGCTTCGCAGACGTATTCATCTTGTGGGAGGAGCTCATCCGTCTTACACCGAGATCTATTATTCTCTGTGGCAACCTGCAGTTATTTATACACGGCGCGGTGATGGACGTCCTTAAGCTTTATCTGCAATCCTTTATGTTTCTCCACTTAATTTTAGCCTCATTCGCCACCCTCTAAATAATGCTCGTTGAATATCAAGCGGAATGTATGATTTCTCGATTAGTGTTCGCTTCCAGCCTTTTGTTTCGTATCAATGCCTAAGTTGTTTCTGAGCGATCTACAATAGGCTTGTGCGTATGTAATTGGGGTTTTGGATCACAAAAATTTGATGTCGTAACTTTTTTTAGTTAGTTTATCACGAGTGATGTTAACCTTTCGCAGTTAGAAAATTAATCCACGCCAGGTAAAGTTTGGTTTGGATGTACGGTAGTAATTTAATGTAACGTTTTCGTTTGATAATGCCGTTACTCATGCAGAAAGTTGTTGTTTTTCCGATATTGTAAAGAAAGTTAATTATTTTCTCTTTTTACCAGCATAATAATGTATGCTAACCGGTATTAGCATTAAATTATGACACAAAGCCAGTCTATCAACATTTCCTTTTTAATTCTTAATCTTCACAGTCTTGCCTAAAGAATATTTAACTCAAAAAATTGTTAGTGGTGATTGTAGTGTTTGACAATATTGTAGTCTAAAGTTACCGTTTTTTAAAGTCTAGAATTTTTTACCTTTATTTTGAAATATAGAAGACTTAAGATGATGGTGATTTTATTAACGGTGCTTCCGGATTGCAAAGTGGGTTGCATGTTCACTTTGGACGAAAGCTGTTCCGGGTTTGATTCCTGATGGCAATCGTTGTATGCGGAATGAACTTAGCATTGGAACCACTTTTAAATTATTATCCGTGAATTTATTCACGGGTGTAACGTAAAAGATGGTGAAAATCTGTTGCAACTATTATAGCTTTCGCGGGATATCTTAGAAAAATGGGTGTTAAGTTTATAATGATAAGATTTGAGTCGACGGTAAGTTAGGAGACATCTGTCGTAGATGACTTTCAAAAGATTCCTTTTCTTCCTTCATTATTTATTTTCATTTTGAACTCGCAGCTAATGCTGATAGGCTATCGAATGAGCTTTCCGCTCCGCAGGATATAGCAGCAGGGATAAATGTTTCGTGGTAGTTTCCATTCAGTCCTTGTAATTACTGTCTCTTAATTGACCCTTCGCACCCAATTCCCTCTATATCGTTACTCCAATTCACCAAGTCGTCTTACCTCAAGGCGAGCCAAAATTAAGCGCGGGGAACCACCGTCTGCATCTGCATAAGTAAGTCTTTTTCCCGTTCTAGTTCAAATTAATTCCGCGCGTGATTGTATCCTTTGAGGACATAGAGTTCGCGTTCCAGATTCCTCTATCTTGATTAACACCGGCGCCCCGGCAATTTAAGTTGTGTTATTGGGTTCCTACCAGGAGATCTCTCAAGACTCAATTCTTGTACCCTGAAGCTTCGGAATGAAAACTTTTGAAAGTATCTTTGAGAGCTAAGGAAATGGTGCGGAAATACGTATTGTATCTTCAGTACTTTATGTAGTTAATGATTCCTATTCATACATTGATGAAATATTCGAATTCTCTAAATTAAATGGAAATGAATATGTAGTCACTACACGTAGCCGAGCAATCCGAAGCTTTTAAAGCAGAATCACTATAATTTCATCTTTGAATATGCATATACAAGAGTCATTTGTTATTATTTAATCCACCTAAATAGAATTATCTTCATTTCTTGAATTTTTTAACGTTCATTGTGAAGGTAAGGTGTGAAATTGTGTGGTGAAATTAAGTGTTCTTAAATATAGCGCCGTTTTATTTTAAGAAACAACTTTAAATTTTACACCATTCCGTATTTCTCTCGTTTTAGAAAGTTGCTAGTTTGAGTTGTACTTATCGATGATGTCATAGTTAAATAAGAACATTCGTTTCTTTTACGTACTGAGATTAGAGTTATTTTTTCTCAACGTTAATATCCCTGGGAAGCGGAAATGGGCACTTGTCAGGTATGTGTATAGCCTATCCGTTGAATGATGAAAAGTTTGTCTTTCATACTATATAAGATTTTTTATTAGAGTATAATTTGGTGTCTTCGTACGGAAAATTAAATTCATCATAATTGTAATCGCTCATGTGACTCATGTTTTTAAGTTCTGTTTTAGTAAACTAAAAGTATAATAAAATGCTGACTGACTAAAACAAAAGTGAAATGACAGAGTAATGAAAAGTGAAGAGGAAATAATTTTCATCATAAAAATTATCATACATTTCGGATACAGTAGGATCAAGACATTATAAATTGGGAGTTGCATTTCTGTTGCATCCACTTCTGTGGTAATCGACGAAAGTCATTCCTGATTTGTTTTCTTATGGCGGCTCTGTGTACTTAGATAGCGATTGCAATCAGGGATTGCCTTTGGATCTCTCCTGATTGAAACCGGACGTGTGAGATCCCTATAGGGAAAGGGCGTGTCTACAAGTTAGGGGTTGAGGGAGTTTGGAAGTCGCATAATTAGACCTCGGAAAGCATCCGCTCTTTCGCTGCACAAACTCTAACCGTTCCTTTCGACACCTGGCAGAGATCGGCCCTCATCGCTCCTCTTTCAGCCTCCCTTTCTCACCTCCATCCTTAGCAATTTTCCTTCTTTCAGCAACATCATGATCTACCGCATGTTCTTGTGTCTCTATCAATCTTCGCGTATCATCACTTCATCTTCAGGAATCCTGCATATCTCAATTACAATTTGGATATTCGTGTGGAATGGTATTGTGGTGGATCCGGAGTGATTCTCATCCTTTGGAAAGTAAATTTTCATGCTCAATGAAGGGGATTTAAAAATATTTTTTGCTTTTAGCCTAGCTTCATTCCTCGTTTCATGGTAAATAGAGTTGTCGTATTCAAAATGTAGGTCAGTGTCTACAATTTTTGTCTCTCTTTGCGGTGTGAAGACATTTTTCTGTGATTCGCGGTGGGGGCTCACGTGCGAAATGACCTTAACTGTGGAAACACTTTTAAAATTACTATTATTATTAAAAAATGAAAATAGTTTTGTTAGCTAGCAAAAATGGACATTAATAAAGTTTGACAGGACTGTGACTCTGATCTCCATGTCCCCGTCGGTTGCTGTAATAATTAAGTTATCTTCCCAAAATCTTTTTGATTCGAATTTAACCCTTCTTTGGTTGAATCTTGCAGACTATTTCTGTCACTTTTCCGTGGACAATTTTCTAGAATTAAAAATTTACCTCAAAGTGAAAAGTCACCCTTAACCCTTTTCCCATAGTTTTAATGGTGTAAATTTTCGAAATTGGTTTAAAATTTTTATGCGTTGATAGTTGACTCAGTGGTTTTCGTATATGGTTTAATAAATACCATGTAGAATGGGACTCAATTTTTATTCATTTCTGATGGACGAATAATCTGTTGACCATACATTGAAGTAATATATTCTTACTTCTTAAAACATTTACGTGGTAGCAGCAGCGATTTGATATTTTTATTTAGTAAAATAAATAGCATAATTTTCGTACGATAATGTGAGAACAATGAATAGAGAGACCATCTAACCTGCGTGTAATCTTTTGTTTTCCTTTAATATTTGTCTTATCTTTGCAAATGAATTCTTTTCGTGAGTGTCTAGGATTTTAGCCGCTAGTCAAGAAGAATCGGGTTACTTCTATTTATCTTGTTTTTTATTCTTATTATACCTTTGTGTAGATTAAAAGGATTATGAAAGGTGTTAAAAAAAGATAACTTTCGGCAAGTTTAAGATTAAATATGTCGATATTTAAAGTTAAGCATATAAATAGAGCTACACTATGCAGCAAAGTGCGAAATCGTTCCGCGTTAAACTTAAATGATGCAGAATATAGCTAGCATTCAACTCAAGTTATCGTTAAATACAACTACATCCGTATGTCCACCCGTGAATACCTTGGGCCTCTTCAATGACATTTAATCCGTCTGATAAATAAAAATACTGTGTCGTAAAGACTCCGAATTTTCCTCGTATGCCAATGTCATTTTAAAAGATAAAATTTTATCTCGTGAGAAGAGGAAAAATGTTTTAGCAGTTAAATCTCACAATTTTTTCCTTTTGTTGCGTTTTTATTTCGCGAGGGTGCGCCGATATAAAATAGGGATACAATAGAGCACTGCTTGAATGTGCAAATGATTTTACAGATTATTTCCTGGTGATTTTAGCATTTATCTCCGCGTGCACATTTAGATAGGATATTTATATAGCGAAAATTTGCAAATGCTTAAAAAGCAATGATGTGTACCATTCCCGCTGTGCAATAGGCGTAATAACTTGATAGAACTGTGAGCGGATTTACCTCTGATAGGATTTGTGCGTGGAAATGGGCGTGTGCGTGGGAGTTGCAGGTAGTGATGGGGCGGCGCGTAGCCTTGCGGGAGTGGATCAATGCCCTCTTCTTCTCCCCCTTGCCTCACCTGCCTCGCTCGATCCTCTTCTTGTGGGGATTTACAGATTTCGTCTGCCAATTAGAGCCAGTTTAACTCACTTTCACGTTTTCACACCGGTCTTTCTATGGACCACGAAATTGCCACCTATGTTTTTTTCCTAACACGATAGAATTTGCCCTCTCAGATTTATGGAAGGTATTATGCCATTCTATTACTGTCGATTCGTAAACTTTCATGGAAATAACGTGAGAAAATCAAGGAAAGAGTAGGCTCTGGCATATTGGCTCGGATACAGCACTTTCGGGGTCCCTGTAATGAATCTCAATTGTATTTGTATTTTAGTAACGGTTAATTCTGTTTAAATTTGAATACTATTATCTGCCTAAGTTCTCAGAACACTCCCTTAAATAAATAAGTAAAACTTCATTAAATGGGGCTGTTCCAAGGACCATTTCATCTCAATGAGGACCTACAAAACGTTTCGTGATCGATGGAAGTCGGTTCATATTTCTCTAAGGAAAGCGTTGTGTCCCCAAGGTTTTGTGGTGAAGAGAAGGAAGTAACCGTGAAATGGAATAATGTTGGTTGTTGAAATTAAGAGTATACATCAGTGAATGCAAAACTGTTCATATAGCTAGCTTGAAATGAAATTGACCCGATTCCTGGCTCACAATTTAGAGAAATAGCGAGAATTTTAATGGATTATCGCATTATATATGCCCGTTCCTTATCGAAAAAAATAAATCATCTCCAATTTGATGTTTATTTTGGTATTTGTATGTGGTTGAAATTTTTCTTTACGTATTTTTCTTATTCGAAACGGAAACGCGTTTTGTAGGCTGCATACACTATTACGTTACAGGCAGGATAGATAGCAAGATAGATCTCGATTCGTTTGTTTAATGAGATGGTCCATGTCATGAGATATCATTTATTAAGGAGAAATGAGAGCAGTTATTTCAACTCTCGTAAGGAAATTCCGTGATGATGTTAAACACCTATAGATTCATGAAAAGGTTATTCTACTTCCATTAAATTCAGCATTCAGGATGGGATTGCATAGGTGATAACTTAGGTGGAACGGTTGTAATTCATACTGTGAGGTATCCATCACCCGAACGAATTAAGACCTATTCATTAAATAATTCATTCCGTGAATTTTGGTGCTTGTAACCCCGTCGATTATAATATGAAGGCCTGGAATAGATTCGTGCGCTCGTTTAATATCTAGAAAATTTATTACCGCTGTCTGAAATTCAGAAAGCTCCGCCTGGATAGTGTTTCCTCACCGCACTTTAATAGAGTTACGTTTGACAATCGCAGAATATGGAAGTTTCAGCCGGCAAAATGCAATAAAGGAATATTTAATATCCGGTTTGAGTCAGCAAAGAAATATGGGATCTCATTTTCCAGAATGCTTGAGATCATACACCATAAATTTCCGTGTTGTCATTGTCGAATTAACTGCGATAGATACTCATTGAATTGATTTTAAACATTGGAAAAGTCACCTCTGCGTTCGAAACTCATCCCGCACGCTTTGACACGTAATTTGAAACATAAATTTCTTTCCAAACTATTTAATATTGGTGTGCTATATGCAAGATTCGGAAACTTCGATGGCGGAATCGTTACCAGGATGGACATCAACGCCAAGGTCTCGGGTTCGAGTCTCGGTTAATATTTTTTCAGATAAGTTAATGGGCATATGTGTTGTTGGTTAATTATTATATTTTGGTTGGCATATGGCTGGTTCTCATTATGGTAGTTGTGGTTTTTATAAATGTGCTTCAACCACTGTGATATTTTGCAACTTTTTGGGTCCCATTCGGGAATCGAATCCCATTCTTTCATCGAAGGCCTACACGTTTCTTAACATTTAAAGAGTTAATTCTATCATGGAAGGCCGTACTTCGTGGAAGGACATTCTAAAGATTATGAAAAATAAAAACTTCGTAAACTTCCACACTATTTGGTTTTATTTTCGACCGGTTTCGGCGCAAAGGCCATCTTCAGGTCTTCTTGACCTTTGCGCCGAAACCGGTCGAAAATAAAACCAAATAGTGTGGAAGTTTACGAAGTTTTTATTTTTCATAATCATTTAAAGAGTTATATGTAAGAAGAGACGTGGTAGTCTCAATATCGCTCGAATAGAGTCGTTATTATTATTATTATAACACTTGGCTATCAGGGCCCAGCTACTTCCACATTTTGCTCATTGTTCCCGTTTACATCTCTCCTGTAGATGTCCAATAAAAGGAAGTTCGTTAGGCACCAGCAAACAAATAAGTAAAGCGGATTTGCCCGCTTGGAGCTCACGCTTGAAGTTAATAAAATGCTTGAATTTATGCCGATATTGTGGTCATTGAGTTGTGTAGGCGGCACCCTTGATACCCCTTTGTATATCGTCCACTTAGCGGCAGGTCTATTTCCTCCTTTTCCGATTAATGTTCACCGCCATTTCTGGTAATCTCCGCGTAAACTCCCAACTCACAATTCTCCCACCGTGTCCAGCGTATTTCTTTGATTTTCCGCTCCGACCCAAACGCTTAATCTTCGTATAAGGTTTCTCTTGTACTGCTCCGTAACTTTAGTGCGGCACCCGTCGAGCGATGTTTCCCCAAAGAGACACCGTTTTCGTTTTATACGCGCTCTTTGTTTTCCTTCGGATGAAATTCAGTGCGGAGAAACCAGAATTGGACGTATTAGAAGGGATCGGCTTAAGTTGTTTACAAAGAGAGGCGTTTCTATGGCGCTCGGAAGTTGAGCTCGAAAAGGGTTGTTTTTTCCCTGTTCCGCATCCACTCAATAGATGAAGCCATCAGAGCTTTTATGAGAAGAGAACAAAGAAATACATGACTATTGTGGGCTTCGAATTCTTTGTGTTTCGAGAGTTGGACTTGTTTTTCGAGGGAGAATATTGGCGGGTGATGTGGATTGTCTAATTTGCGGAAAACAAATCATTAGAAGAAGAATTAAACGCTGTTTTATTGGAGAATTTAAAAATCGAATTGTAATATTCGAAAATTCATTCCCTCAGGATACGAATTAGCTAACCCTTACGATCTAGTAAGCCCACGCCGTTGGTATTATCACCCCACGTGAGTGCCGTATTTGTTGGAGATACGGTTACAGGTATCGATGCTACTGTACTCTTAATCCCAGGAGATGGTTTAGCTTTATTTTTGTATTGCGGAAATAGACCACCCTATACTATTATTACGCCAAGTTGAGAGGGCATTGGTAATTTTAACTGCTGCTTTGTTGTCGCCGTATTCAATAAAATTGTTGAAAACAGAGCTTTGGCATAGGAATGGCTTTTCGTATCAGAGTCCTCCTTTAAATGTTTCATTGACCCAGAGGTTTTATTATTTGACCCGTCTGTATTTACTAATGAACGATGTTATTAGATTTTTATGCGTTGTTAGCCAATCCAGGCAGAAGTTAGCTTCCTCATGAAAATTTTAATGTTCCTCCTTTTGCCAATGACATGATACTTAGAAAGATTACCCTGAATTCGTCTTAGTTGTTAAGATAACGATGCTTATACTTTAATGAATGATTCAACTGATTAATGCCCTTTGAGCATTATAACGCTGAAAGGAATTGGTGGAGAAGGAACCCGTACAGTAGAGGTGGGGGGAATTTTGTTTGGAATATAGGTCTTGAATATCGTAGTGATGCACATTTCTATGAAATTGATTTAATTCTTAGGTCTAAACTTGTTGGCGCAATTTTTATAATTGCCATTTTCCATTAATTTCCATCTACTTCTGTTATTAGCCTTGGTTTATTTATAATTTCCTCCTTTATCAGAATTCGAATTAAGATTTAATTCAAGCTCGCTGCAGACTTGATTAACTGGTTCAAATGATATCGCGACTATGTGTTAATGCACACAGTGTGACTCAACCGTACCAAGGAAGAACACTGCTTAGGCTTAGTTCCATCTCTGCCAGTTTTTCTTCATAATAATATGTAGAATTTCAGAAGAAAAGGACACTTAGTATCTTCCACGATATTATTTTTACACGACCGGTTTCGTCAACGAGGTGACATCTTCTGGTTGACGAAGCCGGTCGTTCAAATAAAAAAAAATTTGTGGAAGATACTAAGTGTCCTTTTCTTCTGAAATGTCGTGTCCATTCCACAAAGTCATGGTTGAGCATATCAATTTTAATATGGAGAATTAACTTAATAATTTCTTTTCTATTCTAATATCTACTTTACCTTTCCACCTCTCACTCAATTTCACGACTTGTCTTACTAACGTATATTGATCCCAAAAAATCTCGCTTCATATTTCAAAGCATTAATGACGTTTGTAAACACCCTCATAGGTTCGCAGGTGGAAGGTTTATCGCCCCCATATGTTACTGATTGAATTTGGATGTTACGGGTCAAACCCCTGGCGTAGGCAGCTCTGGCATTTACCTATTAAGCAACGGCTACTCACACGGTCACATTCATCTTACCTGTGTCCTTCCCCGTTGTTCATTTGCCAGCTTTTCCTTTCCGCGAATCTTTTATGAGCGTTATCTTCTTCCTGCGGTGAGTTGTTTTCTTTTTTACCTTCATTGGCCTCCTTTCATCTCGAGCCAGGATTTCCCTTCTCCCTCATCTTTTTCTTTTCACGCAATCGTTTCCATTCCTCCTCCCATAAAATGTTACCTCCTTTGCTTGTCGCGTCATCTTTTTATCTCGTCATCGTTGAGGAGCTACCCGTCTTTACCTTTTGTTATGATTTCCTCCTCACAGATTTCGTATTATTTCTGATTATCTCCGCCTCTAATTTTACGTCCTTCTGAATTTACCGGTGCGCAATTACCCTTCGCGTTGTCTCCCTTCTAAGTACCATTTTCTTTTCCTCTGTATTTGGTGGAGTTTCACCTTGTTTTTATTCTCTGAGTTCTTTGCGGGACTGATGTTCCGTTTTTTTGAATCTTTTCTGTTTTACTGGGAGTAATTTTTTACAGCTCAAACTGACTGTTTTTGTTGACGCATCCCTTTTCTATAGATGTTTAATCGGGGGTCCTGCTGGATGTGAAATCGTTTGGGTCAAGATCGCCAACTTTTTAAGGCCGTGCTACAAGTTATTCCAGCCGAGTTTTGGTGAAATCTTCAGTGCAAAATAAATCCGTTTTACCAGTTTTGATCCTCTAATTTTATTTTATGGTTTCCAAAATGCGTTCTGCTTTTACATCTGTAGACCAGCATATAAGCATTTTTTCATTTCTCCGTATTACCATCTCGAGATTTGCTATAGTAGTATTATTTGTAGGTATCATTTGATGCAAAAAGCTGTATTTAATCTTCGTATGGTCTATAAGATGACCTACTTAATGTTCGTTTATAAAAATGTCTAGTTTTTCAAGGGATTTTGATGAATATTAGTAATATTTTTAGAGTGATTTCTCGGTGTCCAAGAAAGTGGTTTCAAGTTAAAAAAATCTTATCATCGAAACAAAAATCCGCTTTTGTATCTTTGTACCGTTTGCTGCTTAACTGGTATTTCTAAGAATATTTCTGGTTCAGGTCGATCGTAAGCAAGGAATACTCACAAGGAGAAATCGGTTCAAAAAACGTCAGAAAGTCTGACAGGACCGGGACTCGAATCCGGACCTCCCAATTTCCAGTTGCTTGCTGTATCTTATGTAAGAGTTTTCCCCACAAACCCAATCTTTTTGTGTTTTTGTTTTATTAAATCTTTCAGCGGTAAATATTAAATTTAACGTATGTAATGAAAATTGAGGTTAAATGGAAGAGAGGTCAACCTGGCCTAACCTCGCTTTAATAAAGTCCATTCATTCATTCCGTTGAACTATCCGGCTAGAACAGGTAGACATTCGGGAAACTTTGTAGGCAAGGGCACGTGGTGACCGTTTAGCTCAATGGATAGAGCAGCCAGTCGGAAATTGCGTGACCCAGGTTCGCGACCCGGTCCTAACAGACTTATTTTATGTCCATTTCTCATTTGAAATTTTCCTAGGTACACGCCTTTACGTGTAAAGTCACCTCTAACGCTTATCCAAGGAATACTCTCAGTTAATGTTGTTTGTATCGAAAAACAATTTGGTTAACCCAATTAGCTAAATGAAAATACTGTATCTTAGAGGAAAATAGAAGTATCAAATCGACTTTCGTAATAGCCCATGATTGTTTTCTCTCCATCTAAGCTTTCTTTTCCTACTTTCGGTGACTCATCTATTACGCTTTACTTGGTGCGTCTGATTTTATAATTAGGAAGTTTATTCGGGTCATGGACCATTTCCGTTGTTTAACAACAGGCATCCTAAGGTTCATTATATTTGCTCCTACTTCGGGAGTTTACATGCGCCTATGAAATTCCCTTCGTATAGTTCCGGGCTAGCAGATCCCTTGTTGATAAATAAAGGGAAGACCAGCAGATCTACCGGTTATACACGCGTTTACCATCTCTAACGTAAACACGAGGACTTCAAAATATAACAGCGAGTTGATCGCCTTACCTTTAACCTTGCAGACCAGTCGTTATTTGTGCTACCTTAGTGGTTATTTTGTCCATAGCCGACTCGTTAACTAGCACTATAAAATATAGTCCACATGGTAATGGTTACCTTAGCTTTGCTAATCGAAAGGGTTGCTGTCGTTATTATTTTGCACACCGGAATTGATGACAGAAGTTTCCGGCTTTGAAACTTAGTGTGATCAAAATTCCATTGATATTCCATTCCTCATATGACTCTTCTCGTGTCCTCAAGTAACGTCAACATACGAGCTATGGGATACATGACTTACTTATAGCTTACGAAGAGATTTTTCCTTCAGTAAGATACTCCAACAAAGAATAATATTCCATCTTCATAATTTCCTCAGGAGTAATCTAGTTATGGGTTTAATTTCTTAAATCCCAAATAATTTCCGCTTGCAATTATAACCGTATGAAAATATATCAAAACCGCAGTTGTATGTATGTATAGTTTTCTTTAAACTTCTATTAGTTTTAAATTAATTATCTTTCAATATTTATTTTCCATTATCGGATTCTGACGAAAATAATGGGTGTTTGGTGGGACATCTTCATTATGTCAGAGAAATTATGATTTATTTTCCATGAAAAAATAGGGAAACTAAAAAAGCAGGGGTTCACCCAGAAATTTATACGAAAAGTTGAATTTTTATGCTATTGAATGCCGAATAAGTTTAGAGTGGTTTCGACCTGAAGAGCAATTTTATCTGGCTTGTTGCTGGGGTTCTCTATTCTCTTGCTAGTGCATAAAATATCTTCACCAAATTTTGATGTTCTGCCCGAAATAGTGTCTCACCTACGGTCTCGAAGCACTCAAGCACGTGAAGCAATTAATTTGCGCAATATCCGCCGTAAACTCATTAAACTCGCGATTACACTTTCATTTACAAGGTCGCCTTCCTCCAACAATAAATTGCATCGAAGTGGGTAATATATGTGTTTACGAACCCTTAATATTACCCCGTTCCCTGAGCGTAAGAAAACTAATCCGGCCCTTCTATGAGCGGGGGAACGTTTCCCTTCGCCCTCTTTCCCAACTTGATACGACGTAATTGTTTCTCTTCCCCACTTTCTTACCCCATTTCGCTCTTTCTTTGTTTCCCTTTCCCTTCAAAATTCCTCTCCCGGCATCCTTGACCCCAAACCCCTTTTTCCTCTTTTCCCCCTTTCATCTTCTCGAACCCTTCTCATTCACGCTCTTTGAGAGCCCCCCCATCTCCGCCCAAAAGGGCGTGCTTTTCCCTCCTGCATATACGTTAGGTATCCGCATTCTTACCTGCCGTTCCATTCTTCTCCCTCTACCTCCTCCACATCCATTCCCGGTCAACCTTCTCTCTTCGTCAATCTTTACTCTGCGTGAAATACCACGCCAAGTTTCTCCCTTTTGAGTCCTCTTCTTCCCTCGTCCCGTTTCCGTTCTTTTTCTTCATCTCGAAAATCTCTTTTGAAAGGAAAATTTGGCTCGAGACACCTTTTACGGAATTCGCTACAAGTTGAAGGACGTCAGAGTTTAGTCTCGTCTTTTCCCGTTTCTTTTTCAGAAAGGGATGCTGCTTAGGTCGAGACCCTTCCCCGTATTCTTTTCCTTTCGTGATGAATTATTTCGGAAGTCTTTCTTTGACGTTTTGGGGATGTAAATAATACCGAAGTGACGTTATTATCCATTTTTTTACCGAATTCGAAGGAGATATTTTTCAGTGGAGTCGCTCCGAAAATGGAAATGTGGAGGAATTGTATTCAGAATGGGAAGTAAATCCGAATTGATTTCGTTCTAAGTAATGCCAGTAGAAAATTATCTCCATTCGCATAGGTTTATATTCACTTACGGTTCCTCCTACCATATCTTGATGTGTAAAATATGTTTTGTTATCTTTTGGTACAGGATTGTGGAAGATACTTTTCTATTTTTATCTTAGTCTTTTCGGCGTCTGTTATAAAATGAAAGCTGAGGTATGAGCAACGCTGAATGATGGAATTCATTCTGGTCATTCCTTATTGAATACTATTAAAAGCGTTATTCATTCGTTGTATTGATTTTACGTTGACTTTTCCTCTTAAAACGTTGAGGAAAGCAAAGCCATATCTCACTCTTCAACTTGCTTAGTAAACCCCCTATAAACGTAGCTGTTTTCTATCGTTTTGTTTGTAATCTGCTTCACATATCATAGTAACATGTGAAATATACAATATGTTTAACATATTGTTTATTTTCTGATAAGCTATCCCCATTCATTGGTGATCATACATTCGAGCATGCTAATAGGATATAATATAGGTTTGCAAAATTATTCTATTTAATCTATTTCTTCTGTTCTTTTATATTTGGTGCTAAGTGGTGTAAGGTAAACAGTAAATGTAAAGTAGTGAAAGCAAGTAAAATGTTATTGTTCCCCTTTGGAAGTTTTACTTCGCAAGGTGAATTATGAGACTTCCATGCCTTTTGTTACTGTTTAATGTATGCCAATCTTTTATCAAAGCTCTTCGCTCCATTGGTGTTATTTATTTTTCACAACCAGTCATTGTCGACAATTCGCGATTTCATGGTTTTATGACTTCAATGATTTCTTAAATGCACTGTCTTTCCAGTCTATTAAACTCTGCGAAACCCGTCGTAAAGTCATGAAAAGCAAAAGTTACTTCGGCGTATGTTATCCATAAATACATTCATAATTTTTTATGAGCAATGATGAAAGTACTTCCTGTAATGTACGTTTCCCTTCACGATTGAATTCATTTCATGAGATGAGATCCGATTTTAATCAGCCGATCTCGAAGTTTCGCAGGATATTTATCGCAGGAAGTTGTCAGCATTCCCTTTTCTCGTTGGGTTTTGTATTTTTGAGTTGTGTTATTCAGTAAGAATCGGACCATGAAGTGTGCTGTTTAAATTCATACTTTTAGAAAGGGAGTAATCGTAGTTACGGAGATCAGCCTCTGAAACATTGATTCGGTCGGATGAATCAGTCAAGCATTAAATTTTTAAAGTGCAAGCTTCACGAGATGCTTTGATACTTAACGGATGAGATCTGATCCTCTCAACCGTTTCATTGGCGCATTAGCTGCGATCTTAGTCAATACCTATTGGATGATCAAACTCTTACTCACGTAGAATATAATGTTGGTATACTTATGAATTTCCGCAGTATTGTTTTATATTTTCTTTTATGGCATTTTTCTAGTAATTTATTTGAATAATTGATAGTTTTTGATTTATATATTTTTCTTTCGTTTTGTGGTATTTCTTGTCTCTTGTTCGCTGGGATAGAAATTCTGGGATGTAAAGGGTAAGTACTGCTGCGGACCATTAAGTTATTACTTATTATCTTTTATTTTTTAGTATTTCCCTTGAATTTTTTTTTATTTTTTTTCTGGAAATGTATCAAGAGAGGAATCAAACTACATTTTGTAGCCGAATCAACTATCAATTTTTGGTATTAAAAATTGGAATTTTTATTATTTACTGGACATTTCTTCGTTTGATTGAATGTTTTATATCTTCTTGAAACAGCTGGTTTTCAGTTGTAGCTGTCTTTGCGGTAATGTGTTAAATACGATGAATATTTATATATATTTATTTAAAAGGGTTATTAATAATTTGTAGCATTAATATGCTAGAATCACTACCCTTTTCTTATTTTCATCGAAAAATGATACACTCATCGCACAGTATCCTAGCATCAGACGGCTCGTATTATGCGGGGCTCCCTTATCAAGGTCCCGCTGTCCCGGGATTTATTTGAATTTTAGCATCGTTAGGTGTTTCTAGACAATTAGTCAAGAAGTACTGAATATTTTCTCATGTTAATACAGGAGTGACTAAATCAAAATTTAATCGAATAATTTGAATTGGCAATGACGACATAATTAATATCGTATCGGATGATCAGGGTTTCATGGTTTTGTAAATACTGGCATTGCATTCCTTAATGAAATCAACTTTTATAGGCAGTACTATAGCGTTCGAAATGCTAAAGAAGATTGTCAACTTCGACTAATGCAATTTTTCAAAGGCTGTCTTAGCACGCTCAGGGAAAGAAACGTGGCTTATTGTCAATTTCGCCAACGAATTGAAATGAAAATTCCACCAAAGAATCTTAAGAAGGATTTAGTTTTTCGGGATCCAATTATGAACAAAATTTGCGGAAACAGTTGTGATGGACGCGAGAACACGTACCGTTCATGTCTTCGCCTCGACTACCCGCGGTCATAAAATGCTTCTGCGAAATATTCCTCCTCACGCTGTGCCTCATCTCGGAGATGTTCAATCCCATTTTCCGACTGCCATTACCGCCCTATCTCTCGGAAACAGCCCGATTCGGAATTCCTAGTAACAGAACCCGAAATTCTATTCTTCCATTCCACCCCCACCGTAAGGCGACCTCGTCTGGGATGCGGCTTCTCTTCTTGCCTGATTTTTTCCCCCTTTTCGAAGGATTGGAATGAGGTTTGAGTGAGTTCTGGGCCGAAGGCACCTCTAGGGAGTTGGTGTGGCAGGGGCGGGCTGTTTGGCCATCTCCCAGCGATCCATACGTACCGTCCCGGGGCGGTATATCGGTTGGGAAGCTTCTGCTCCGGCCGCAACCCCCTGCCAAGCATCATTCCCCTACCTACCACGTGGCGGCGCACAGTTCGTGAGTTATGCGGGTACGCCCTGCCTCTCACTCTCTGGCTTCCTATTCACTGGTCGATAGCTTAGTTTCGCAGTTGTGGAGGGAATTTAGACGCCTCGGGGCGAGCCCGAAATACGCGGCTTAAATGGTCGGTTCGGTAAGAATAGTGTGAAATGTCATAATCTGTAAACGCGTATTCAAAATAGTCCGGTGGTGAGGACGGTGCCGCTGTAAATGGTAGTTACAGGGAAAGTGTGGCGAGGAACTGAAAGCGATGCCGATAAAATGTTGAGGAAAAATTATCTTGAGAAGCCATTTAGTATAGTTCGAGAAGCACGTGTGAATATGATTATTTCTTCGTTCTAAGAAATGATCCCGTAGTAACAGTCGACTCTTTCTTAATAGAGTCATTTCTGAATTGTATTTTGTAATCAAGTGTTCTCAAAACAGAACTTACGACTGCCACCACCTTCTAACTTTAAAAAGTAAAACCAAAAGTACCACCTTCTAACTTTATAAGGAAATAATCGAAAAAGAAAACACTTTTTTACAAGCTCTAACTAGAAGTATAAGGTTTCTAAGTACTTAATAATACCCGAATTAATTTTTTTGATATCATTATAGGAGTTCCCACTGGACTCTGAAGTCTTCTTTCAAAGCAGTGTAATATTTAGATTGCTTGATAACTTTTTGTTACTTATTTTGAATTTTATGTATTAATGGCGCGACGGTTTTATGGATGCAGTTCCCCTTTTATAGAATTAGCTTGTGATTCGGATATCTCTGGGATAAGTATATTTTAGATCTAAATGGAAATATTTTGCCATCTTTTATTGTTTGCTCGCGTCTTACTTACGATGGAAATATTTTTCATGACAACGAAAAGACTTGATAGAAAAGTGAATTCTAATTGGTCATGAATAGAAGAAGCGCGATAAGCCGGTGGATGAAATACATAAAGGTCAAGTGATTAGAACAGACTAAAGGACGCTCGCCAGCGAAGTACGTGCAATCGGTAACGTGAATAGTTTATCCGCTTCAACATCGCCTTGGATGAGGAAATATTCAATTCATCTCATATCGTAAGGCCTTTTCCAAGAACCCAAGCAAGTCGGGGCTTACCCGCATTCCCTTTAATCTTTTAATGGTCGGTGTGCTTGGATAATTCAAGATGGATGACGCGGTGCGTTTCTTTTTCAAGGAGTTATTAGCTCATCAAAAAGATTGGCCTGGGAGATCGGCGCCTTTGGGATGTAACCCGTTGCCCCACCTTCGGCGTCTATCCCCAAGGCGTTATTTGCACTGGAAATCCCTGGTCGTGGGAGTATCGAAGCGACCTTCGGGAATGTGATATGTTTCGAGTGAGTGGTTGTGAGAATGGGTCGTGTTCTACGAGATGGGAGCAATCTAAATTGACTAGCTGCAGAGATTCTTCCCTTCGAAAATGTAGGGAAAGTATCGCGGTGTTTGCGCTGCGAGTTTTTCCCTTTCAGCTGACGCGATAATTGATGAGCGTCGTGATTTAAGGATCTCTGACCTTACGGAAGACGCAACGCAGTTCATCGTCTTAATAGGTGGATAATGTTCGTTGAGGTATCTTACAACCATTAGCTCTGAATGCATCAATATACTTATGGCATGATATAGATAAAAATAAAGTTGTCTACGAACATAAATGTAACGTTTACACCAGAGAGTATTTCTATCATAGTGGTATGTTCGGATTTGTCTATTTCTTCGGATACATAATGCAATCAGGCGTGCTCATAATTGAAATGAAAATGTAGGTTTCCTACTTAATGTAGTTGAATGGTTTGAAATATTCAATGCTTCCCTTCACGTTTACTTAGATGGTCTTTGTTAACTTAAGAAGAATGCACCTCATACATAATATTGCCTCGCAGCTCATAAACGGGGATCTTAATGGATGAATGTTGTCACACTTACGCCGCATTGTTTTTGAAGTGGAAACATCCTCGAGGCTCTCGTATTTTTTCTTACTCCAGGTATTTCTGAAACATTAATGGACCGTAGAACACGGCAAGGCAAGTTTTTCTTAATCCATTTCACTCTGAGAGAATTTTCTGCAAAATTTTTCTTAGGTATTCACTTCAATGGCTATAGTTGGATATTTTTTGTGAAATCCAGATTTCTTCGCATAATAATTAATTTTGATGGCACATAATTCCACGAGATATAAATTAAATGGCTCCGCTTGACTGAAGAATCCTTAATATTACTGAAAGCCGAGTAAGACGAGAGTATCTTTGAATTAATTGACATTAACGGGTACCTTTGTTACAGCGTTACAGAAATTAATATAAGTTCGCTGTTGAAATGCTGACGTGACAGGAGTTACAATACGCATCGTTGCTTCTTACGGTATAGTTTACCTTCCCTTGTCCAAAAGAGCTGTGGAGGCAGGGTTTCAGTCTAATTACTACCTGCGTGTTTTAATAATCTCTGCCATATTTTATTATGGACTTGAGGTCAGGAACTTTTTTCGCTGCGGTAGGGAGCAGCCTGCACTTCGATAGTGAGCCCTTTTTATTACGAGCCCGACATCGACATCGCATGTAGGAAAACGAATTTTTTCGTTAAATAAATTAAAGGAGAGCAGTATCCTTTACGCTTTATGTGATAGACCATGTTTGATGGCTATGAACAATTTCTCACAAAATTTTTCAAATTTTAATTTTTGACAAATTATCAAACGATCTGTTTAAGTGTAAGGCAAAGAAGAAAAAACCGATATAGAGGCTAGAAAAGAAAATGTATCCTCAGGTGCAGATTTCCCACCTCTGATATAAGCATTATTATAAGTATTATGGAAACAGGAAGACCTCAGTGACATACATTTTACTAATTATTGCGAACACAAACAGCCATTTCATAACAGGAAATTTTCCGACTAGCAGGGGCTCGAACCCGGGACTTTGGTTTTGGAGCGGTAGCACTCAGCCACCGCGGCTCGTACATACATTAACGGATTGATTATATTTCACATCATTATCTTTTTGAAATTTTATGCTATTTTCCGATGTACGATGGACCAGTATAAATCACTCCAAATAGTCAACATCATATCTGGGCGAATGCTAAGCCCTTGTTCCATTATTAAATGATCGTTAATCCTCGGTCCTTTTATTTATATGCCTTTTATGCGCAATATTTACGACTGGAAATTTACATCGTCGCGTTTTATTTGCAGGGCCTATCTCGCTTCCCATCCATCGCCGAAATTAACTCGAAGCTTATTATCATCTGGGAAATGAGTTCGCGGCCACTTTCTCCTCTCGACGAAAACATTTCACGGACGTCACGGCTCTCAAAAATTTGAAAGTAAAATCGGTAAAAACTCGGTTATTTTCTCATAATACCTCCGAAAGGTCGGTTTATCTCCATGGCTTTCTTCGCTTTTTCTACTTTTGAAGAAAGAAAAGCTTTGCAGATCCAAACGGAGCATTTTCCCTTTCACGGTTGCGCGATCGCGACCTTAAACAAAATGCATATTCAATGTAGATGAACTCTTTAGAAGTATTTCGTGCGGAGTTTTTCGGAGACACTTCTTCGGTTTAATTTATTCTAAGATTTCATCTCTCGTATTAATTAACGTCAGCGTCGGCGCGTTTCTGGATATCCAAGTTCTTTAGCGCCCTTGGTCTCCGAAAGCTATTTTGATGCGGGCTGATGGGAATTAATGGTGTGGCGCTGGAAAAGTTAAATCCGACGGCTGTGAATCAATAAGCGCTCATGTATGTCGCCTCAGTGCATAATAGATATGCCATTCGATGTTTGCAACGCAATCAGAGGTTTCAAAATTTATTTTCCGATGGGTTCTTGGTAAATTACGTAGGGGTAGGTGTCACATATACGGAAACCTCGGAAATGCATGGCTTGATTTAATTTCCTTTTAGAATTCTGCTTTGTGAAGCGTCCTGTGTGTGTAAAATCAAGAAATTTATATCCGTCCGTATTTGAAAGCGGATGATTTTAATATACTGTCAGCGAAACAATTACTTTCTCCGTTTGAGAAGGGGTGAAATAACGGGTTTTTGTTTGGTTATTGACCGTGGGAATTAGATCGTCCTTGTAGTATGCATTAGTATACCTATTGCCGTACTAAATCCGAAAAAAAACGCCATGTTTCCTTTCTCTCTTGTTCTTCTATGGACTTCTATGTACTGAAATTCATTTTCATTGAAACAACATTTCTTTGAAAATGGTAGACACAAGAAAAAAACTTACTTTGAAAAGGTTTGTGCAAATATGACGTTAAGGTTAGCTTCCTATACTGATGTAAATTAATGCAAAAGCATACATGTTGACAGAACTGTTACAAAAAATAAGATTATTTTTTCATGATATATCTTTTTATTTCTGACTGAACATTAGGATAGCCGAAAGGTTCTACCTCCTTTCAAGCTTTAGTAGACGCGCAGTCAATTATCACTTGTGAATAGTTGATGTACAAACATAATCAGCTCTTGCGATTGCTCAATATTGGTAAGATTGTTTCACTATTCCTCAATTTAAGGCACTTGAAGAAAATCAATCCATTTATTTTGGTCTCAAATTTTTTGTAGCGCCACATTATGAGAGAGAAATTCCTTCTAATTCTGGCTGTAATCTATAATGAAGTCATTAATTGATTATTCTATTTGAATACTCTTTATCTCTTGGGGTGAGAATTTTCGATTTCTTATTAACGGAGCTGTTTTAATAAAAGAATAATTTTTAAAGAAATGAGCAGTAAACAGGAATGTTTTTTATGAAAAACTTATACGAACAGATACCACAAAGTTGAGGCCAAAATAGTGGATTAACGTGTTTTTACTCACAGATTTAATCCCTTGTACCGTTTACTAATCCTTTAATCGGACTGTTGTCCTGTATCGAAATGGCAGGAAGTAAAAATCCAATTAACTCCGCGCTAATTTCACCATCGGTGCTCGCTAGGTAATTTTGCTGGAACTAATCCCTTGATACTCGTCGCCCGTTCGACGTACCCTTTGTGGTAATCAGTTTTCTCCTCTTTCAGTGAACGTGCAAAGGGCGATTCGTCACATTTTTGGTCGTTAAACAACTTGCTTCATCATCAGCTTCCTTTCACGCCGTTTATGTCTACCGATTTCGCTACGTTATACGACACGTAACCAGGAAGTTTTGTTTCTTATGCTCCCTGCATTTTATTTCTAGTTAGTTTATTATTGTCAATCAGGGAAAAAGGGTGAAGTAAACCAATCTGATGTGGGAGGAAATACGTTTTGTGTTTGAATATTCTTCTTTTAAATGCTTCTTTCAAACGACCAAAGTGTAACGGCCTTTTCTAAAAAAAGATGTTTACGAATATCGGAAACGAATATCAAAAATTTGAGAGTAATATATGAAAGAGAAGCAAAATACTTGCTCTTCGAGCATAAAACACGAGGTTTTACGAGGAGAAAGAGATGTTAAAGTGTCTTAGTGTAAAGTTTACTGATTGTAACGATTGGAGGTAAACACCGGTAGCATATAATTTAGAGCAGACAGGGGACGGATAGAGAAATATATAGGATAGCATGAAATATTTCGTCAAGCTAATCTTATTCACTTCACTTTTTCCTCGGGGCTCTCGTGAGTGGAATACTTCATTCTCAAACTATATCTCAAAACAGTAACCGCAATCCAGCAAAGGATGTTACACAAATTATTTACCTTTCATTCATTAATTAAACAGTACACTATACGCAACCCATGTAGACTTTATTACTATTCCGGTGTAAGGTAAACTTATAAATATTGCCATATAGTAATCATGCACTCAGAATATGAGTTACCTAGGAAAATAGGATTCTAATGCTGGAAAAATATAATCTCACCGAAGTAATTTTTTATTCAATTCCTAATGCTCCCATATACTGGACGATTATAATGGTGGGCTAAAACAGTAACAACGGACAAACACGGAATCATTTCCTAATAGGAGAAATTCGACTAGCCAGGATTCGAACCCGGGACTCAGGGGTTGGAGCGCTAGCACGCTAACCACTGCCAGTAATTGCTCTTATGATAGATCAGTAAACTCGAAAGAGTATTAAAGGAAAGGCATTTAAAATTATGGTTTGTCAGCCTAAGTTTTATTTCAGGATTCGAGGTTTACAGTCAGCATATTTCGTGTGTGGTCGTTGAATGTATCTTACGTTTAACCTTCCTGGCTTTGTAAGCAAATTTATCATGTTTTCTCTTTCTTCTCCCGTAACGTTTGCAGCAGTTCTCATAGCGCGATTCGTTTTTACGATCGGTTTTTTTACTGTTTAGATATTAGGAATGCTCGTATGATACGCAAGGAGAAATCCTAACGTTTCGGTCACGGGTCAGTATCTTAGCTCGCCGTTGGAAGTCCATTTGGCCATTTCGAGGTTGGCCATCCTGTCCCGGAAAGAGAAAAAAGAGAGAACCTTCCGGGAGCGTGGCCTTCGTATTCTGTTCGGGCTCTTCCTCGGTCCGGCCAACCTCCACTCAACTCACCTCTTGCGCATTACGCATTCTCCCCACGATTTTTTTATCTGGCCTCATCCTTCTCTTCTATTTCTCTCGCAAGTTTTCGGTGGCGTCGCTCATGCCGGGCTTAGGTCTCGGGATCTGGTTAGAGGAAACTGTGAAGAAGGGTGGAGTAAAGGAATGCCTAGGGCAAAAGAGGGGAAGAAGCCCTTTGTAGATCGGACACACGTGGTAGACGACGGCATAGCGCAGGTAGAGAAGGGACCAAGTAAAGGAATAGGATAGTGGTAGAATATACGCATAAATATGTAGGCGGAAAAATGAATTTTTTCACGTTCTCTACCGTCATTTGTTTACTTCTCCGTGATTTAAATTGAATAGAATTGCTAACGTAATGAAAGCGATACAATAACATGGAATTGTTTTTCCTTCTTGCTTGCAGTTTCTTACGATAGTTTTTACTTGCCCATTGAATCATCTCTTTCGATGATTAGAATATACTTTGATTCAGTAACCATAGGAATTAAGGTTAGAATTGGAAGCATATCTATTTGTATGTATTTTAATCCTTAATTTAATATAATCGATGGAATATCATTCTCCATGAAAAATTAACACGTAAATAAATGAGTCTACGTTGATTGGATGAATATGGACGCTTCACATTAGATTGTGTAATTTTCGTTGCCTTAAAGTTATTGAAAGTGATATCCTGATAATATACTTTAATGGTTGTTTAATGGTTCTTAGGGGCCACCCTGGAATGGTATCAAGGCATTTGTGGTATTTCTGAGTCCCCCTTAGTCACAAAGTGTTCCATGGAGTTTCATACCCTATAAGATCAAGTGTCACAGATCCCCAGACCTCCGGAAGGGTTACATGATTTAAGGACTACCCCCTATCAAACAAATACTGGTATGATGGACGGTTTTCTATATTTTCTTTGCTAGAATTCTATTGTGTTTAATAGAACAATTATTCTCCTGCAAGGAGCAGGGAACAGAGTTCTCTCTATCTAAACTGTTTGATAAATAGTTTTGTAGTTGAGGCGAAATCAGTTGAAAATCGTAACCCACCTTCTTGTTACGACGAAAAACCCTGAAAACTCAATTGCCTGTCATTTTGTTTACGTTACTGCTCGGCTGATTGAAAATGAGTTCTCTCCAACTCTCGTGAAGTACCTGTCTCTGGCTCTCGCTTTTTAATTGAAACTTATAAAGTTTATGATTTTTTGTAATGGAAGATTAGAGGTTTCTAAGCCTGCTAGTAATTGTGCTGAAAGTTATTTGGAGTGAGTCGGGAAGAATATGTTGGAGATATGTCATAGGTATATACTCCGAAATGACGCTTGTATTGAAAGAAGCAGCTGCAATATTCCATTCGCAGAAGTTTGAGATTGCAAGCAGTTCTGCTCTACACTGCATATTGCCGTGGTGCTCACCTTTCTAACTGCGCCAGGATCGCCCAGGGCGGGGGAAAGTGGGGGCGGAGGTTTGGCTTTGAGGTTGGGAAGGGCCCTAATGGAGCGAAGGGAAAGGATCGTGACGGTACAGCTTCAACATGGTCGACTCCTCCCTCGACTACCTTTTTCATAAACTATTCCCCGCCTGAGGACATGCGAGCTTCACTCCCTCTGTGAATTCACGGTTTGGGCGTTGGATATCGGTCTCAGTGATCGTGCATCGCTCTCGGTGTTAAGACTGGAAGGTGGATTACGTAGCTCTGGAAAATCTTGCCAAGCAATGGAGTCAATCTTCGACGCGATTTGTTCCCTTCGTTGTGGGTCATCCGGGATGATTCAGGAAAGATGCACCGCCTAATTAGGGCGCATCGATTCATCCGTAACTCATACACGTAAATGCTTCGTATGTTTTGAAATTGGTTTAGAATGGTAGTTTACGAGCATTTTCATGTCCTGTCCTACATTTCGATTCCGTTTCAATCATCCCCTGTAATCCTATGAGCCATTTTCCGCGCAAGACTGAATTTTGTTGATAGCAATCGATTATGAGCATGTTTATTTCGGTATTATATTACATTAATGCCATTTGGGGGACTTCCATAATCTTGCTGCAAATATTGCTTCAGATTATCGAGTTTTGACCCAATTGATGGACTTAATCTTCTCAAATCACTCTAATTCAACCTACGCGTTGCATCCATCGGCATTTAATCCGTAGCGTTTGGTATATTTTTGTTTAGTGGGCGCTAAGCATCAAAATATGTCACCTGAAATTAATTAGTGCTATATTTGATTATTCTGAGGTTTAAAATACGCAAAAATGACTTGAAAATTTATATTATAAATATTTCTTGTAATTAACTTCCGTTTCTGGCATTCAAGAGCAAAAACTTTTCTAGCTTGAGCTGACTTATTAAATATATTTCGGTGATTCAAATAGCATGGTTCTTTTCCGTTGAAGTAGAAATGAATGGTCCCAAATCTTGTGTATCATATGCATCTTATGATATTTCCTGTAAAATCTAAAATTGATACGATAGCCCAATTACTTTCTCAGCATCGAGCTAGAAAATTGTCATCTTATCTCGTATGTACTAAAATTAGGATAAACCCAGGGGTGGTTTTATAATTAGGCGCAATAGGCGCTAGCTGAGGGCCTAATCCACTTGGGGGTCTCAATAAGACTGTGCTAATAAATTCTCAGAAAAGCTGTTCTGGTTTTTTGCTTCAAGAAAGAGTTTTATATTTGTTGAGTCAGCCCACATAATATATTTATAGAACATATTACACTGCTTGTGTCACTCTATAACGTAAAAAGTCTATCCATCATTCATTGTGATTTATAGAAATGGTAGGTATTTTAATTCAAAACTTATTTTTTATTCTTGCCGTAATGAAGGAAATGAGATTTTTATGGGATGTATATTTTTGTATTTGTGTTTTATGTATATTTGTGTATATGAGAAAATTCGAATGTTTACTCAATTCCTAGTGGGAGGCCTCAATCTGATCTCTTAGTGATCTGAAGGCTTAGTGCCTTTGATAGATTAAATCCTCTCCTGGATAAACCATATTCATGTAATTTGTAACAAACGAGTTAGAAAGATGAAAACATTTAAAAGTAGATCGGAACTGAAACATACGGGAAGATACATTGTCACATTCCGTTTGTTGCATGCAATCATAGCTTGGGAGTTCGTATTTTATAAATAACTTTTTAATGGCATCCTAGTCCCTGAAACGCGGGACGAAGAGGATCGTCCTTTACGTCTCCGGGCTAACTTTTTGTATCGGCTTGTTAAATTGAAGTCGTGAATCACTCAAGAACACGAGTGTTTCGGTGTGTTAAGGGCGGGCGAGTGACTTTTGAAGCCGAAAATTCCGTGGCGACCTCTTGATGTATGAAAATAACTCGCGGAGATTAGTATTGAGCTGCCTTCCTGGGAAATATTTGAACACGTTCGAAGTTTTCAGGCCGAAAAATTCTTCGTAATTTTTAAAATGTGCTGTGAAACAGATTCTACGATCTTAAGGACTGAACCTGGAATAAATTGTAGTTATTTAGCATAATTTTTCCAGTTAATTTTGCTGAAGTTTCGGTACGCAGTAGTTTATTCAGGTAATTGGTGTATGTTCCCCAAACCTTTAAAAAATATCGAACAGGTATCTTTTGGTGGACAGGTACGGTTGTTATAATTATTTTCAGATGATAAAACGATTATCCTCAATTTTTTTCTCATTTTTGGATTTATAACAATAAATCATGTTCGTTGCCTAATCGTAGATATACCTGTTGGATATACTAAAATAATCATAAAATGCAATTATACTGTAACCTTGGAGCCTTCCTTCATTTATTGTGGATTACCTATTCACAGAATAGAATCTTCATTGGTAATGTACCCATCGCAAGTAATAAAAACGTCACCGCTGCTATTATATTTGTTGAATTCTTAAGGAGTTCGAAGGCTCCCGAATAGGCAAGTTGGCTACGCGTTCGCCGTTGGTGGAAGCGATCCGGGGTTGGATTCACGGTGGGGAGCTATAAGTGCGAATTGGTCTTAACTTTCGAAGTACTTTCAACAATACTACTACGAAATAGTTTGAATTCATCCATAATACCGGATTCTGTTCTAGATATGTTACGTTTCTTCTCTGCCTGTGACAGATTTGCCTGGAATGTATCGTTTTCCCCGCACAATCTATTTCCCTGGGCACTAGATATTCCATTCTGACATCCTCTCTTTGGAAATGAACGTTCTGCCGGTAAAAATTTATACAGCGGATTTCCCTAAACGAAATTCCCGCTATCGTCCAAAATGTATTGTCTCCGACTTATAGAACTCGGCCCGGCGCATAATTGTCCACTCGGACTGTCAAAAACAGTTCCCGAGAAGTCGGTCCAAACAACGTGGAATCGATTTATCACTCGGGCGGGATGTACGTCATTTTTTTCCACCAGAACGAGCGGAAAAACTAAAGAGAAATTTCAGTCGCAGAAATTTGGCGAACCTTTCAAAACTCCGAAACGCGGAATTCCCCAAATAACTTCAGATTCGATATCAGTCGCCGGTCATCAAAAACCTCCGCGACTTTTTGATGTATTCCATTCAAGTCTTTCGCATTGGTAAGGGTCGACGACCCCGTGCTCCAAGAGGTCACGGATAGCGCCAGGAGGGAATCGCCTGGGACTGCTTGCTTCAGCGAACCCTTTGCCCTCATCTTGATGAATTGCTGCGTAATCTGTGGAAGTAGATCCGTCTTCTCGTTCTCTTTCTTGAGGCTTTCTTCCACCTTCGCATGCTCTACCGTTCCTTGTTAACATTTCGTCTTCTTCTCGGCCTCATTCATGTGGCATGGGTCTCGATTGACCTTTTATTTCCCGGTAGGGTTTTCCTCCGAGTGGTTTTCCTTCTCTGGCAGGATCTCTTCCATCCGCTCCGTGTCTCTTTAATTCGTCCACTTCGGATAGTGTCGACAAGGACAAGTGATTAGAATTAGATGGTTAAGCGATTTCTCGTGAGCTGAGGGTTTCACTCTGTTGGTGGTTAAATAGTTGTACGTTTTGCTATCGAAAGTGTTCCGATTGTTTTAAATTTCTTCCGAGTCTTTGTTTTGGACAGTACATTTTATCTCCTGCTTTAGAAATAAAGCGGAAGAACGTCTTACAATGTACTACTATATATTTAGTAAATAGGCTTTGAGTACTAAAAGTCCTGCTGATATGAAATCTCTTGGACGTTGGTATTCATCATCTTGGCTTATCGAGCCCTTATAGTAGTAGTAGTATTGTTAAAAGTGCTTCGACAGCTTAGGTCATTTCGCACACGGTCTCCCACCGGGAATCGAACCCGGGACCGCTTTCACCGAAGTCGAACGCGTTGCCCACTTGGCTATCCGGGAGACTCGAGCCCTTATATTTTGATATATAATCAGAGCAACATCTTAAGTTCAAAATGCCTTAGTTAAACTAGATTTTAGTATTTATGACGATTTTGTAACTACAGGGATTGAAATAGAATATTTCGAAACATGGTGCACTGTATCGAATATTTTCTTTAAGAAATAATACAAAAGTAAAGCTTGTAAATGTATTCTGCTACTCCTATATCAGTTTTTATTGGCCTGTCTTTTCTCGCTACCCAATGGTCATGGATGAGAATGTTGCAGATGACACGGATGTTTCAATCGTAAAAATTATGATTAGAAAATGTCAAATATTACGGTTTTTTATTTTTCCTATATTTTATATTCTTAAATTATAATTGATGTGTATTTGATCAGAAAACGCTTCTGTTAATGAAATGGGGGCTCAATTAAGTCATTAATTTAAGCATATCTGCACTATATGTTTTACAAATATAAAACATCGGAGTATGGTTAAAAGTGTTTAAAAAATTCTTATTTTCTTTGTGTACTCTATGAGATATTCGTCGTATATTCTCTAGTTTTTTAGATAGTATTATAAAATAAATGCTGCGTTTTCCTGTCTTTCTGGCTTATTCGGGAAATACCGAATGATATCATTGCGTCCTGCTAACCCTTTTGAATGGGTTCATTTCCGAGAGAAATTACTATTCTTGTGGGATGGTTTCGTGATAATGACAAGAAAGGATGGTGATCTGCTTTTAAGCACACTGAATATAATCACAGCGCTTTCGTAATAGTAAAGTAAATAATCGCCTCGTAATTCCTTCGGCGTGAATTTCCCAGAGGCTCGTACATAAATTTCCGTCAAGCTTCTGCTTTTTTCGACGAAACTTCTTGAAGTTTTTCGGCCGCCTTTCCTTAATTTATTCACCCGCAGAGATCGTTTCAGGGGCGGGGAAAGGAAGATGCGTTTATATATCATCTCTTATCTAACGATCAGTGTTTCACTCCTCGGCCCTTTACTTCTTTGTTGAAAACTTACTTTCATTTCGGACGAGAGCGTAATCTTATACTCTGGGTTATATAAAATGTTTTGAGGGCTACATATTTTGGGAAATTTCTCCTATTTGTGTCCATACTGTCAAGGTCCAACTTTCTCTTTTCTCTGCTTGGACGTACTTTAGAAGTAAGCGAGAAATTTGATTTGGAAGTTTAATTTAATATACCTAATATTCAACGTCTTATTCTGTTATAAGTCGGTTTGTTTCTTAAAACAAACAAAGTTATGATAACGATTATGCTGATCTTAGATCGTTGTGTATTCCGCTTTGTGCATTGGCTTCTTTTCTGGATTGGTCGAGACTCCTCTAGGAGCCAAATTTAGGATAAAAATGTAGTCTGCTTTTTTCGTGTTGCCATTAAATATTATTAAATACGTATTAATACGTTAAACTTATGTATTTCTTCGAGTTTTGTGCTGGTTACCGTAATTATTCCAGTTTTAAATCACTATTTCAGGCTTATGCGCGCTCATAATTCACTGAATAGTGAATTACTCATTATTATCTATTCAGTTTCTCCCTTCCTCGTTTACATATCAGGTAGGTAATATTTTCTGTTCTTTACATGTATATTATTCACACGTAATTGGCTTTCTATGATTAGGATGGAGTTTGTTAATTTCTCCAAATAAGTTACTCATTTACCGTAATATTTTATTCCACGACCATGGTTTCGACCCTTACAATTTACCTGATGATCATTTACCGGATGATGACCTTAAACCATAAACCATGGTTGTGGTAAAATAGAAGTTGTCTTATTTCGTTATTCTTTATAATGGATACCTACGCAAAGTCTGGGCCGAATTATTCGATTCTTTGCTTATAGACAAGTTGAGCGTCCGGTCTCTTAAATTTAAACATCATTACAGTTGCCGTCTACCTACGAAGTGCCTAGTACTGACACACGCGTAGAATACGGAGATGAATGGAGGATTAAAGTTTACCAAATGTGATTTCTCATTTGCCCGAATCCGGATTATTAAACACGGGAAAAAGGCGGTTCATTTTGATCTCCTTTCCCCTTCGTTTCATCACGAACCCTCCCATCTCACGCTCTCTTCCTTCCGCACTTTTTCACGGCTCCGAAAAAAGCTCTGTTTGCTTCTTTCCCCGTTGATGATAAGCCTCGGAAAACTCCGGACTCGGGCGAATGTAATTCCTGGCCGCGATCTATCACACGCACTCCATTTGCTCTCTTCCCCGCCTTATCCTCTCATCTAACTCCCCGGCAGCTTCTTCCTTATGCTCATTTCTCCCTTGAAGGGGTCCGGGAGAAAGCCTCTAATCTTTCCCTCTCATCCTGCTTCTTTCTCGCTCTCAATTTCTCTCCGTGCGTCGCTCAGTAAATATTCCTTCCCTCCATTATTCCTCTTCGCTCTTGAACCCGGCAATTTTGAACCTGTCCCCTTTATTTTCACTTCGAAATTGGTAGGGATGGGAAGACAACGGGGAAGGTCTTCTTCCTCGTCACATGCATGGGCCGAGTCCAAGATATGGTATTTTATGCCTAGAGGCAATATTGTTGGGAGGATTCGTTAATGGCGCGGGGGGCGAATAAGATTATGTAACAGCCGGACTGTATTTGTATGTGGCCGGGGGCAAGGAACAAGACGCGGAACAGCCCCTGCCACTCCCCCTTTCCCTTCCCAAGCCGTGACCCCCAAAAGTGCCAATGACCCCTTTTTCAGGCACCCACGCTTCGCCTTCTGGAACCGATCCTTGGCCCTCTCCAGGGGTTGCATCAGAGTCCTCCAACATCCCTTCTTTTCCGAACCATTCCTTTGTCTTAACTTCCTTTCCCAACCTTTCGCTGGACCTTCTTCTTGGACTCAAACCTTTTCTAAATTCGTTCCAACCCTTACCCTCTGTACTTTCTTCCGGTCACCGGACCAAACCCTTTCTAGATCTTTCTCTGGACTCTTCCCGAACTCTTTCCACCCCTTCCCTTCCTCTCACTGCATTTCCGTCGTGACCTCGGACAACGACCTGCGTCCCCCCGCCATTTTCGGTTACAAACATCGGATATAGAAGGGAAGTCCTCGAGGTCAGGGAAGGACGGTCGTGGGGGTGGTTGGTCGGAGTGATGGTGAGTGTAGCAGGGTCGTGGGGGGATGGTGAGCAGATCGATTGGTGGTAGTCGAACGTTGGGTGAGAAAGTGATCGGTCGTCAGTAGGATTCGGTCTGAGGGTCTGCACCTAAGGGTGTGGACGCAGGACCGATGAGTGTCTGCGCCGCCATCCGCGATAGACTGCGTCCCACCGAAGTCTCCTCCAAGTGAGTTACTGACTGTGTTTTCATCATTGTGTACTGTTGTCCGAAGATAATAAAACTTTCAAGCATGATTCGCCGTCTCGATGAATCTCTGCCGACCTGAGGATCGAACCCCGTGAACTTATGTCGAACGCGACCGCTCGCGCGTCACGACAATATGCTTTGGCGCTGCTTCGTTTAGTGTTATCCTCAGCGTGTTACTCTTACTCTTTAGGGCTCGAGGTCGTTGCTGCTGTATTCCTCAGGTGAATGGAGCAGAAAATATGACATACCGTAGACTTTCATTGAAGGGTGCCCCGAGCGCGTAAATGAAAGACAACAAAAGATGTGCTTTATGAAGTGTGTAAGTGGATGACTCTCATCCCCATGGATTTTTGAAGTAAGTTATACTCAGTGCGTAACGAAGAAAAGAATACAGTATGCAGTAAGAAAGCTGTCTGAGAGGTTTAAAAATAGCTTCCCTTTTCAAGGGTCTCACAATAAGAAAATATTATTAAGGAGTGCCTCTGAGGAACTTATTGAGGAACCTCTAATTCATTAACAGCCGTGTTCCAGTTTTCTTTTCTTTCACCTGTCTGATAGTTCGCTAAATTTCCTGCAAATATTTGCAGTAAATATCGATAGAAGGGAAATTAAATAAAATTTTTAGATTGATGTAATTATTAAAACTCGTTTCGTGCCAGATACATTGTACAGAAGTAGTTCTTGAAAATGGCGAACGGTTTTTCCTCTGTGAAAAGAAAAGTGTTTGTTATTTTCACTTTTATAATGCTTCGTATAACATTTGGATGGGATAATTATGATATGTTCTAACTCAGTGACGGATAGAATTCACTTTCATTCTGTGTCTGTATTACTGATTAGCTTTGTGTTTTACCTTAATTACTATTTGCATTATTTCGCTTTGACGCTGTGATATATTGCTTCATGATCCCTTTTAACCAGAAATTGTCTCTGCACTTCAAGTAAAGGAGATGTTGTCCTCGAGAGGATCGTATGCGCAACATATTTAAATTCATGAAAGTAAGGATTTATTCTCCACATTTGAGTCATGATTACAGGCTTATATAGATATCGTATCTGAGTCCATACCTAGTTCCTTTTGTGGAGGCGAAATCGCTTATGTTAATGCACTAGCCAGTATTTATTGCAAAGCCGTCGTCGTGACGCAAGATCCTTTGTCTTCTTGTTTTATTCATAGAATTCGCATTAATTCTGTCTTTCGTCGCCTGCATTCGAACACCTCGGGGCGTAATTCCCGATCGCCCAACCACCTGCTGTCCGCTTCCCCGCTTCCAATGTATAATCCCACACAGCTCACGTGAGCTCATCTCAGCTTCCCCTCTTCGGCGTTACCATCATTTAATCATCACAAAACGGATCTCTTCCGTTAAATTGGCGTTTTTCACAAAAGGTGTACTCGTATAAGGTTCTGAGCTGTATGCCAATCAATATCTGTTTCGTACAGGTGTTATCTCGGCTATCAAAGGCGTCGGAATAAAAGTAGACGTAGAAAAACTGATCATACTAGTGAAAAGAAGAGAAGTAATGAATACATGATGCAATTTTTTCCGTCAAAATTCTTTTAATTCCTGGTTTCGATGTGTAATTTTCAAGTGCTCGAAACTCTCTACTACTGGAAACAGGAAACCGAAAACTTTTTCGAGTAGCCGTAAACTGATTGAAACTCTTGGCTGCCGGTAACCGGTTCAGTTGTAACTGATTACCGGTTTTCCCTGAGGAATGCTGTTTTTCAAGTTAACTTCTTTGGTTGTCATATGTTCGTTATTTTTCTTGAAACACCGAGATCTAGAGCGAATAAGATATAATGACAATGATCACCACTGTAGTTATAGGGATTGATTCGGAGGTTAATTCATGTCTATGTCTATGTAAGTACCCTTTCGGCGTGTGGCAGGGGGTGCATGCACTATGTATTTCCCTAATCGATTACTTTCGCGTATCGTTCGTGGAAAAAATTGAGTTCTTGAATCGATTCGTTCCAGCATCTATTTCCCCGATCTTTTTCGTTGTATCCGAACGGCCTATGTAACATGGTGGACGCATTATATCGGCTACATCATCTCTGAACGTGCTCTCTCTAAATTGATTCATTAAATTAATCCTTTGTTGAAATCTTTTAACTTCTGAAGATCCGAATACCACGTCCTGAAGAATCTGAGTAACGCTGACTGATTTCTCGTAGCAATTCTTCTCAAAACGTATCGCCTTTCGCTGCACCTTTTCTAATTCCCGAATAAAACACATCGACAGGGTCCCGTAATCTATAGGAATACTCTAGATGAGGCCCAACTAACGAAAAATAACATCGCTCGCAAACCCTTTCCTCGCTCCGACTGTCTGTAGGTCTTTTTATTTAATCTTTTTGTTTAATTAAATCTGATAATGTCTATTTATTTATTCATTCTAAGAAGTTGTTTCATTTGTTAAATACGTGTAGAAATCAAAGGAGATGATGTATGTACCTGGGGATGTTACGCCGTTGTGCAGTTGTTGATTAAACGAAGTTTTGTACGTAATATATTGAACCGTTTTGTTAATTATCTTGTAGCTCCTTTTCTTAAGGTAAGAAATGTTTTAATATAACTCTGCTCAACCACAAAATTGAAGTTAAATTAGAAAATCCAGTTCTTCATTATATATGCTCATTTTCAAGGAGTATCTTCCATTTCCTTTTAGCATGAAATATATCGCAGTGCGAGCATTTCTTCTTTCTATTGAAATGACATTTTCTTGGATTCTAAAATAGTCAGAAAAAACATTGCTGAATATTGCGCAAAATTTTCCTCACCAAGGCTGCAATATCGATGGTATGCGAAAAATCTTCCTTAGCCTCCCCATATGAGTATCTTCGGGTCACCGCCTTTACGCTCTTACATAAACATAAGCACTCTACGAGTTTTGTTGTACTTTGCAGATATTTGATCCGAAGCGTAGAATATCCTGAGAAAAAGTCATAAGAAAGAGCTGCTGACTCTACTTAAACTCACCTCAGAACAGTCATCGTAAAAAGAACGTCTCATCCCTGTTTAATTTCACCTGCGTTTCTAATTATTTTGTAGAATATATTATTAGAAGTGAAAGCATAAGTCATCACCTTTATGATTACTCGACATTTATCTTGATAATGCTCTTGGTATTCTGCGAGTTTTTCCAAGTAATTTACTCGTGTCTAAGGCTTGAATCTACAAAATTAGTCTAGTAAAATTCAGTGTTGTAGTATTCGTAGATACTTGCTCAATTCGGGAAGCTGGCATAATATTATATTTCGATTCGAATGTAACGAGGCTATAAATTTGATCTCATGCAATCTCGTTATTTTATGAAAGTAATAGGAATGGTCTTTGGAAAAATTCAATTAATAAGGATCCCAGACAGCCGCCCCGTACTTTTCGATACATAAGACTAACATTTTTCCCTCGATTGATTATTAAAATTTTATTTGCATCTTTTATATCGAAATCCCGCAAAAATAAAAATTTTAATTGCTCAATTATACAAATTTCTAGAGTCATGAACTGCCAAGACTTTTTATTGTAACCTAATCTGAAATCTAGAATTTTACCAGACAATGGTGATATATCGTCAAAATATGTCGTGTGTGATTTATTATTTGTTTAATAAATTATTGTGTGGAAAAATTACCATTTTTCTACGTGTCTTCCTATCTAGAATATTAACATACTCTTTATTCTAAGATATATACTTGTTCAATTTTCTGATTGAAATTTCTTATGTGGCATTTTAATTTTTCCCCTTGAGTTTGCTTGCAAAACATTTGACCGAAAAATATGGCAGTTAAGAGGTTGGGAATCTGCAGCTTTATCACATCTTCAAACAAATATATCCCCATTAAAATTTTATTTCTTAAACATCAAGGAATGTGGCAATAAAGAGAGACACTCTCCTTTAACGACTTAACTTCGACAGCGATAATTGGTAGAGCTTATTCTTAAATTTATTCTAACTAAAAAAAACAAGAATTGACTTAAGATTTACATTAAGCGAATATTTAAAAATTGATAATAATTACATAGATATTGTCAACTTTTTAAAATACGACGTTCCACCAGATTTCACTCAAAACAATCAAAATGTTTGCGTTTTCTTCCAATAAAATTACTCTTCTGTGTTTATTTAGCCATTACAATCCTTCGCGTATGTCCAGTTTCGATGTTGTACTGCTGAAATAACTGTAGCACAAATTGTTCATGCGACTTTCCGATGAAAAACTGCTTCCCGCACATGCTGTTACGTATCTTTGGTTCTTGCCAAGTCAATTATCATTTTTACATAATATAATCGTCGGCTTTCGTCACGATTTCGTGGAATTGCCGGTCACCGAAAGCCAAGCGAACACACTCATGCTTTGGCCTCCAGAGTTGGCAGTTCCGGGTTCAGTTCCCCAGGAATTAAAGAAGCGTGGGACGATTCGGTACGCCCATGATGCGACAAAAATATTTTCGTGGAACTTTTTCTGTGAGGTGATTATCACGACTCCAGTGGAAAGGTTGTTAGCAATGAAGATTTAGATGAAGTCCCCTTCACGCTACTATCACGTTACGCATCTAACAAAAAGTCCTCACCCTCGTTTACTGTTAAATTATTCTCGGAATGCTTAGAGATATTTTTTCGTTCCCTAGCGCGATTTATTTTCTCCCGTTTTTTCTCGACCTCTAAGCGTAGGTCGTCGCGCGATAACCCTGCCCTTTTAAGGTCAAAACTACTCTTTCTGTACTGACTGTGCGGCTTAATTCTCGTGAGAGTATTCACGTACTCTCAACATCAAACAGGATAAATGATGATATGATAACGGGGCGTGATTGTCCGATCTTATTATTGAATTTGTTTTTTTATGCATTCTTTTCCTACATCAATCCTTCAATCGGGAGGGGCGGAGTTTTTAAATTAGTAAGACAGGCTTAAAAAGATTAACATCGGAATTAACTTTAAGCAATTCCAGACGATGATAATGGCGATGAATTACGAGCTATTCTTTCGGAAAGAATCGCATTAATTATTCGACCTTTTTCCTTAATCCTATAATTGCTTGTAAAATCTCGGACGTTTTAGCTGCCTAGCAGCTGGCGTCGGCGGAGATAGTATCGATTCTATGGGGCATCGCCTACTAAGAAATTTCCTTCTCCGCGTGCTATTTAGTACGGAATTGATTTTTTTATTTCTTGGATGTATCCAAAAAGATCTAAAATGTTTGTGTCGGTAAGGTAAGGGAAAGGATAAGGTATTTTACTTACCACATTGAAGGTCTCGCCTTAAAAACCAAGACTACTTACTAAGCATTCCGAAAACAGTGTGGAAGAGACGCGGCATGGTAGTTCAGTGATAAATCACCTGCCAGGAAAGTGGGAGGCCTGGGATCGAGTCCCGGTCATGTCGTTATTTATCACTCCTGTGTATCCTTAAAAGGATTATTATAACGACCTTATGAGGCGAATTTTAATCTTATAGACCACTCTCTTACTACGAGCTTTTTTCAAGTTACAATCACAAACAACCATGTCCTTACCATGATTTGAACCCGGGACCCCGGCGTTGCTAGGCAAACACCCTATGCTACCGAGGCCGGTAAGGTGATGGGTTTCTGTTTGCCCTATTGGTTATTAATAGATTCTTTTGCCTGTATTAGTTTTAAATATGCTCAAGTCTCAAAGAAGACGTATAATATTCTTTTAACTGCTCATTCGTCAGTAAAAATAGTATGTGTAATAGGTTTTCATTAATATTTATCTGTGTAATTAATTGGCATGCAAACATTAGCAACGTATTGTTCAGTTCTTCGTGGATGTTAACTTGCTAAAATATTAAATATTAAGTACCAGACTTCTTTAATTGATTTTCAGCACATAAATTTTCTTTGTTGCTCAAAGAATTTCAGTGCAGCTTTTTTATATTTACCGTAAGTATTTTGGATAGGTTAAATTATACCTTGAAGTTCCGTCGTTGGGATTAAATCCGTTCTCGTAGTTCGCCTTTATTACAAAGGGTTTGATTTATTCCTTCAGTATCATCTCGTAGTCTCTCCCGATCACTTGAGCAAACTGTAAAAAATGCGCTTTCAGGGCGCCCCACGGTTTCCCCATGCCCTAGATTCCATTTCCAAGTTGCGAAAAAATCTCACATCAAATCCGAGGCTCGGTTTCTTTTCATTTAAATTTCCGGGCTCCGAAGGGACTTCGATGAAGTTATTGATCCCTCGAAAATCCCTCTACTTAGATCATTCACCCTTTCGAAAACTTTTCCAGACCCAAGGCTCGTCGACGAAAAAAAGATAGTATAATGGTGCTAGTGACCACGTCGCGGGCTTCATTTACTCGAAGACCTCATTGCGAATTCCCGGGAACGCCGGGGAGGCGCTTCCGTCCTATGCGATGAGAAAATATAAATCGTCAGCGGATTGTTTTTGTTTTTCCCGATGTCAGAGATATCGCGCCGTCTAATCTGCGTTTGAATTCCGCCTCTGCTCTTAGAGAAGATCTTGCGTCGGTCAAGAGTGAATCCTTTTATTTAAATCTAAGGCCCGCCGAATAAAGACAGGTTCTGTGTATTTTTGGGTAAGCGTGGGCGTCCTTAATTGGCTTAGGTGATGAAAGATTGCCCCGTTTCCCCTGTTGACGTCAAGGAATTTAAGGATGGATGTAATGGGATTGTCCTTTTGATGACGTATACGAGCCCAGTATTAAGTTTTGTCATGTTTCGGGATGATAATGAATGGACGTGCACCCCCTTCCATTCTCCGAAAAGCGACAAGCAGGGTTTATAAGTAGTTGTAGTCGGAGAGATGTCTTTATCAGATCGCCCTCGAATGATGGAATTATACGAAGCTGGTAATTGGTTTTGCTCTTTGGGTTTGCATAATGGCTGAATATTGTGCTAAAAACTCACATTATGGCACAAAACTGTGTGACAGCATTAGAAAGGATATGTTCATGTACTAAATAATGATTACGAAGGTAAGATAATATAAGGATATTTATCATTGAGGGAGCAAAATAACTTCTTAGTCTTATAACAAGCATAGAATTAGATAAAGTTGTTATGATCAAAATGAGTTATTGTGCCAATGCTCTTAATAGAAAACTTACCTCGAAAATCCGTTGTTCACATTCACGGCATTAAGGTAGCTTATGCAGAATTTTCTCGTTTCTATGAGTTTTTCGTCGTTAATCTACCATGAATTAATGCAGAGACGGTTATTTCTTAAATACCCTGAAGAACTTTCTTACGAATTTCGAATTGTAAACATAGAGACAATTTCTTAGTGAAATATAGCTATTAATGTTGACATACGTGCAATAACTACGAAAGCGATTTTTTGATGGTGCTTTGTTTTGCAAGTATTTTAGCCAATGGGAAAGAGTTTTATTTCTGCCAATCAGAGGAGACCTGGTTTTAGACGGAGGCGCCATGTTTGAGTGTAACTCATCTAGTTCTTTGTAGAAATGGTAAAACGAATGAACTTTTGTTGTTTTACGTGAATTTTTCATATATTATTCATATTTATGTGTGTGTGATATTGCGGGATTGAAGTTGATTTTCTGAAATTTCGGAAACGCATTAGTGAGTGAAAGGAAAACTTTGGATGCATCTGAAGTCGTCTCCGAAGATATGGTCGTTTAAGGAGTCTGACACCAAACTTCCTCATTTTTCATTGAAGGTATTGCTAGGATGTTTTTTGGCATAATGTGTGGGACTCTTTTTCCAGTAGTCCGACAAGACTGTAAAAGCAACGACAAAAGATGAATTTCAAGAACAAATTCTATGAAAATGGACTGTATTCACTACTCGCTGAAAAAAAAATTACACGGGATTGGAAATTCTGGGCACATTATCTTATATTCTCATATCGTGTTGGTCATTTTATATGCTATAATTGATTTTGTTTCCTTTTCAGGTAAGCCGTCGTAATTGATGTTTGTGAGAATACTGCCTGCTAGCTATGTGGGTGAGTCACCTTAAAAATTGGGGTTTTTCCGTAAATGATTAACACTATTCATTATTTTAGGATAATTAAATTATATTTTTTTGCGTAATTGTGGTAAAATTAACTTCGTAAACTACTTAATGCAGCATTAAGTATAGCCAACTTGGAGATCCGATTTGTCTTTAAAGAGGGGATGCGGGAATAGCATAGTATTGTCCACATTCTGAAATACTAGTACTCTTTGCCAAATTGTACCTTTTTCTCATAGTAGGCCAACATAATACGTGTGTGTTGATAATCAAAATGATAATAATAATAAAAATTTTCATATCATCATTTTCTTATCGAAGAAAACGAGGGATTTTAATCCCGTTTACATTTGTGAATTTTTTATAATTATATGTTGTGCTAGAAAATGCTTTTGTTTTATTAGTTCTGGATTAAATTTCTGATTAAATCTATTAGAATCGTTAAATTTAGAATGCTGGAGGTCTTCATTTGTAAATTAGTTGGAAGAACTCTGAAGTTCTCTATTTTTCTTATTTCAAATTTTTGGCATCGAAGTTTACTAGTTCATTTGTAGTTCCTCTCTGAATTACCGAAAGGAAATCTGGAATCTTCCAATATAAAACACCATCCACCTAATGATCGCTCATAGTATGTTGTGTACGTTAGGTACGATTTTAAAATCTTCTCTTAAACATGCGTATACGCCCATTATTCCTCGAGTTTACTTCTTTGTCTTTTCTTGCGAACACTCTTCTTCGTGCTTCCATAATATTAAACGTTTCATCATTTTAGCTTCCCCTTTCGGCGAACTTCGGGGTGATTAAAGGCTGAGTGTCCCCCCATCGCAATGAATCTTGGGTAGGCCGTCTCGAATTTATATTCAAGAGGCCGTCTCTTCGCAGCGTCCTCCGTATCACAGTCACCAGTTATTTAAAATTAAGGCCTTGATTTAACACCGCGAAGCGCCCTGGATGATATTTCTTCCCACGCCCGTAGCTAATTATGATTAGGCGCCTGTTCCTTATTCAGAGATTTACAAGTTACTTGGTGGTCTCGAAGATGTCCCTGCAAAGTTTGAAGAAGAGACCAGTTTTGCGGTTAGAGCCGTTCAGCCGACCGGAAAAATAAATTCCTCTCTCTCTAGCCGCCCAACCATTTTAAGGTTGAAAAATTGCTCCAAAGAGGATGGATTTTGGAGCCACTTAAGACTGTGCTGGGGGAGATGAGGATTTTGCCCCGCACCTGAGTTCGCTTTTCTGTTAAATTTACTTTCTTGGTGGTTAAAGATGGAAATGGGGAAATGGGATATACTTATTGTTTATAGACAGGGGTTATAGTACACTAATGAAATTGTTTTAAATGTTACTTAACTGATAAGGCAGAAATGGTGTCAATAAAAGAACTTCATATTTTTATCGTAGTTTAATAATTACTCCTTCAAAGGTTATGCGTATAAGATTGAAGAAAAGTACTTTGTAATTCCGAAAATTCGAACGTTATGTGGAATTACAAAGTATTTTCTTCAGTTTTTTTATGAAAAAGTTCTTCCCTCTTGTGAGATTCCCCTCTTAAACAAACTTGAGCAATTCGTTTACCAAATACCCTCAAGATAGTCAGTAAGAAATACAATAACCTTTTCGATCAGACCTAATAAAATTGAGCAGAGAAATGTTTCCCTACTGGAAATACGAAGCAGGGATTCAGCAGACCGGATTCCACCGTCTTGGAATTGAGAAAGATGTCCTAATTTTCAGAACTGTATTTGGTTTTTCCTCGGCTAGAATTCATTCTTAGTCTTGCATTGAATATCAGAACTCCAGGCGTATTTTCCCTCCGTAGATGAAAATTTGATGAGATTTTTTGAATCCTAAAATAAAATCCTCTTCTTCAATTCGACTATCTTTTGAATTTTAAGGTTAGACCTCAGCTGCGTTCTAGATTAGAGAGAGCAGCGGGTTCTTGTTTGCAGAGTATTTTTTGTCTCTCAGGTCTCATAACACTTCGGAATGATGCCTCCGTCGGCTTTAAATTTAAATCGAATGGTAACGTCATTCTACGAAATCACGAATGATGGAAGTTGGTTTTGATACCACTCGCAGTTTGATCTATACGTGAATAATCTAAACTTAGTGATAAATATAGAGGACGTTTGTATTTAGCCGCTAGCCTTTGTTTCCAGTGAAAGGGAAGAAAAATGAATTTGGGTCGATTGAAATAAATTAGTCATATTTAGCTCACAGTACCTTCGTTATTTTGCGTGCGAATTGTGCTATTGCCATTACTTCAGCGAGAGCGAAAGTAATTAAAAGTCAATGCGGTTTAGGAAGGGGAAATAATTATATCTATGCATTTGCATGAAAACAGTTAATAGACTCGCGAGATTGAAAGATTAATTAATTTACTTCGCTGGGATCCAATCTTATAGATTCTTAATTCTACCATATGCCTGATGTACGGTAAAAAGAACGATTATGCATTTACTTCCGGGTATGTCGACAGGACCACTTGGAACAATACAAAAGGAGGAGATTTTTTCCGTGACACAAAGGTATCACATGGCCCGAAAATGGGATTCAGGAGATTGTCTCCAGTCTTGGAAACTGTTATTACGTTATAAAAACAGTTCATGTGAGAGGTCTATAAGGGTTTATTCATTCTAGCCTGCGGGGATATTTAAGAAACACGTTCTGTACGAAGGCTAAAAGTATTAGGCTTTCTCTTTTTTGCAGAAATGAGACCGGTTTTTTAATGGAAAAATGAAGGAATCGTTTTATTCCTTGCTGAAACGTGTTTGCCATAGTAGGAAAAAGATTCCAATGACACGTGTTCTATCAATAGACCTTCTGTAAATAGCTAAGATTTTAATGAAATCCGTATGTTCTTTTAATTGAGTTGAAATCGTTTGATTTGATGGGACGAATGTTAATCGTGATTCCAATAGTTATAGTTGGATCTTAATTTATTGGTATGTATCGAGGTATGATGGGTGTATCTTCGCTGTGTCTAACACTTTAGTTAAATTTCTCGGCTTATTTTGTGTGTAAAAGTAGAGTAAATCTGACGTCGCTGTACTAAAGGAATTGATTGAAATGTATTTCGGTATTTATTATAATTTTCTCTCTATTTTCTAAGACTTATTACCAATTAAACGCTATAGCTAAAGTTTGACATTAAGACCTTTTTATAATTTTTGGTTTGATATGCCTTTCATATTTAATAATAGCTAAGACGTTGTGAGCCATTATTTTCAAGAGTGCTGTAAATCGTGTAAATTTACGCTAACGTACCGTCTCCACACGAGGAAAATTCTCCTATAAAAGACGATGAAACTGAGCCAAGTAATGGGTAAAATTCGTTCTAAATAAGTTATTAATCTTCTTATGTCTCTTAACTTGTTATAGTTGTGTACTATTTCAAATGCTTTCAAATGATCTGCATTATGCGGTTGTCAGCAGTATTTCTCTCACGATTATATCGATATAATGTAATTGTATATATCTGTCTTACAATTTCTAATTTGTTGTTACGTCTTTCGCCTTATTCCCTCATATCTTGCTTTAATTTGACTTTTATTCCGTTTATTCTACTTAGTAGGTTTTTCGATCGTTTTTTACTGGTTAATCGCCCTCTTTCACTATTTCTCCTAAGATTTAAACTAACATTTACTGCCCGTTTAAGAATGAAATTTTTCATGAAATCCATAGATCTACCCGATTTAAAAGTCATATAGATATCGGCTGTCGCCTGAAGTGTTTACAAATGGTCTGGTTTTTAAGGATCTTGGAAGAGATAACGGTTAATATTTGTTGTTATCAGCTGTTCGGAGGTCAATAATATCGTGACTGGAAGGGTTAAAGGAACTACTCAAGTTCTTGTAAGCTTTTCTACCCTCGTGTGATTTTTGTTCGGATCTGAGGTCACATTTGAAAACCCTCTATTGGAAATGTTCGCCGAATATCATAAAATACCGAACTATCCCCTACATAATAAGGAAGAGGAAGAAAGATACTATCTTAGAACGGAACCTTTCAGATGGAATTCCAATGCTAATCAGAAGTGAAAAAAGCGACATAATTAGAACTCGAACTCAGTTCTTCAGCATTCGGAGTATTATAACTATTAAACGACAATTCCGTGTCTTTCCATTCTGTTAACAGGATATTTTGTGAGCTATACAGGGAGCGCATCACATGGTGTCACCAAGCACTGACATAGGTCCTCTTCAAGGCAGCCGACTCATAAAGCGATGTTCTTGAGGGTTTGCCCCAAAGGAAATAACACGAATGAGGGAGAAAGGTGTAAACTTAGCACGAATAGCCGTGGGCTGTAATCCCGAGGATAAAAAGAAGTAAATAATAGGGACATGAACTTCATTCCTCTAACAGAATTAACGATCCTACTACTTCGGAATCAAACTACCAGTCCATTTCCCCATTCCATGATTTTCTTAATGCCTATTAAAGAGAGCATTAAAGTGTCCATTTTATTTGGATTATTTCATTTTCAAGGAAGAGAACTTGTTTAGGAAGATCTAGGAAGAGCTCTTTGCTACGAACGAGCTTTTATTCAGGAATGAAATAATGTTTTCTTTATTTGAGAGTTATTTTTTTCAACCAGCATTCAAAAATGTTGTATTTTGTTTGCTGTAGTTATGAATAACCAGGAAATACGATTAACCATAATTATTCAGCATTTTAAGTTATCTACAAATTAATGCGATTCATAGTTTTATCCCCAACTCATTCAACGAGACTTTTTATCAGTCTTCTTTATGTGCAGAATTCTGCAATGCTGTTATCGCAGGTTCCTGTCAACAAGCTAAACGTTTTAAATATCAGAAACTCGCTGTCCGTAAGGGCAGTGGCCATTAATTATCACGTGATGGACCGCATTCCTACTTATTTAAGTCAAGGTGAACAGCATCATCGGAGTTGCAATGAAAGGTATTTTTAAATGGCTTCAATCGGTTTTATTGACTTTTGCCATAATATATATATATTTTTTCGATCTTCCAGGGGTGTCACCTGATCCTCTATAATTGGGAACGTGTCGAAGTTAAAACGAAACGAAGTCGTAGTCTAATTGGTTACTGGATTTAGACTAACGCAAAAAAAACTAAATGGATGATTTTTTCGATTGATATCGACTGGAAGCCATTAATCGGGTTAGCGGAATTTAGGCCTTTGATAATTTCCCCTTTTTTAGGAATACTTTTAATTTATATTTTTGTTAGATAGCTGTTTTATGTGGAAAAAAGTTTAATAATATTTTTTGAAATAACTGATCCTGTGGCATTTTACGTCTTACTATTTTTTCTTTCTTTAATAGTCACAGTTCGCCTTTCACCATGCATGAGAGTACACAACGATTGAAACTCGTAAACTTCTTATGAGCTCCTTTGGGCACCCGTTTTTGATAGTTTTAGTATTTCATGTTATAAAAAAGTAACTAAATTAAGGGGAAATTGTATACTTTATCTTTCATGTTGCAGTAACCGTCTCACCATTGTAATTCCCAACCATACAGGACATTTTCAGGGGTAATTGGGCTACTTGGCTGCTTTCTCTATGAAGTTGCTCTTTCCTCGATGTAATCATGTACGCGCATACCATTTCAAGGATGGGTTTACAGATTTTGTAGTAGATTTACCTATTACGCGTTCACTTTTAATGTCCTCTATTCAGATTAATATCAAAAGTATTCCCTAGCCTCCGGCGGAGACCAGATCAGACGGCTGTCTTGTCTGCACGACGCAACTTGGGCACCTTCGGTCTTTAATATGTCCACGTCATTCCTCGCACTTCTCGCATAACTCGGTAGAGATTTCATTTCCCGGATGCCTTTAGATAACGGTCCCCTACATTTCTCAATGCATAACCCGCGGCATTACTCCCGAAGACGAATCGTAGACGCATTGCACGCCTTTCTTTGTTCATCTTTCATTCTCCCGTTCTTCATCTGTTGGGGATCTTGTTCTACTCTTTCTTCCCTCCGTCGTTTTACGGCCTCTGGTCATGCCCTCGGCGGTTGTTTTCTGTTTTTAATTTTCTCTCTCACGTAATCTCGGAATCCGTAATCCGTGACCTCGTGAGCAGCTTTTGTTTGGTGTCGCACGAATGGAAAAAACGGAGCAAAAAGTTATTTCTTCCGCTCTTGAAAATCTCTCGCGGTTTCCACGCTCTAAAGTGTTTCGCGGTTTTGTCTTTTTATGTTCTTTCCCTATCTGCGGAGACCATCAAATTCTTGCGCGTCCTCCCGAATTTTTTCTCATAAGGGAAAGTGGATATATGAATTTTTCTGATGAAAGATATTCTAATTTTTCTTGCAAGAAATATTCATATTTTGCATGTGCTTTATTTTTTTTCTGAATTTTTAGCTGATCGTAACAGGCAGGTTTGCCTGTTACGGTCAACTAATTGTTCTTGCGGATTATATTTCCGGTAGAGCAGTCAGTTGATTAAATTGGATCCTCTCATTTCATGAATGAAAGATTATTTAAACGGATTAAATTGATCAAAGATCTGGATTTTCTTACTTGGTTTGAACATCCTAGGTTGTCTTTGTCCGAGAGGATAGTTCTTCCTATCTCTCCATTTTTGAGAATTCAATGCGTTTATACTTTCTTTCCATATATCTTCGGTTTTACACAGCCACTTTCAGTAATTAGAAATTGTTTGCAAACTTTTTAAAGCAAAAATAGACATTTTAATTCCATCATTGCGATCAGCTTTGTGTAACGGTATCGAACGTGTAATCTTGATAGGAATCTATGATTGTGTTCTAGTTTCTTCAGTCCTCTATTACCTAGTTAAGAGTTTTATGCCCTTTCCCACGATAGTTGTTGACTTCACTTCTCTGACAAGAAAACAAAAGCCTAACGGATGAATCGATTCGATAAAGAATCACGGAGTCGTCGCATTTTGATCCCAACTCCCCCTTTATGACTTTTTGCTTTCTTTTCTCACTAATCAACTTCACGGATGATTGGCTTTTTCGCGTACGGAATCGGTCGGAAAAAAATTCCAATCGCTCCGATGATACGAAAATATTATTTTCTGCTGTCATTGATTTCCGTAAAGCTTGAAATAACAGGCAACTGAATCACTTGCATTTGTAATGAATTTGCAGTTTATTTACTTAGCATATAGTTATGCTCTGCTAAGTTTGCAGCTCGCATTCTTGCTATTAACGTGGTTAGTGAAGTATTACTTAATGGGCATTATAGTTGTTTCGTAGAAACTGAGAGCAAATGTAGCGAGAATCAGCGCGATAGTACCAGATGCTGAACTGCTTAGAAAAGGTTGCCACGTTTTGTTGATAATCTTGCGGAGTTATCCATTAAAAGGATAAATTAATTTTTAAAATTAAATTTGATTCACTTGGGGTATTCCAAGTAGATCCCGTAAATGGTTGCGCATGTAGAGATAGGTGATTTGAATCTGCCCTTATTTCGGTTAAAGAAGTTCCTTATCGGTAGAAGAATGGAATTTCTCAGCAGTATAATTTGTATTTATTTGTGTCAGGTTTTGGCGAAAAAATTGTTAATTTAACAATTTAATCGAAGTAAAAATCATTAAATACTCTTTCTTAAATGAGGGAATGGTTTTTAATATTGGCATCTACCTTGGTTATTTATATTGTAAAAGAACGTTTTTATGGAAATGGTCGATTATTGCTTTTACTTTTCCCTTATCCGTTGATAGTTCTTACCGAATCTAGTTTCATATACTTACCTATACGATAACAATATCTGCGAACCAGGACTGCAGTGATTTAACACTAGGTTAGTTTACTGTATATCGAGTGGTAAAAATTCAATATATTTCTCTTTGTAAGGAATTATTCTGTACTCGTTTAATTTAGCGACCATTTCCCGATTCCTCCACAACTCTCCTGAGTGCAAATTTCATCAATAATTTAAACCTTTGTCCACTCCACCAAATATCCTAGTTTTTGTGGAGGAGAATACTGATTACAGCATTCAGGGCAATTTTGAATTGAATTTAGTATGCATTTTTATGATTATCTTTTTATAGCAATTGGAATTCCTCAGTGTTTTCCGATGGATAAGAGATAAAAACACTCGCTACTCCGTAATTGAGTTTATGAACGTGGCTCAACAAAACTGTGAGCTGTGTGAAAAACAGGTCAGCTGGAAAAGTTGAATAGTACTGTAGCAGAGAATACCATTTATGACCCCCTCGCTGGAGATCTTCTGCATTGCTTCCCCATTGTATTCAGTCCGGGAAATCGAACTTCGATAGCCATTTCTCCGAAAGGGTGGAATTCCGGGAAGTGTAGCCCCAGAAAGCATTTTTCCGTTCCATTTCCCCCCTCGGGAATCGCTGACATAAAAAAGTTTTATTTCCCGGACAGGGGACATTTTTCATGATAAGGTGTCCTGTCGTATCATGCAAATTGACGAGGATAACCTGTATGAAATCGGACGTTTCCAACCCCCTCTATAGTTGGACGCGCGAAAAGTAATAAAGGTCTGCTATATGGGCGATGGCCCGCCCACTCATGTTGAATCTAATATCGTTTCGTATTTCAGTATATATGTGTAGGTTAAAGGAGAGTGAGTCATCGCATGTCCTTGTTAGTGTTGTCCTATGGTAGTTTTACTTTGAATCATTCACGAAACATTTCTGAAGATATTTTTCCCTAATTATTTTTATAGGAAATCACCTCTTACGTTCAAAGTTTATAGGAAAGATTACCTTTTTACGGCAGCTATCCCTATGTGATTTAGGATCTAAACCATGACAGTCTAAATCTAAATAATTGATGACGTAGCCATTTTTTCAACAGAGATCATGTTCGTAATCCAGTTCTCATTGACCGATGTGCCGCAAGGGAGGGTCTCATCGTGCCGCATTCGCTTCCAAGTCACCATATAATTCCCATTTAACGCTACGAGTACATATGCGTTAATATGGGGACATATTTTGTTTATCGGTTTCAATTTTTAATTTCAGTCCAGAATATATCACTGTAATTCTTTTTTAATAACTACGATTTAGAAAATCACGAAAGTAATAATATTGCGCTGTGAAGTTTGAGCCAGTATGTTTGTTCATCCTGAATGCAAAAGTGTTGGAAAGTACTGACCTAACCTGTAAACATTCCTGTGATTTATAGCCAAAAAGATGATGGTTTTACTTGACCAACTTTATCTCATAGGCGTTAACCATTGGTAATGTAGGCAAGAAATCTTAAAAACTTTTGCTCTAAACCAACTAAAATCAAGTATATGAACAATGTATTATTCATCGCTTACTTACTTCGCCGTTCCGAACTTTCGGAAGTCTGCTGTAATGGTGAGGTGACATGTTCGACGATCCCCGTGTGCGCAGGAGCGGTGCCATCTTACAGCAGATGGATCCTCCGTATCCCATCATATCCTCAGAAACCGTCAGGAAAGTGAGAGACCTGGGTTCGAATTCCGGATACTACAAACTTTTTCCTCCTTCATTTCTTCATCTATTAACCAATGATTTATCCAATCTGATTTATTTTCACCGATCGGTTCATCATCTTATCTTAATAGCATTTAATTGCAGGGAGAAAAATATATTTTAATTTCACAGAAAGAAATCTATCTTTTTAAATAATTTTATCGGAATCTTTTTGAAAGATGCTCAATAGCTTCTTCTATATGACTTTCTCTTTCACTCTGAATTGAATCCATACCGTGGGAAGTTTTAAATTAGTTTTCAGTTTGACTGAATATATCAGAAGTCTTTGAATAGAGACGCCTTCGGCTGCTTAAAGTTTTCGATTGTTTAATATTTCGCCCGTTTCCTAAGTGCCTGGGATAATAGTAGTGGATGAAACTTTTAAAGGAAGCTTTAATGAGTCATTAGCATAAATGCTTCCCTAGAGACGAGGTTTTCATTTCACTTATGCAAATGTAGAACTTTTCCTTTATTACTTATTGAAGTAAAATAAATTCTTTCCCCTCTTTAAATCTTATAAAATGATTTTAATAATAACATTTTTTAATGATGTGTGAGATCCTTCGGCATATATTTTTTGTTTTGTTTAAGGGTTTGTAAATTGTTTGTACAAAAGGAATAAATATACTGATTCTGATTTTTCTGAGAAATGTTTCTCACCTTTTTCGGGGTAAGTAACATCGGAGTTTTGATGCATATAGCTTACTGTATAGTTTGTTTTTTTTGCAGATTAAGAATTTAGCCAAATCGTCCCTAATATGATAGCATTCCTTTCGGCTGCCGTTAACTTGTTTGGTAATCAACGAGAATTCATAGAAAGTTGAATCTACATCTAATCTAAAATCTAATCTAAAACATCTTCTTTAATATTATATTGCGACTATCCTCGAATTTACAAAATTTGTTATTACTTACTTAGGTGTCCCTCGTAACAGCAGTAATCAAAGTTTTCATGCTGCACCCACTTTGATATTTGGTCTTAAGAGCAAAATTAGGGCTCTCTGCACTGTAAAAGGAAATCACACTCCTAAAATAAACTCCTAAAGAACTTCATAACAGTTAATACTATATATAATAATTGTCACTAAACTATGTCGGACGCAATTCTTTTTTTATCACTTCTCGACCATCTAAACAAGCTGTAAGTAGTACTTTCAAAAGTGCTTCGACATCTGAGGTTATTTCGTACATATGTGGCCTCACCGGGAATTGAAATCGGAACCGCTTTCACCAAAGGCGAACGCAGTGCTCACTTTGCTATCCAGAAGCCCTTCAATAAGCTTCTTTCACTCCAATAGGTGCATGCACCCCTGGTTAAGAACAACTACTCTCCATATTGGCGAATTCGAAATGGAAATGAACATTAGACATAAAATTAGTGTTAATAAATATAAATCGTCTTTTTTATCTAGATTGAGACTAAAAGTATCCCCTTCCAACTACCGTAGTTCGGTTAGAAGCTTGGATTATCAAGTATTCCGGGGATCGAATGATTTGGTTAATCCCTACATTCGGCTTAGTAGAAGCTTTAAATTATGGGTTTTCCATTTGTTAGTGAAGAAATGAATATTGTAATTCAGAAATGTTACTCAAATCAATCGCCGATCGGTAACTAGAGGTTTTTGTAAGGGTGCCGAATTTTCGTAGTCCCGGATTTCCGAGTTCCCTCTCAGGAGAATCTATTCTCGATTCATTGTGTGAGAAAGTTGCTCTCTCCTTAACCGTTCGCGGTTTCCGACAGCGTGTCATCTCTGTAAACGGTTTCTTCCACTCCATAGTGTTTTCATTCTTTGCTTCCTCGTCCGTTGTCATCGAAATAGTTTTCATCTCACGGATCTTACTTCCGCTAAACTAAACGGATGTCTGTCTTTTTTCCGCCATCTTCGCATCACGCATTAACGCTCCGTTGCTCCAGCTCTCTTTGCTACGGGTTCGTTTTTCCTAGGAGTGGGCGCACAAAAAACAACTGAATACAAGTCAGCGGAAGTTTCCTTAGCGGTGTAGACGAGGCATTGTGGACGTTGGTGAAAGCTTTAATAATCTTCCCCCATTGTCTTCACGCAAGGGATGTTTTTTCCTCGCCGGAACGATGTGGTTTTTTCTCCTCTGTATGGCGGATCGCGTTAATTTTGCGTAATTAGTTCGGGGATACTTGGAAGCGTTAAGGAGGTGTTGTTTTACTTATTATCTAATCATTGCATCGAGGGTATTATTTTTGCTCCGGTTCAGTGAAAAATGAATTCCGGTTCTGATCCGGTTTCGCTCCGTCTGCCAGCGTAGAACCGGATTTTTTTTCGCTCCGGCCATCAAATCTTTCTTTATAATTTAGATAAGATAAATTTAAATGCAAAGGAGTCACTTTAGCTCGTTGGAAGTCGATATTACAAGTATTTAATAGAACCTCATCCATTTAAACTTTGGTAAAATGGTATTGTTATGGAATCGAAATTCGGAACGGAATCAAAAATAGGTCAAGGTTTCGGTTCTGGTCTGACTTTTTTGGTTCCGGTCCTCTTTCACGCTGGTAAAATAGCGGTTTTTCTGTATATGTATTCGGTTCAATTTCGCTTCGATGGCCTCTATGTAAATTACGAATTTCGTTATCCTTCGTCATATTATATGTCACCTAAATCATAGATACCTTTGTTCTAGGTTGTATGTTTTAAACATTTATCACTTTAACTCCCCTTTTCTTCATCATCAAACTACCAGCTAGCTAAGCCACTAATATTGCGTGGCGTTTTTATTTGCACAAAAGATTCAAATATCTATTTCTAAGAAATCATGGCATTGTTGTAGCTGAGTAAATGTCTCTTGAGATTGCCAATCTCTTATGTTTTCATTTTCTTTACAATTCGATATTTATCTTTATTTAGTTGAGATGTCTTTATGTAGTTAATGCCTTAGTATCATCATCATTAATTGCGATTTATTTTCCCATTCAGCAACGGCAGGTCACTCTGTTCTCACTAAGGACATCCTTATTTACTGTAAATTTCTGAAAATAAACGACGTTTTCAGTTAATATAATCAATTTTTAATGTTTTTAATAGATTTTAAAAATCCTATAAAGTTAGGATGACGGTAAATCTCGATCCCTAAATTAATATTTGTGGCTCCGTCTTAACGATTCCTCATTAGCTCTGAAAAATTAATTAGAGGAAAGGGTCTGATTAGGATTTACGGCAGCAGTTCTATTAGTCTCGTATAGAGCTTCCCTGTCGTTAAGTAGTCGTTAGCACCAAGAAAAGGTATTGCTTCTCCCTCGCCGACTTCTCGTCTTCATATCGTCTTCACTTCGACGTACAGGTTTCTGCGTCGGAGTATTGCTTTTACGGAACCAAATTAAAGAGAAGCGAAGTCGGTCGTTAAGTGAAACAGCTTCGTAAAGGGGAGGACGGAAGTCCATTTTTGTGAGATTTTTTTTCTTTTTTTCGTTCAGTCTAATGTTTCTCCCCTATCTCGTTTTCCTTTGATCACCTGGGATTTCTACACCCATTGGAAAATTTATATTACGCCTACTCTCTCTATGCAGAATGTTTGTTAATACAAGTAAAGATGATTTGTAACTTGGAGCGTTATAAACGTAACTTTTGCGTTTGGTTTATTTGATATCATCTTGTTAGTAAATTTTTAGAACAAAAGTTAGCTATTAAAAAAATATTTTATTCATTGTAGTTCAGTGTAAATTTTTACAGTTTAATTGATGAGGCTGTTACTTGGTGGAATTTCATAAAAAATTTAGACCATGAAAAAATTTTCCAAAAGGAAACTAGACCTCGGATTTAATAAGAGGAACTACGCTAGGAGTATGTTACGTTATTAAATCCTAGATGCCATTAACTTTTAGAAAGTTATTTCCCGTATTTTAATTCAGCAAAATTTAATTTTTAATGTTTCACTTCATGGATTTACTTTTATACGATAATTCCTCTTATTTATGAGATTGATTTACAAGAAGAACGTTTATAATTACAAGAAGAAATACATCATGAAAAAATTTGGGTTTTTGGGGAAAAGTCTTCTCGGCTGAATATTTAAGAAACTTTTTTGTGCGGGAAAAGGAGGGGCCAAAGAAAAATCGCGAAGGTACAGTAAGTCATATAAATACGAATCTCTTCGAGAGAGATTTTGGAAAATTAACATTTTAATTGGTAACAGTAGTGTACCGAGTTCTGTAAAAGTTTTATATTTTTTACTTAGGCAATCAGAAAATTTATACAGGTTTTTTCTTTTATGCGTAAAGCTCCTAATCTTTAACTGCCTTATAAAAGTTAGTCTTGATACGGTTACGAAAGGTGCGTTATCTTTTCATCAACGTTGCCAATTTTCTAAATTCTTATTTAATGTGAGATACTGTGATGTAACAACCCTTGGTCCCTTGGTCGGGCCCGGTTAGTACCTGGATGGGTGACCACCTGAGAACACTGGGCGCTGTTGACATTTTCCCCATGCCAAACGCCGAAAGGTGGCATGCAGGGTATTTATGTATGATGTAGATTTTTTGTAAATGAAAGCAGGAATTTGTATTTTTCACATTATTTTTCAATATCATTACATTTTTTTCCATGAAATGAGGCTGATTCATCTTGATTATATTTTGTTGTGTTATATTTTTACGAATGAAAGAGATTGATACTATCTTAACGAGAGTTTCTCTGTCTTTGAAATTAAATTCATTACCATGAATATTATTATTGCTATACTTAATGAAGCTTCGGAATCACCGAAGAAATTTCCATACGCATTTTCCGCATATTCCCGCATTTTCTATTTCTCCTTTCAACTTTCATCATTCTTTATTTTCTTTCCATCCTCCCTTTGTATTCACCTTCCCCAGCGTCACTGTACTCATTCCGTTATTAATTAGCGCGGTCATAACGCTCCCTTTGTTCCGTCGTTCGTGCTTTTTTTCCTAAAAGGGAAGAACGAAACATGTCGGAGTGAAGACTAGCGCTTCCAGGATCGTTTTCGTTCCCAAAAGTATTCTTTCTATCTTCGCTTCGGTTTTCGTTCGTTCGTCTGTTTCTGTCATTTTCTGCCGACGTCTTAATTTCGAACGAAGTGCCCAGACTTTCTCATTTGCCTCGACCGTCTCGCTATATTTTGTCAAATCACCTCATCTAGAAGAAGGAAATGACGCTTGAGTAAATCCTCAGTATTGGCGACGCTTTACCGTCCTACGAACGAACTTTTCTAATAAGATATTTATTGCCTCAAAAAAATTTATTTCAACAAGACGCCTATGAAATATTTTCATAGCTCCATTGAATAGATATAAGTTTTTAAGTCGTATAGATTTAGATTCACGTTATAGAAGTAGCTGCAATTATATTGATGAGTTTTGTGGTCCAGGCATAAAAATGTGCATGATCAATGTGAAGAGATGTTTAAAAAAATTATTTCATGCAATGTTTCAATGACCAAACCGTCAAATGATTTTCTCGAATTCTCTGGTGTGAAATGATCATGAGTGGGAATGGTTCGGAATGATTTAATTTATAAAATATGCCTATTGAACTCTACGATGGTCTACCCTGAACTACCTTTCAATTACTCATTAGCTGTCTATGAAAAGTAATTCAGCAACTAAATTTCAAATCAGAGCTGTTGCATTAGTTATGCAGTAAATATTCTCCGATTTGGTATTTGGACGATTATTATCGTAAATAATATCTACGGACGTAAATCCATTTACCCATCAGAAGTTTATTGCTTGGTGAAACCAGGTTTAAATACATTTTAATTAAGGCTTTTATGAAGAATATCCGTCCTTTTATTGCAAAACCGTTGCTACAGGATCGTTTTCTTTCAGGCCGTTGTTATACTCTTATACTGGTTATTTAGGGTGCTTTTAGTCCGTCACGATGTTTAATGAAGTGCCACTCCCCTTAAGAAGTTTTAAAAGCGCGTAAACGCGGCAGTGATTGAATAAAAACGTAGGAGGCCATAGTGCTAACGGTTGTCTTTTGAGTTGGGAAAGGGCTGGCGAACGGAGTGGGGAAAACTGTTATTCTCCTTCGTCTGTTACTTGCGTTATACGAGTTAATTATCCGAGAAATTGCGGAATTTTATTGCTTTTGTTTCTCTGTCACTGAAATATAATCCAATTTTGGCTGAGGAGTTTCAGTGTTACTACCTCACGAAATGGAGAAAATATCGGAAAATATGATAGAAGTTATAGTGGTCGTGTTTAGTTAAACGGATAGGAAAGAGGATACTTATTTTTTTATAGGTCGACACATTCGTGTGTTTGTTATTACCGTTGGCTCGTGGTTCATGCGGATTTTTTCCTATTATATTCTAAATTGTCTTTATTCTGGAATGAATCGTTGGGGGAATAATGTGTAGTTTGTGAGAGTTCAGTGATATCTGGGAGGCTGGATGAATTCATGTTATAAAATAACTGTTTTACTCATCGATCGAATACTTCTAATGATCCTTTATACATATATTTTTATGAAAATTTCCGGATTATTAATTTCTTCGATTCGTTTGCTTGTTCCTCTGTTTCTTCAATGAAATTGTATGCTTTTAGTGGCACTATGGCTTGAGAACAAGGTGTTAAGGTCGTATAATATTTGATGGTATTTTTAAACTCTAAAATTTTTCTTTCTCTATCAAGTATTTGATAACACGATGTAACTATGCGAGAATGTCGTCCTCCTAATAATTGATTATTCGAAAATGAAATATTTGAAGCATTTTTTTCGCATTTTTGCACGTTTTCAATCAGTGATTTTCAAGGAAACGTTGCATTAGTTCCTTTCGCATTGTAAACGTCGTTTTCTAATCACGAATTCTATTTTATGGATCCATTTTTTTAATTGAAAATCCCTGCCAGTCTCTGCTCTTATCATTATCGGATTTTCGCAACGTTAACCTTCAATCACATTACTAAATTTTAATTTTATGAAGCTCCGCAGTTTTTCGTTTCAGACAAATGCAGTTCTCTATCGATCGTGCGGTTCTTTGTGATCTTAATTATCAAACCTCTCTGTAGGAGACGTAAAACAACGATTTCGACTCTGAGAGATGGATGTCACGACGTCATTACCGAATGCTTTACCATCCGTATACTCTTTCCATGTCTCAGGTTTATGATTTCATTTTGCAAAGGAACTCTGGTGAGTAGGGTCCGTGAACATTCACCTTCATTTACTCTTCTTACCGCTCGTGATTGTAACGGTGAACGTCTTTCTGCCGTGCCTTCTATCGCGAATCCATGCTATTTCACCGTGTGACACTCTTCATTTGATACGAATGAAAAATGTGTTTTGACTAACGGCCGGAGTAGTTAATTATAGATAGTCTAAAAAAAAAGACTTATACAATCTATTCGTACATTTATGTTTACATTATGATTTGAATCTTTTGTTCAGTGATGCATGAGATAAATAGCGTGTTTACTGGGAAAAAGAGTAGCGTGATTGGAAGTCAGTTACGTGCTGTTGTCAATCGACTTTTCAATAATTCCTTCCTTATTCTTTTCTCGAGAAATAATTAAATCCGATTTTAAGCGGGAATATAGCGACAACGTTTTTGCTTGCTTTTGTGTGTTGTCAAGTATCATTTTAAACGCTGAATTACGTTTTTATAAATTAAGTAATCGTGTAGTTTCCTTTCTGATTAGGTGTAGTGTTTGTAGGAAGGCAAACTGGTTGGGACACGTCATGAGGCATTACTGCCTACTGAGTAGGATTATAGAAGGAAAACGGAGCAAAGGAAGACGAAAATTTGGAGCAAAGGAGGACGAAAATTTAACATGTTAACAGATTTGCAGGAAAACAGAACTTACCAGGAAATGAAAAAGCAGGCACAAAAAGAGACAAGTTTGGAAATGTTTAGCTGCAACCTGTCCCAGGACAGATTCATCCTGATGATGAGTGCTTGATAGATAAGTTTATCCTACCAGAAACGTAATTATCTGGACTAACAGATTAAAAATATTTAATTTTCAGAGGCTCATTGAATTATATTTATGTTCTTCTAATACGGGCTTATATTAATTGCCATCATTTTCTTGTCAAATGGTTGCATAAGCTAAATTCACTTATTCTATTTTTCGGCTGAACAGAAAATTCTGTGACGATATCAAGCAGCTCGGTGTATTTAGTATTCGGTATTGTAGAATTTAGTGTTTTATTTCCTTATTGTTGTAAAATTTACATTTCTACGGGTTTTTATCCTTTAATTATTCCTATTAGATTTTGTAAAGAGCTTAATTCTTCTCACAATGCTCCGACCCGAAGAAAGTGAGGGCAGAGATTGGCTTCGCAATAAACTTCCTCTCTAACAAAGACGTTCCAATTTAAATCGTCCCGTCTTTCTAGAAATAAATGGATCGCGCTTCCGCCATAGTTAAATTCTCATCCATTTCGACTCCGCGGGAAACGGCTTTCGAAAAGGGTGAAACTCTCCATTCAGTGGAGGCAACTCATTAAAAACATTATAGCCGAGGATAAAAATGAAATTCATCCGCAGGAGTTGGCGAGAGTTGCCGGGAAACTGACGTAAGCAGCGGCACTTCTCGCATTGTATTTTTTCCCTGAAACAGTTGGGTCCCTTGTTTGACGAAGAAAGCAATAAAATATTTAGGATGCAGGGGAAATTCTGCCGAAGCGGACACTCTCGACTCTTCAAAAAAGTTTCTCCCCCTCGAAAAACTTCTGTCACTTCTTCTCAGTTTCGTCCTGGTCGTGCTTCACTCTCCTTTTCAGCTTCCCCGTCTTTCTCACCTTCCTTTTCCAGCGACGGAGGCCTTTCCCCTGCCGCTTCGCTTTCATCCTCTCCCATTGCGTCGTTGCTCCGTACTTCCGGTCTTTTCCAACGCCCTTCTCCGTCCTGTTTTCCTTCTCGCCCTCCTATTTATCTTCTATCCCGTTTCCTTTCTCTTCCTAGGCGAAGGAGCGCCGTCGTTTCCGACGAGACGAGCTGTCATTTTCAGATTTTCCCCGAATCCGGGGGATAGCAGTGAAAGATGGATATCAAATACAGTGAGGCCGTTTATTTTATGCGACGCTAAAATCAACGGGAGATATTTTGTGCTCCTAGGATTATCCGTTTGAGGGGATTTGAAACGAAAGGTTGTCTGGAAAAGGAAAATAATGAGAATTTCAAACTGAACGATCGATTGTTTTTTTCCTCCTAGATGATTGAATGTGAGCAATAAATATATTACTTGCGAGTCCAGGGAGATATGTGGGCGGATTTTAATTCTGCACTTCATCTGTTCACGTCTTTAGGTTCATATGTATATGTGTTCAAGATTAGGTCCTTAATTTTCTTGCGGACCTTGTGTTTCTAAGATTGGAATATCGCATATTTTCTGTAGAGCTTACACCGTTTACCAATCTTATCTTCTGTACTAATTATCATTTAGTTGTAGGAGTTTGAATTATGCCTCTTTTGTTTTATTCACCTTAGGAAGCTCGTAATTTTTGTGCTCGAAAGTAGATTTGCGGGAATATTTTTTTATTTTTAATAGCGTTTCTCTTAGCTTCTTTAATTGAAAATACATGGCGCTTTCTCTACGTATTTGGCTGAGTTCATAGGCGTAGCCAAGGGGTGGTTTTGCGGTTTCAACCCCTCGATGAGAACAGAGCGAAAAATATGCGAAAGCATGCAGGATGGCCTCTCACAGTTATGCCATACAAACACTGCTATAGATTCGCAGGGTATGCTCGTATTAAAATAAATCAGTATATTTTCATTGATTTTGGGCGGAAGTACACTGCTCTTGGATTGAAGGCAATGTAGTGTTTGCTCCATCGCTCTAAACCTCCCAGGGACAAATCCTGGCTACGCCCCTGGCTGAGTTTATAATAAAGAAATAGAAGTAAATTTTCTCATCCAAAATTTTTTTATTGATTATCTTTGACTCTATAGGGCTCTTAACTACAGATGAATTGTGGAACAAATTATTTAACCCTTTCAACTGTATTTATACTTTAATCATACTGATTTTTTATATTACTACTAATTTTTTTATTCACGATATTCTTGTGTTCTGATCTTTTCTTGGTTTGAATCTTATCGTAAGTATTGTAATTATCCTTAATGACATATTTATTTTTAGTGCCTGCATACATATGAGTATATTTAATACATCTATCTTGAAAAAATATCGTTTGTAATGATAGAGTTGTTTTTATTAGCAATGTCGTATAACTTGTAATGGGGGTTGCATTTACCAGTTACCTACGCTCATCGGTATGGAATATTTTTTTACTAACCTTCCTCTCGCCATTTAGCTATAATTTTCTTTCTTGCTTCTTTCCCTCTCCTTTTTCTGTGAAGTGTTGATCTTCGTGTTCAAGGATAAAGTACCGTTGGCTCCTTCCTTCTCTATAGATTCCTTTCTTATTCCACTTCCTCTTCATTCTCGTTGTCATTCTTTCTTTCACCTCTTTATTCCACCATTTCCTTTTCACACACGCTTGTGCTTTTCAGGATGCGGGTGACTGAGTTATGACGTTAGAAGAATAAGCGAGCTCTAAATTCCTTTACCGATCCTTGCCATTTTTCTCCCTTCGTCTCACAGTCGTAAAAGGGATCGGCCACTCCCCGAACTTTTCAACTCGACCGAAGGAGAAGAAAAGTACGCCGTTGAATTGCCATCGGTTTCTAGGAAAGAATTTATTTGCCGCCAACGCTAATTCTCTCGTCTTATATCTGTAACGGGCTTATTGTGCCTTATTTAGCTTTGAGGAAGTCGTTTCTCTGGTTCTAAATTACTGAGAGTTCCTGCCCTCACTCTTTTACGTGTTGTTAATTTTTGACGTTTTATTTATCTTTATTTTGTTATGGAGAGGAATGTTTTATGATCTAGAAGTACTTTGAAGATTACTGAATTCCAGGTCATTTTAACTTGAGAGATAAAAATTTCCCTTACTGATTTGAAAAGTGAAACTAAGATTCGGTATTAGGCAACCTATATCACCAACAGCTCAGTTTTATTTTTAAATACCATCGGATAACATTTAGAGATTAAATTTTCGTTAATCTTTACTATTCTAAAATGTGGTATGTTTGTGGAGGAAGGAATAATATATTTTGGTGAATGTTAGCATGTTTGTACCCATGTAGTGAAAAGGTTGAAAATTTCGCATGGTCATATTATTTATGTGCACCTTATGCAAGTTTAAAAAGCTTATTTTATATAAATTTTTCATTTCTGGAAATTTTTACCTATCTACTACCGCTGATCCTCTGTTATCCTATCCAGCTTCGATCTGTCGACTTAACAGCTGTTAAGCAGCCCTATTTCCTAATGGTAAAGTTTGCAGACGTCTGAGGTGATTTTAGTGATGTTTTTCACCTTTTTAGAAGTAAATATCTTGCATATATTCATTTACAACCCAGATTCAATTTTTTGTGCAATGTTCTTGCTCAAACAAAATAGTGAGATATGTTTCGCTGAGTTTTCGTTTTCAGTATGAAAATACAGAGTAATTATAGAAAATCGCCCCACAGTTGTTTAGGAATTACAGATGATATATAATAATTCCTGACTCATAAGTGTATGATACAAACTGCCTATTTTGAGGAAATCTTGCAAGGAGACGCCAAGCTTTTCCCGATGAGTCAGAGCAGAAAAAAACTTTTTTCGCTATTTTTCGTAGCGTGCCTCAAATCAGTTTTCCTGTCCCTTTCTTCTTCCTGATTCATCGCGCTGAGTCGTTCAGGGGGAAATCTTAACTCTTTTTCTGTCATTGATTAGGCTTAATGTCCTTAGTTAATAAACACAAGCTATTGGATGAGAAGGTAGAATTGTTTTTGTCATGCATGTGAGCTGATGAGCATGGGGGAGGTAATTCAAGACGAGATGTATGAGTATGCTAATGGCCGAAAATGTTAATAGCTTTCAGATACCATATCTAATAAATTGTTAAATTATTCCGTAATGATTTTTCTTGGCTCTTGCAATTAATGAAATATATAATAGTTTCAAAATGAATGGCAAATATATATCTGTTTCCGTATTACTACTGAGTTTGAAAAAACACGTAATGAGTTGTGCCAGTTGAATTTTGTAACTAGATGGGAACACAGCATTACCATTACTAAATACTATGTTTATACTACGTTGGAAAAGACGTCGGCGTCATTTCGAAGGTATGACGTTAGAGGATCAGGTTTGTTTGAAATCATATTTATTTTTCTGTGATTTCCATCCATGCGTGAATGCACTAATATTAATATACTCACTTTTCATCGATGGATAGATATAATTATTTTCAGCCGAAAGGATGCTTATCGGATTCTAAAATACTCTTCCATCGAGAACTTTTTAACTTCAATGTGTCCTTTCTTTCTTGAGTGCGCATTTCTATAATGTATGTATACTATGCAGGTATGGTAATTTGGTTAAACTTAAGAAATGTCCTGTCTCCGTATGCAAATATACGGAACCACTCTTTACCCCCTTTCGTAGGAATGTATTGAATGTCTTGGCAGTCCGAAGGTTAAGAAAGCCTGGGCGTTACTTCGAGTGTTTCTGCTTTGCTGGAGACGTTTCCGTTTTTTCCTCGTTTCATCTTTCGAGTCATTCCCACGACGTTTATTTGTTTGGTAGTTACTTTTTACGGCTATCAAGTTCTAGGCCATGTGGGCAGGGATTTAGATTGTCAGTCACTATGACGGAGAAAGGGAGGCTGATCAAAATTAGCCGCTGTGAGGCTGACTATCTGTTTCGAAAGAATGCGGTGCCTTTCTCGTCATTTTCTGAGATCGTCTAGTGGTTGTTTTCTTTGATACAGAGAATGCCGCCATGTTGTCGAAAAAAAGAGGATTTTTTGTTGTCAGATCGCACTCGCGCGCATGCCCTTTTGTATTTCGTCGTAATATGTTCTCGTTAAGTGGTTAATGTAACTTTAGAAGCATGAACGCTGTGATGATTTGTAATTGATAAAGATATGGGTACATAGTTTTGTTTGTTTTTCTCATCCCTAACACCCACTGCAAATTAAGTTATTTTATATGAATCGATACTTAAGTATTCTTCATGAGTTAGTGGTGTTAGTTTGGTGTTTACTTATGCCATAGATTTTCAAATGCTCGGAAACTTTCGGGACTGCGATAACCTATCAAAAGGCTCGCTACATTTCTATATATCATTTGAGAATTCTAATGCATAGAATCAAGTAATTATCTTTTAAAATTGGCTCATACTTATTATAACTTTTGGATTTTCTTCGCAATGCTTATAATTAATCGTGTGCAATGGTGTAGTTTCGTGAAAACATGCGAATTCACCATTATTCGTGGTTTGACTTTTTTAGTTTACGTTCAGATCCCTATTTTCAAAATGATTATTTCATGAATGAATTTTTTAATCTTTAGTGTAAAAAACGACGACAAAAGTATTCTGAACTTGTTTTCCATTCATTTGACCGAGAAGATAATTGAACCGAATTACGTTGAGAGATTGCCTTCTTATTGACTTAAGCCAGGAAGGGATTGTATAGTTTTTTCCTCGGCGACGTGGGAATACAATTCCCAAAACTTCTGCCCGCCTTCCCCTTCGAGAATGACTTTCGGCAGTACATGTCATTAGTCACTTTTGGAGAGTGGCACAGAAACGCTTTCATCCACACCAACTGTAAATTGCCTCTTTCCCCTCGCCTTGCTCCACCCACTCCTAGTTTTCGGTGCCGTCATCCCTAAGTTTTTTCATTGCCTCCCTGACTGCAGAAACCCCTACAAAAAGTCAGCCCTTTTCCAACTATTCCGTTTCTTTCTTTCTGCCGCTCCGCTTGGACAATTTAATTCTGTTGGGATACGAAGGGATGTCTCCCCCAAGTGTCGTGAAGCCCCGAGGTGCTCTGGGCGGCAGACGCCACTTGCATGCTGTAATTTTGTATGCAAATGCAATCCCGTTCTCTCGTTGTCGATCCCTTCTCTTTGTTTCTGTTCCTCGCTCCATCCCAACTATTTCTCTGTTTTTCTATTCCCGCGGCCGTAGTGGCTGATTTCCCGAATGATTCTTTTAGTTTTCCTTCGTTTATTTCTCTGCTCATTTGGTCGATGCTTTATGGCGATTTTTTAGTCATCCTTAATTGGAGAAGGTAATGAAAGTCACGCAATCATCAGTCAATGCATTTTAAATATTCGAGTAATTTATCGTTCATTGAAGCGTGTATTTTTATTCATCGACTTGATTTTGTCGATCATTGCTCATATGGTTGTGCATGTTTCTGGATCTAAATATTTTTAATTTCGTTAACTTAATATGAATTTGTTTACATTTTTAGATTTTCCAACTTTTTTATTGGTAATTTTGGATAATTTTTATCTTGTCAATTATCGTTCCACTCAATGATCGGAATTTTGAAGTACTTACTGAAGAGCTTTTACTTTTATTCGTAACTGCGAAATACCTCAAGTCGATTTACGTCAATTGCTGTTGTTTTTTATTATTTAATCTGATTACCCAGTCGTTTGTCATTTAGCCTGACAATTATTCAGGTATACTGATTTATTAGTAGTCTGCTTTATTTTTGGGGAAAAGTAACTATAGCGAGACTAATGTATGATTAATTAATCGTAAGAAGTATTTGTTGGCCTTGACTCAAATTTTTTTTACGTGGATGATAAATTAAATTCTATTCGTTTGGTTTCAATTTACTAGTTTCAGATATTGACGTCCCAAATGCCTACTTATTTTTATGAATTTTGGGAAAATATTCACTTTCAAGATCAAACAAAAATATAAAATAAAATGAAAGTAAATTGACGTTTTGTTCATGCGTTTTCTTTTTCGTGTCAACTTTTTGACTTCTGTTTAAGTATTCAAAGGCAGTCTTATCTATTAATACTCATTGTCATTAAAAATCGATGGCAGAGCGTGAAATTCAGCTTCCAAGAATATGACATCTCATTTGCGAGATAAAGGAATATGTATATGGGTGAATAATAGTCAATGAATTCTGGAAATTAACTTAATAGTGTGAGATCCTACGATAAGACATATTTACACTCTTAATTAAAGGTCAGTATCAAAGGTGGTTTAAATTTCGAAAGGGGTTATGTGGGCTTGATTTACTCCGATAACATCTTTCCCTTGTCTTATTTTTCGCCTCTTCTTCGTTTTCTTCCCCCTTTTCCTACCGTTCGGTCTGTTCCTTTCAAACTTTTTCGGCCAAAGGCGGTGCTAGCCTTCTTTGAGCAGCAGTTTTTTCCCATCCGGAGCCTCAAGTGGAAGAAGGCACAACCAAAGTAGTAACACCAATCTCCAATTAAGCTTTTATCTCCCCTTCCTTATCTTCTTCAATCTCTGATTTGGGTTAACTCTCAATCCAGTCTTTATGATACCCTCTTCGGTGTCCCCACTACCAAGTCATTGACCTTTTCCTTCTCGTGCGCAGTTATTCTCCAAGTCCAGTCCGCTCGGCTCGCTAGTAGACCATCTCTTTTTTTAATCGTTTTGCTTTTTTTATCCACTCCGGGATTATGTCCCGTTGACCTTTTTCGGCGGAGATTGTAAAATTTCGGAAGTTGGAAAATTTTTCGTGATGATACGTTTCGGGCGGCTGAAAAAAAGCGGAGTTTTTCTTTTGTTGGAGAAATTTTCAAAGGTCTGGGATTGGCGTTTTGGTGGTTGTGGGTAGGATGCGTGCGATGTCACCGCAGTTAAATAATGAGGGTCGATTCCAGAGAGATGTGCTTTCATTTGTTTTTGTTATCGGTAGGTGCGTAAAAGTGATAATGGTGGCAGTTTGCCTTTCCATTTATCCTTGGACCTGTTTGACTAATCGGATTGGGTGTTTTTATTGAAGTTATCAAAGCTTTGCATCCCTGTACACGCTTCTTTGGTGTCTTTCTTTAGTAGAGACTTTGATCCCTCAATTAATGTAGTTAATGAGACGACGCTATGGAGACACTGAAGCTAATCGTAGAGCAGAGTAACAGATAATGAAGCATTTATACTCTTCACTTTCATGTTGATGAATTCCTACCATGTCTACGGCCTGTATGCTCATAGTTTTCGTAGGTCGTAGTTTTCCTCCAATTGTAACAATTATGTGCTTGAAGGAATCTTCAAATGATGGAGGTATATGGCGGAAATGCATAGGCTGTAAATAACTACTAACCCTATACAATTTCGGTGCAATACCGTTCAAAACTAACATGAACTGTAGAATCTCCAAGTATGCTCTGTTAGGTGGAATTTTTTCTGTACAATTTTACCCGTCTGTGAAAATAAAATCAACGAACGGTATGATATCTTTGTATGTTGATTTATTGCTGAAATAAAAATTGAAATGAAATTATGGAGGTTTGACTTTGTACTAAAATGCCATTATTTTTATTACTTATTGATAGTTTGTTTAGCTAACTTATGAAAAACTGTTTTAATGCCTTAAATCATTCATTATAAACTAAAAATTTCTCATTTTTTTTCAGGTAAGCACAGTAGGTCCTGCTTCGAGTTAGAAAAAACCTGTATTTCGTAAGTTTTTTTGGATAATTTGCATTAGGATAAGGGCTATTAATCTTATTAATTCTTAAGTATTAAGTTTAAAAGTTTTCTTTCTTGAGTTTGACTGCTGAAATCGTTTTTATCAGTTTTCATCGTTTTATAATTTTCAACTCAATTCGGGAAAACGGGTAAGGGTGACTTTGCGCAAGATGGTGCGCACCCAGGAAAAATCCCGGTCCCGTCAGACTTTTTTCAAGTCCATTCTTCCTTGAGATTTCAACTCAATTATTTTGAAGTTTTTAGTTTATCATGCAGGGTTTATGTTATAAACGGAATACTAAACGAGCTGGATAACACCTTACATATGCTCTCGTGTTTTCCAAAGTATGAGAAAGAAATGCGTAAATGAATATTTAAAAAATTTTTATCGCTGTTAAAATGCTAATTATGAGAAGAATTTGGAGCAACTGCTGTGGTTGTTATGAATTGAAGCCAGTTATGCAGCCAAGATATATTTGCCACTTCAGCTTAAAGTGGTACCTGCATGATGATTAAATAATAGCTTACACGCACATGAAAACGAATCGATCCTGAAAAGCATTCTTGATACGAATGTGACTAAACATTAATTTTTGATCAGTATGGTATTTTGTCTTATCTATTTTACTAGGATGATGGGAATGGCATTGAATCCATTAGTATGAAAATGTATGCCGCGTTAGAAACAATTCCCTCTTTTTATATAAGGACGTTGCTCCGAAAAGAAAGACTTTATAGTGCTGTCATTATTTGGGGAAATGAAGTTTATCGAGCGGCAGAATATGAGGTGTACAGGAGTGTGCCTCCCTCCCTCGTTTGTGAGTGACCAGGGTCCTTGACCCCTTCTCTGCGTAATGAGCGAAAGCATCCACTTGAGAGAGTGCAAGGATGAATGCATCCGGTCAATATGTACCTCCATACCCACTTTAGTTTTTATAATCGAATAAAAATGAGAGTTGAATTTCCCCGTCCTTTAGTGTTACATGTACATAAATTTGAGGCAGCGAAGTTTGCTCTTCTGCGTTGTATGCTCTATGCTCATTAGAGTAATAGAAGTTTTTCAGGCAAGAGAGAATGGGGTGTCTATTAATTATTATTTATCTCTCATATTTATCGAAATTTATTTCTGTGGGAGTGACTTTCCTCTGTGAACGATTTCTACACTCATCTTGTTTTCTTGTTTGTTGAGAATGCATATAAAGTATGGCGCATATTTAAGTAAAGAAAAATTCCTCTTCTCTAATGAATGCTCCTGTAGGAGTGATTATTCATAATGCGGAGGCTATCATCTACCTTTGCAGTTTGCTGGCATATACATTTGCTGTGATATTTTTAAACAATTAGAGGAAAAGGTTTATGATATTAGTGTGATCATTCAACTGTGATTTTCTAGACTTGGAGAAATACTTTGTTGGCCCATTGTGAGATTTATGATCTTCGCAGTTATGTATAGTTAGTTAATAGTAGATTTTGCGTTTAATACGAGCAAAAGATGACCTTTATATTCTTAACTTTGTGTGAATGGTGCCAATTGTCAATTTCCTTTCTTCACCCTGATCCAATTTTTCTAGGATATGACGTATGCGTATTCGATGTTTTATCGTTTTATTTAATCCCCACGTATAGTTAAAGTACTTTCATGACTTTCGTGTAAAGCGTATTTTATGTAAACTTGAGTATAAATTTTGCTCGTACACTTTGGCGGATCCGTGAGGGTGGAGGGACTGCCGCCTCCCCCACGATTTTGTAGCACTAGCAGTTTGTCTAGGATCTGACAAGTAGCCTGAAAAAAAAATCAGATAGTGAAGTTTTTCCTCGATCATTCTAGATATACTACATTTTTCAAAGGTTATTTGAAGATGAGTTCCGAAGAAAATTGCTCTAAATTTTCCGCCTCCGGCAATATTCTGGACACGCCCCTTTTCATAGGAAATAATTTCTGATGATATTTTTATCTTCTAATCGCAATTTTTGTGTTTCATTTACCACTTTGTCTCGAAAAATATTTACTTTTCGAAAGAGAATGGTCATGGTAGCTACTTCTCAGTTTGTTCAACGGATATTCGTCGTGTTCCTGTAACGGTGATTATAATGTATGTGTGACATATGTATTGTTCTATCTTCATGTATATCTTACGGCAAAGCAGATGTCGTTATTTCTGTAATTCGCGTTTATCTTTTACTGAGAAATTTAAAGGCTTTCAAATCGAGACGGGCTCGCTATGATTATTTGAAGTGCAGTATGTAATTTGGCATGATTGTCTATTCTCTCCCGCCCAAACGTATTGTATATACTTCAGCACTTATACGAACCCTTGTAGAGTCATCTTTGCTTGCGTCATAAAGGATTTGGAGAGGAGAAACGAGAAGGAAGGGAGAACGGGAACGTGTTTGGACCTGCCAACCCCTTATACCCCTCCAGCACACCCTTCCTTCAACCGAGGGTGATCAATAAAGTATCCGTCCCTCCCGTTTTACTCAAACCACTCGATTGCGGAGTCATTTCCTCATTTGCGGCACTTCTTTCTCTTAGTCCCTTATTCTATCCCTTCCTTCCTTAGTCTTTGCCGCTATTTGCGTTCGCTGGCCCAGAAGTTCGTTTGATCGAAGGGATCGCTTGTATTTTTCCCTCGCTGACTTCCCATCCGTTTCCTCTTTTGTTTCCTTTACGCCCTCCCGATGTGTCTTTTGCGCCATCGGGATGGATTCCTAAGAGAACGTTTTCCCATAAGGACGCATATGTTCGCTCAACGTTGTTGTTTCCGGGGATGACGCTGGAGGATAGTTCAAGGGTACCGTTGGACGGAAATACGTTCGTATTTTGTCTTGTTTAAAGGTTCCGAATCCAGTGAGAGGCATTGTTTACGCAGAGAATGCGGGTCAGGAAATGCGTGGGGGAATATTTAGAGGGTTTATTCGGCGATTCAATCGATATTTGCAGTCGATTTTGAGGATCGATTTATTGTATTTGGTGATGGTTTTATCAAAGGTTTGTGATTGTAATGCGAGGTGGTGATGTAAGTCCCAAATGTGTCGCCTATGGAGATGATTCGACTAAATGTGTATCGTGGTCTTATTTGTCTATGTGTTGGTCCTATGATTCCTTGAAAGGATGTATTGACTTCTATTGTGATTCAATTGGAGTTTTATTCTGTCAGTTCGAAAATTTCCTGGCCAGCGGTGAAATCCTTACGAAATGAGCTTTAAATTGGTTTTGTTGAAAACATTACTTAATTATTGGAGAATAAATGTTTTCGGTTACGTACGTACTAACTTCTACTACCCCCATTCATTTGCGAAGTAAAGACGGTCCATATGGACAGTATTATAAAGCAAAGATGTATTGAAGAAAAAAGGTGGTTCTATTAAAGTGCAATAGAATGTTCTCTTCTTAAAATATTCAAAGCTTATATTTAGGAAATTTTTACACCTAAAATATAAACTTGCCTTTCTTTTCTATTGAGTAATACCTAATAATGTCTCGGTAGTTTGATTCAAAGTTCACTAATGTATATAAACGTTATTAGATTTGAGTATAAATGATTATAACAGGTTCAAGATTTAATTGATTCGGTTGGATTGATTTCAATAAATGAATAGCGTTAAACACTTGCTTTGCGTGAAACAATTACATTCTGTCTCATAGAGCGGATTAAAAACATTTGAAATAAGTTCGAGTGGTGACGGAAATGGAACGAAAACAATCATTGTTGATTTTCCTGCGTGTGTTAAAGTTCTTAAAAAAATTAATTCATTGGATAAATTAAATCTCGCAATTCTGTCATATCATGCCTATTTGGTTCCACAGAGTACGGTTTATTTTTCTAATTTGCCCTTTTTTACTTAAAACGTACATTATTATTTGAAAAATGGCGTCTGTAACAATGTTTTGAACCCATTTTCCCCTTAATTAGTCCAGCTCGACTCCTTCAAAATCCACCCCAAACGAAGAGAAATTGCGGGAGAAGTATTAGGAATTGTATATTCTTTGTTGAGGGTTTTCTTTTGAAAGGGTTAATGAAAGGAGCGCAGGACATGTGGAGGGGTTGCTTTTTGAGCCAGGGTGAGTGTTAGGGATCCCCCATGAAAAAGAGTATGGAATCAAAGGGGTTGTATATACCTTTTCAATTTCGTGCGTCGGGCTCATTCGTTATTCGCGTGTCTTTCGCTTTTATCGCGTTTTTACTGTGTATAAAGTAACGATTTAAGGGCTAAATAATGGTGAGGAGAGTACCGAATAGCACGAATGTTATCCCTTGCGTTTCATGCCACCCGAATTCCGTGTTGAGGCAATTCCATTTTTCAACGTGAGGTCAAGATGGAGAGGTCGCGATTTCAAGAAATGTAGTATCGAAAATAAAGCGACGTAAATCGCGCCTATTTTGTCTATGAAGACTTAAATCGAAAGTAGAATAATTAGAGGCATATATACAGACGTAGCATTTTCGCTATATGCCGAATGTTAAAAATTAAGTGGTTGTAAAGATATGTTTACTTTGCCTCCTGTGGACATTTTAATTGGAAATTTAGAATATAATCATAACGTTATGATTCTATTATAGATTTCCAATTTAAATGTCTACAGGAGGCAAAGTAAACATATCTTTACAGCCACTTAATTTTTAACATTCGGCATATAGCGATAATTTTACGCGCATATTATTTCTTTCCGTGAATACTCTGTAGATTACTTACTCAACCTTCCTTTGAGTGTCTATGGTTCTTTTGTTGTAATACAGTGGCCTTGTAAGTGTCGCATTCATTTGCGTTTTAAACTCAAAGAAATTGGTGTAGTCAAACTGTTAAAAGTTCTTCGACTACTGAGGTCATTTCGCACATGGGCTGCCACCCGTAATCGAACCCGGGACCGCTTTCACCGAAGGCGAAAACGTTGCTCATTTGGCCATCGGGAGCCCCGACGCAAAGAAATTTAACTTCTACTACTTTGTAATTTAGCAGTGTTAAGCCATCACTTTAGTTGTTTTTCACCTCGTATTTTCTTTTATATCATAGTTCATCCTTTATAATTATGTGTTGTCTGCGTTGGAAAATAATTTATTACCGAAGAATCTCCGCATTCATGGTAACGAATGTACACTGAATTAAAATGGAGTTCGATGTGAAGCATTTACCTAGTCATATCCTTTCATCACTCATCTTAGCTGGGTGAAGTTTGATTCGCTTCTAACATTTTGTTTTATAGAGTCCGTAACAGTGCATCTTGTTTTCGATTTTCATTTGGTTGCTCTTTTGGAGCAGTGTATTTTTATATTTGCAATAACATACATCGTTAAAATCCTTTTTATTCTATTAAAGATAGTCCTTTGTAGTTATTCCACATGCATCATATGTGTGACATTTTCGTTAAATAACAATATTCTAACGTTCTTTTACTTTTCTTTGCTTTTGAGACACCCGGCTCTACCATTTTTGTCCAAAAGCGGCATATCGTCAAGTTAAATTAAGATTTTCTCATCTTCTCTCCAAGACATTTTCATTATTTTCCCAATTTCTTCGCCCGCAAGTTAACTCTCTTGATTTGCTTCTCTTGCTGCGTTTTACTGATTATCTCTTTTTCTCTCTAGGCCTCTTACCTTTAGTAATGGTAGCTTCCAGCTCTTTCTTTCACTTCTATCGATTTCACGCTGCACTTTTCTCGACAAAGTCGTTATCGTTATCACTTAATGCTCTCTTCGTCATTACGATTCCTTTCTCTATCTGGGGTCACTGCCTTCCCCTTCTTGCTCTTCTTCTCCAACATTTTCCCCTAATGACTTCCCTTTTACGAGTCGCCTTGGGAATCGTCTCCTCTCTTTCCATTGTCCTCTCCTTCGACCCTCCATTCATCCTTTTCATCGAGCGCCCTTCGTCTTCTCACCTATTTTCTGTTCTCGTTGCCTCTTTTGTCGCTTCTCCTACCGCCTCGCATTTCTTACGTAGCCTTTCTTTCTTTTAGAGATGTTCATTCATGATTTCTGTCTGAAGGATACCAGTATCGTCTAAAAATGGCTAGAAAACGAAATTACTAGGCGACTTTTTCCTTTACAAAGATTATTTGCTGAAAGGCTTCTTTAGGTCTGACACACCTTTAACGTTTGTCCTTTTCTCTTTTTCATTCGGATTCTTTCTCCAACCATCAGACATATCTGCCCTAACGCGTTTATTTTTCCGGGCTTTGATATAAAATTTATGAAATTCATTCCCCAGGTACTCGATTCAAAATACTCAGTAATTGGTCTTGCCAGATTACTTAATTGCAAATAATTAATGCTGTAGTGGTAATTTTTGCGCAAATTAGAAGTTTCAGTAACTGCCTTGAAATTCAACGTTTTATTCATGTCTATGATTGGAGGCATCACTTAAGATGGTTTGCTTACACCTCACCCTAATGCAAAGCATACTAATCCCCCTGCCATACGCCGAAAGGCGGCTTGCAGCGTACTTATGTAGATGTAATGTAATTATGTCCGTTAAAGTTGACAATTATGTCTGGAAGCTTGTTATCCTCACCATCTCATGTCCCTTGTCTCTGTTTGACGTGAGTAGAGTGTGTTAATTATTTATGGGCAGTGAAGAAATCTGATGGACATGCTCTTTTAAGTTCTCTATATTAAAATCAAATTTTTATAAAAATCCGTCAATGAAAATTCATCGATGCAAATCATTTTTAGGAAAGCTCTCTCGATCTGAAACTAACTGGAAAAAAAGACTTTCAGGTAATCAATGCCTTATATCATGCCATTACCAAGTTTAAATACTTCTAATTAAATGAACTTGGTTCTACGAACGATCCCTGGGAACTTATTCCTAGTGCCATGCGTCCCCTTCATATTTTGTCCCGATTTTCTTCTTCAGTCCCTTCCTTTGGTACCGTCCTCATTGTTCACTTTCCTTTCAATACTCCCACCTTTATTTCTCCCTTCCCTTAGTCAAGTCCTTTGACTCTTTTCTCGGAACCAATCTCAAAACCCGCACAGACAGTTCCCATGCCTTCTGAGAAGGGGAAAAGGGAGATTTTCACAGTCCAGCGCCAAGCGAGTGCGGTGTAAATGTATGCGCTCTTGGAAGCGTCAAAGGATAAAGCATACCAATGCACGTTAACGTCGCCCGAATGTTTTTATAAGGTTTTACGAGAGTGTTACATCAGTTCCGCTTCGGGGGTCGTTCCTTCGTTCTTTTGTGGTAGCTTTGTAAATGTTCGCCTTAAGAATGTCGTGAGATTTTAGGGGAGGGATTTTTATGTATCAGCCGAGGAACTATTTTCTTTTTGTTTGAATAGGACTAGTGCCAGTAAGCGGAATATAAAAAGACGATTTACAGCTTTTATAGCGAAAGGGATACGTTTTTCGTGTTTTCTTTGAAAATCGTTCCGTTAGCGCTCATAGTATGATATCAGAATAATTGGTGTCGGCACGCACTGATAATATATTTGCTCACTTTAAAAAAATTACATTGGTCTTAATTTTTAGTTAGTTAGTCTATGTGAACTTTTTAGTACACACTTTTAGAGAAACCTTGCTCAACCAGGGTTCTAGCCTATGCCATGGGTAATAAGAGTATATCCCTCAAATACGCATCCTAATCAGTGAGTCGAGAACCACGTTTTAGTATCTTCAATTGTTACTTAATCTAAGCTACCTGATCACTTATATTGCTTTTTAAAACACAATTGCCATTGGTATTATTCTCCGACTTACCCAGCAAGTTATGCCTTTCATCTTTTAGTTCGTAGGTGGAAAATCATCTTAAAATTCAATCTCTCAGTCTGAGTTTTTTTGTCGATGCGTTCACTTAAAAACATATTTTGAACTTAAATCAGTCCCTATTTTCCCTATCATTTCACAATAAAATTATTGTTCACTGATTGTAAAAGTATGGATTGTCTAGTTTAGTGTAAGTCCTCAACTGAAGCATTGCATTTTTAGTATTTTCCTCTACATGTTATTTGAATGGATGAGCCGGAATCGAATAAGGCTGAGGTTTGCTAGATTTAATCACCTTTGAGAACTATTTTTATTTGCTTACCTTCATTCAGCATTCTTTTTCGATTAATTTTCCGGAAACCCTTGTAAATTCCTCCATTTCCTATTTTAGATTTTATTCCACGTTCGACTCATTCCGTGTTATCCTATTACGGAAATGTCTCATGCTGTTCTGTTATTCATACGGTTTCTTTATCTTTTATTCAGTTCTCTTTGCCCCTGAAGCAGCTATGTGTTGGAGAAGCGTGGGTTTTAGTGGTGGTATTATTTCGGGAACATGTAGGTTAAATCGCTCTCAGATACCTCCGCCAAAGTGACGAAACATGATTTAGAACCTGTATGAGGGATATATCTCGCTCCGGGGAATATTTTCCCCACTATTCCAACAAAGGGAAACCGTGTGATATAGCGAGGAATAATTTAGGGCACATTTCTTCTGCGCATGCATTTCTTGGATAGTTTGTTTGTGTTTGTGCATCTCTCAAGGAGAAAATGTTTTTTTTTATTCGCGGTGTATTTTAAGCCCGCTGCGTGGGATAAAGGGGTGATTTCAGATTCTATTCCACCGCCGTCGATTCGCGTGTTTTGAACTTCGGAAAAGAGCTCACTCCAGAGAGGAACATTTCCACGGAGCTTTGTTCGTGAAACGGGCTTGTAAATTCGCTCTCTGTGTTGTGGCATCGCTTTTTAGAGTTCATTTTATGTCCCAGTTCGAATCTTGTTCAAGTCTCGGGAATTTTTCTGCAAATCGTCGCTCTAGATCAGAGGTCAAAGAACTTGAGGGCACACATGGTTTGGGTTTCTAAGGACTTCGAAATCTGGTGATTTAGGTAATGTTAGTGTTTGAGATCGTTTGTCGTGAAAGACCTTTATTTAAAGATGAGGAACTTAACTTAATACTCTCTCTTTTCGGGAAAATTTTATGAATGTTTAATTTAGGGTTTCTGGTAATTTATGAGGTTCAGTATCGTTTGAAATGTGCGAGCCTGCAGCCTACATGTCAGATCAGTTCTCAAACTTACAGCATCGGATGTTTCGGTCAAACCTGATGATTGAGCATTGACTCTCACCCGGACTCGGTGTTATATTGCGCATGTTTGGTTGTGCATCCGTATAAAGGTTTAACGGATGAAACCCAAGGTAAGGATGTTAAATGAATTGAATATATTGTATTGTATGATGGCTGAATTAAAAAATATCATAAGACAAAATTTGATCATAATTTATTCTCTCTAACCAAAGGACCGATTTTCTTCCTTCTTTGCTATAATTAGCGTCTTCGAGAGAGGCCTTAGGCGTTAGTAAGGTCTTCTGTCTTAAACAGCCTCCGCTGCTCAAGTTATCTCCCTCGGTTTCTTAATTAATCCTCTCTGAGGAAATTTTGGATGGGTCCAAAAGTTCGCTTCCTTTTACCTGTCAATACAAGGATCTTAACCGGAAGAGAAATTGGTTGAATTTGTTAATTTTCATGTAGCGTGTTGGCTTTGTTTCAATGACTGATCTTGGGGCAAATTCGCCTTTTGTTATCGTTTGATTTAACTACCTCTAATAATTTGATTTGCCTCAAACTGTCAGCGAAATTAGAAAATTACAATTTTTTGCGAACTCAGCCCTGCCCTGGGAAGAAAACGGCTTTCTCGGCTGTATAATTTCCATAATTTCAATGAACTGTCATTTACAGAAAATCGTTGACATTTGAAAAAAATATTCGACAAAAGGCGTGCTTTCGGAATTTAGATTTTTCGTACTACTCTCAAGTTTGTAAAATGGTTGACGAGGTTTATGGAAAGGAATGATTTTTGTGTAAAGATTTAATGTTAAGAGAGAAATGCCATCCTTCAGTATGTTCCACTAATTCGTCTAATATATCCTTCATTCGAAACCAGAGGAGAAATGCTCATCTATTATTGTGATAGAAATGTCTCTTAAATGTTAGCCTTGCACGCTAAGCATCTGGCAGAGGAGAAGATTTTCCACTCTGCTTTCCACGTATTTCGGCCTCAAATTTTCAGGAGAATCTGGTCTTTTGTAAGAGTACAAGTATCGTCCGTTCGCATAACGTAACATTACGATGTATATTTGCGAGAGAGATATGTGTAGAAAATTTTTATTTTTACCTGTATTTGTCGTAATGTGATGATGATAAAGTTCCATGCTATCGAAAACTGTAGTAGATAATTGCTCGTTACCTAAAATTGAAGAAGATAGAATTATTAATTACTTCAACTCAATAGCATAAATTGTCGATGAAATTTAAAGAAAGTCTTTGGAATTATTAATTGACATTGACCCCAACAAGGACAATTCTAAGCTTTCCTTCCCTTATTGAAGTCCTCGTGGAATGTAGGATTTTTTAAGTCAAGGAATGGGAAGAAGTTACTCGCTATCATTTTCGCAGTCGTTTGCTTTGTACATTTTTTCATTGTTTCTTGCGTACTTAAGTTCGCCGACAAAGGTAAACCTCTAATACTCCCGAATGGATGGAGACAAGAATGCTTTCAGCTTCTTTAAAAAGAGTTATAAAACACATCCTCTTGTACAGTTTAGCTGGGGAGTCGCATTCTTTTCAACGTCCTTATTCGCAAGGCTATCAGCTACGGTTTCGCGTGACTCAGAAAAAGATTTTGATTTTCGTTTCTCTGAAGCAGCGGCAAACCTGGACGAGTGAGTCACTCGACATCGTTGGCGTGTGGGTTAGTGATATGACAGATTCATGACCATTTCTCTTGCCTGTCTCTGAGACGACTCTGAAGAAAAAACATGGGGTCTTTCCCCAATAAAATCTTTCGCCGCGGCCGCATACCTGTCGGTAGCCTCAGGTTTATTCCATTAAAATATTTTCTTCGGGAAATCGCCTGACCGCAGAAATTTTCTTCTTTGGAAACTTCGGTTAGTTTCGGAGAACGATCGGGGTAATGAAATGCTCCGAACGAAGGCTAGAATTTCTTCCCCCATCCGATATGCAAAATCGATTTTTGTGTGGGTATGGTCTTTGATATTGTGGTGTGGACTGTTTTTTGTAAATCTTTTGTGTCAAAGATATAGAACCTGTTTCTTAAAATGAATACCTGGGAAAATGAAATGGAATCTGTGCTATCTAAGCTAAGCCATGTTGTCCCGCTGATATATTTTATGGTCGTTTTCCCACATTGATGGAATCCGAGGTGTTAAATTATCGGGGAATTCAATCTTAAATGTGTTCTTTATTTATTTATATCCCAACGCCCCTATCAACAAACATCCATTTGCTGGACCATTGCAGTTGTAGGCTTCAAAGAGTAATAGTGGACGAACATACACAACCATTCCATAACAGGAAAAATTCGACCGGCTGGGATTCGAACCCGGGACGTTGGTTGGAGCGCTAGCACGCTAACCACTCTGCCACCGCGACCGGGTATTATGAAGTAAATTCTGAGAAATTATTCCGCATTTTACGCACAAATGTTCCTGTAGGGGACTTGTGTTGTGTTGTAAATGGAAAACATTCAGTTTTTTTGCATGTTAAGGAGACTGTCTGTCTTCTCGTGGTGTACCTCTATGTTCTTTTTCCTATGTTAGAGAGGTGAGTCATGGAGAATTGAATTTTATGGTAAAAATAGTTAAAAAGTTACGTTTCGCGTTAATTAACCGTACTGCTCTGCTCTTGTCAACTGAATTTTTCTCATTCTCATGTGTATGTAGTATGTACATACATAGACTTCCAATCATGAGTGATATTTATGATTTAGCAATCACAGTGTTATCAATAATTGTGTAGTAATCAATAATTGTAGCCGTGAGGCACCGTGGATCTCTTATTTATTTTTATTTCACTTTTGAGCAAAAAATTAATCTTCTTTTTATTCTTCATTTTATAATTAAGATATTTTCCGATGGGAATAGAATATTTGATTTGGACGAAAAATGTTTCATTCTGATTTATAAATTAATAAAATATTCTGTTTGATTTAAATTGACATTTACGAGATCCCTCAAGAGACAGAGCCAAATATCACCCTTCGGAATCTTATTACCTTTCGATTTCTTTCCGGTTTTCGTTTTACTTGACCTAGATAATCAAGAGATGTTGAAAATTATGCTTATTTGCTGAAATACGTTTGCTTTTTATGCTTTGGTCTTTATATTTTTGCTCCGTAGTTGGAAGATAAATTCATTAACACACAGCAGTAGTCTTACTATTTTCAGAAAAGTATTTTTCCGTTTAGTATTTGGAAAGCGCTCTCAAGTTTTTCTGGGAGGGAGAAATTTTTCACCGTCCGGTGAGATTCAAACAATGGAAGATCGACTCACTTCTTCCGATTAAGCTTTCTCTTGTTTGGTCCCTATTTCTCCATCTCTTTTTAACGCCTCCACTGCTGCAGTTGTTCTTCCATTCATTATTTTTTACGCAATCCTTTGCTGTTACTACGGTTGCTTTTCGCTCCATACACATCCTTTATCTACCTCGTCCACCGAAACCATTCTCTTTAATCCGAGCGCTCTAAGGGATATTTTTGTAAGTGGGAGTTGTTGTGTTGCAGTACATCTACGTGCGGCTAAATCTAATATCCTCGAGATTATGGCCTGCGATGAATCGTTTCAAGGGACCACGAAAAGCAATCTAGTTGTTTCTTTCTATCATTTTTGCCGTATTATTGGAATTTTTATAGATTCTAAGTGGATTTTCTCTAAGATGTTGATGAAACGTTGTCATATTTTTCATTTTGGAAGTATCACACCATATTGTCGGTCTATTAATTATTGAGATAAAAAATAACGTTTTATCTCTTTTATTTTTAATTGCTTTGAAAAATAAAGGTTGTCATATACTAAATACGTACTCGATAGTTAACCGCATTGAATGTCTTATCTTACTATCAAATTCACGTTTCGAAAATATTGATCATCTCTCCGGGTTTCTTTGGCGATATCAGCAATCATATATGTTATCGTTTTATTGGGAAGAGGATAACTTTAGCCTATAGCTTGTTAAAAATTTAGTAAATTTAATAGTAGTAGGTGAGGTTTACTATTTGTTAACCTGACTTAATCTTATTAATCCTAAATATATTGATTATTCGCGGAACTCTATCGGAAAGCATAACCCAAATTTAAGAATAACTTTCTTTTATGCTTCTTTTTTGTCTGTTCTAATACCTATTCTCCAGAATAAGATAGATTTTATGAGTTTGCAATTTGATGTTTCATGGATTTGTCTAATTATTCTTGGTATACCTACTCCCGACTTGTTCCATCCGCCTTTGATTGCTATGGCCGTTTCTTTTCTTCAAGTTCAACGCATAAAAGACCATCGTGCGCATGTTTTTTGGTGAAATCAAGCTTGATTTATGGCTTTCTTTCCCTTTCTCTTTGCAGTCTGAGCAAGGCTTCGGTATGGAGCCCTGCCTCGTATTAAAATTCTCGGACCGCCTTATCGTCTTCCGTGGGGAAAATGGATTTCTTTCGTCGTGCTAGAAATTTGGCAACCATTGAATGTAAAGCACTCTCTCAAGAGTATAAGAGAAAGGAATGGGTCGTGACATTCGGAATGAGCGTGAAGAAAGAAAGTGGTGTTATAGTTTCAGACCGCCATGGGTATCTTAGGTATGCAATCGTTATTTCCACGTGACTTCGTGACATTTGAAGTGATCGCTTTAATTTGATCAATGGGTAGTGAGGTAAAATTGATGAGTAGGGAAATTCGCAGTTTTGCGATTGTGTTCATTGGTTCGGAAAATCGTCAAAGATTCGTGTCCAGAGTAAGTAAAACAGACAGTTATTTCAGTTAGACCCCAGTTGGGAGAGCTCCAGTTCATCCTATTTTCATAGATTTTCATCTTCAAAAAGTAGGAATTTAATCAATCGCGCGTTGAAATAATAACTTTTTCTCTCAGTAATGTTGCGAAAAATGTCTTACATTTATAGCATTTTTCTCTTTCCTTGCCGCCTTGTGACTTTTTTCGTCTATAAGATCCATTATTATAAATCCTTTCATCTATAGATAATTAGTAGATTCAGTATAAAATACTACTTATTATTTTATTTTTCTTTAGTTTATATCAATGTAGAAAGAAGCTTTTTAAAACTTGATGTGGAATATTTTTTTCTTTTTGTGCGTTTATCGTTCCTGTGACGCATTGAACGTCCCTTGTATAAAAAGGATATTGTTTTTATATTTACGTGGTTGCAAATACTGTTCCTTGCATTTATTTGCGAATGTTCGGCCAGATCGGTTGAATCAATCAATCAATTGCTTTACATAATGATCTGATTCTTTATTTATCGAGTACTGAAATAGAATATTTTTATGGTCGCACTAAATGCTGAGGTTTGGGCCATTCGAATTACGACACTTATTTTCAAAAGGTGTTTTACGTATTGTTGAAATTTTAAAATAGCATAAAATGATGATGGTTTTCTTTCGAATTTTTCTTTAGCTGTACAATATCACGAATCAAAATAATTTGTAAAAAGAGAAAATCTATCGATGAGTTAGAAACGGAAATTAGGGAAAACATCAAAAACAATTTTCTTCAGGTTGTTCTTAAATGTACAACTATTTCCTCTAGAAATAGCCAGAATCAGCTACAAAGGAAAATGAAATAATCTCTTATATCAGATTTGTACATTATAAACACGGAAAATTCGCAAGTAAATTATCTCTCGCGATATTTATTCTTGGAATTTATTGCTTAAGAAGCGGGAATGCATACCTACCTTCCTCAATCATTTTCGCCTTTTGCATTATTTATTCCTCATACCCGCTATAGTTACTGCAGGTTTTCTATTTACCTGTTTATTCAGCCAGTTTTCGATTGAGCTCGGCGCTAGCTGGGCAATTACAATTGCCGTTATTTTCCTATTCTATGGGACAGGTATTCTTAGGATTTGTTCCTCTGTCATATCTCTGTGCGGTTAAATTTTGTCTTGGCTTTCATGGCAGTGGATTTATTCTGATTTCCCTTGGGAGAGAAAATTATTTTCATTCACGGGGAAAGAATTTTTTGCGGAAGCTGCATGATAGATGTAACATGAGGGAAAGCCTCGGTCGTCGTTACTATGCGACAGCTTTTTTCGCGTCACATTATCTTTGTTTAGTCTGAGTCTGTTATTTCTTTATTACGTCATGTTTTGATGGATATTTGAGGATGAAATACGATGGTTTAGTAATTGTGGTTTAATTGAAGAAGGCATTGTATCTTCGATTCTTTTCAATAAAGATTCATAGGTTTCCCTAATAATGAATGTAGATGAAAGAAATAGTCATGATTGTTATTCAAGTTTACCTACAAATTAGGGTCTAATATATTTTCTTTGATATTGTTCAAGTGAGTTATATGTACGGTATATAAAGATTCTAGTGTAGTATTATATGAAATTCTGACAATATGGTTTTAATAGAACTTTATGTGGAAATAAATCTTTTTTTTTTATCACGTTGAGCCCGATTATCCAGCTTCCTCTAATTTTTACACTTTCTGGAACTTTCTTAGCTTGTGAAATACTACAAAGCCATTAATCTCGAGAAGGTGAATGACCATGGTTTTGTTCCTGGGGAAGTTTAGTTTGCATGTAAGCATTGTAAACGTGAAAGTTTAACTTTTGTGTTCATATTTTATGTAGATTAACACGACGAACAGTGATTGCAAAGTCTATTATTAGGTTTCGTAATTTAGCTAAATATCTTTGCCGAAATATTTACAGCACACCTTTGAATTTTATAGCGATGATGGATTTCTTTATTAGACGTCAAATTCTTTATTCTAGATGCAGGATTGATATTCAGTGCTGCATTGCTACTTTACGCCGATTTTTTTTTCGGTTGTTACTTTTACTTGTATTTACTAGTTTAAAACAGAGTAAAATGTGCTTAGGTTATTGACAGTTTCCAAGAGTGATCGTCCTTTCTTATTTCGCGCTCATTTGTCTTGAGTTTTTGGTTGTATTGTGTCATTGCGCCACCCCAAAAACATTCTCCGATGATCTTTTGAGATAAATGCCGAACTCTCCCTTTCTGGTCAGGGAGAGATATCCCTCATCCACGCTCCATGGCTTCCTTCGCTAGGAGTTGCAAAACTCTCTCAACGAGGTTAGCAGTCGGTCGTCTGTTCGCCGGACGCGGCCATTGTATCGACGAAACCCCTTCCTCTTGGGGCCTTACGTTAACCAAGAATGAATGGACCATTGTGAGAGTCTGCGGGTTATTTTTCAATTTTACCTTTTATTACTAAACGTCAATTGACATGCACGTGGTCCATGCTTATTGTTTGGTTGGCTATTGTATGATTGTAAAATTTGGAATGGCATACTAGCAAAGGTTTTTCATTATGTATTCGATTGCTGTAACAGTATTCGATTATATTGCTATATTTTTTCATCCTTGTTACGAAATTCTTTAAGACCTTTCTCTGTAACAGAAACATTTTTAACAGATGACAACAGATTCCCAGCTTGTTATCTGCTAATTTTTCATAATGACGTAATCCTTGAAAAGTACCGTTTTCATGGCTTTATTCAAAACACATCTTTCTCGGTGAATCATTGCAAGGTTTTCCGTTCCAGTTTTAAGAGAAGGGTGGTTACGATCTTCTCATCACTTTCTACTCCTGTGGTGACTTCATTATTAGTTATATGAGCCGTTTATTTTGAAAGTGGCCTAAGTCCATTTATACTTAAATTGAGATATTTAAGGGTTTGTGTTTCAATGCAATTAAAAATATACGTACAGGATACTAATGACTCATACTGCTTAAATGTATCTAAGGGTGTTAAATTTATAGTTCCTATTAAAATAGTGGCAATTATTAAGTGAATAATATGCGTTTTCTTACCAAGAATGGAGTTAGGCCACTTTCAAAATAAACGGCTCAATTATTGAACTAACTCTGAAAACTTACGTGTCCAGAATTATCGTATTTACTCGGAATATAAGCAACCTCAAATGCTTTATTGATAAATAACATGAAGTTGTACATGTAACCACGGCAACTGGAAATATTTGACAAATGGACTTAGGCCACTTTCAAAATAAACGGCTCATATGTTTGAGAAGTTCTGCTTTTATATTGTGAATTTAACTCCTATGTTTATAAATAGTTGTCGTGAGAGTTGCTGTATAGACAAGTATGAATTGGTAAAACAATTGAGTCCTTGAGATTCTTATTACTAAAGACTCCCTTTAATGAATGGTTGTGTTGCTATTCGTTCTTTTCTGGTCATTTCTATTGATTTGTCTTCATGTCTTTTATAACTCTATTTTGTTATTCGTTCTTTTTTGTTTATTTCTATTGATTTGTCTTCATGTCTTTTATAAATCTATTAATCTACTTTCATCATCAAGTTTAGTTTTCTATCTGTAGGTTTCGCAGGTTTTTCACACCCCCCTTCTTGAGGGTGTTTTCCTGCAGTGGAGATTTTTCCCTGAGCTCTTGGCTGAGGTTTTTTAATCCACAAAGTAGTTTTCTTCATTGTACTTTTTCAAGCTATCTCTCTCTTTTCCTGTCTCATATGACAAAGGGTTAGATGTAAGAAGAGACTTGTTAGTCTCAATCTCGCCCTGAATAAAGTCCTTTATTATTATTATTATTTAATGTTTTATGAAGCTACTAATGCCCCCGCCATTTCGTGTATGTATTAAAATCTGAGAAATCTAAAAAGTCATTGTTTTCAAGTGGTGTTTTTTTTCAATATGTTAAATAATTTTAGTATCATCCTGAGTGTCGCAAATTATCTCTCGTGTTCATTCCTTGTAGATGAATTTTTCTGCTATGGCTTTTTTTGTCATGTGAGAAGTGATTCAGCTACTGGAACATGGGTTTTTAGTCTATCTTTGGGTTAGTTTTACAGTTAAATATCCCGATATAAAATACGGCGTTTGACCTCTGAAAAGTAGTAAAGGAATCCTAGTGCTTTTCATTTTCATTGTTGGTAGTTTTTATTATACAAACCCAAGATTAAATCAGTATGTCCATTCTTGGAAATCAGTGGTAATGGTTCCCTTAAGTTATTCAAGATTACAACATACTCTGTACGTGTATGTAAATTTTAAATATTTCAAACCTCGTATTTTAAGGGAGATAGATTACAAGTATTTGTGAACTTGTATGCTCTTTAAGCCGAATCTTTTTTATGTGCTCGAAATAAAAATGTAAATTTTTAATTTTCATGGATCGCCGACCCTCGGTTTTTATTAAATAAAAATGTATGCAGTGGTTTTGCATGTCAGTTAAAATATTCAGTTTTCTCATAGTATATTTGTTATTCCAGTATAATTAATTTGTGTGGTATTTGTATATTTTATTATCCCGCTTCGTGTTGTTTAGTCAGTTCTCTCCTCAGCAAATTCTTCCTTATTTGGATATGGAATCCAGTGAAATATGCTTTTCGCAGCTGTAGAATGATTCGTGATTTTCGACCGCGCTATACCAAATTTTTGCAGTTAATTGTGGAAGTTGGCATAGCGCGAATCTCTCTCCATATTTTCACTGGGTTTGAATCTAAAAATTCTCGCCCTCGTAAATTTCAACTTCTTGTTCTTTCGCCAGAAAGCCATGGACCGCGTCCACATAGGACATAGGTGCATCTCTGGAAACGGGATTTCGGGATGATTTTTACTGCGCAAATATGGCAGGGGTGTTTGACCTTCCTCGCAGCTGTTATCCGTTGCGTTAAGGTTTTCTTTTTATGAAAACTCGCTCTACCTACGACGCCTTTTAAAATGAAATCATCCTCTACTCTGCATAAAGAAGGAAGCATAAATTGTTTAGCGGTAAATGTTCAGTATTACATTGAACCTTCGAAGGGAAGGTACCCGGAAGTCCATCTCGTGACTCGCTTGTTCAGAAGGTAATTTCGTTATATTCCTTTAGATGCAAATGCGGGAGTCATTTGCTTGTAGGTAGCACCTGGATTGAAATATATGGACCCCAGATGCTACAGCTGATAGGCGAAGCGAAATTTTTAACTAATATTTTCATACTTTGCATTGCTTCATCTACGCATGTGAATTTTATATAATGGTTGCATCCAGTCGTGCTGGGTTCTTAATCCGGGAGTTAAAATCTATTTTTTATTAAAAATTTTCATAAATCTATTTTTCGTTTTTTTATATATTCAATATTCGATTGATTTTTGCTTTGGCTTTCCAGTCCTCTACAAAACTGCTGTTTTAGTTGACGATTAACATAGTTGGAATAATGATTATCGTTGAATCTTTTCTCCATATCCTAGCAATTATTCGTATTTAATTGCCTGCATTTTCGTCTTTCCAAATGGAAAGGAATTAGAATAAATTTTTTCTGATTTATGGACATCTTGACGAAGATTTATGTATAAACCAGTTGCCGTATGCCTCCAAGTATCCAACTTACGTGAAATAATGCAATGAAAATTTTATTACATCAATGCTAACATTCCTTTACAATGGTAGCAGTGGCTTTTTCTTCTGGAAGGGTAACATAAGTTTCTTTCGTTTAACTGGGTAGGTTTTTTTCTTTCCCTTTCAAAAATGAGCATATTATTCAGATATTAGTCAGCAATGATCCGACCCGGTGGAAATACTTTTAATATTTAACGCCTATAGTTCGTCTGGAAAGTAACGAATCCGAGCTTGTCATTGCTTGTATCTAAATCAAAAAGATAACAAAAGCTTACCTGAACTCTCCCTTAAGCTGTGATCTTTCATTTATAATAAAATTATTTTATGGGCCATAACAGGTCAAGGGTCAATACATTTTCAACTTCAGCTATGCAGGCAGTAAACCGCATCCCAATTGTCCGGAGAGGAAATCGGTTGCCCCTTTGATGTATGGCTAACATTAGCTCATTGATTCATTTTTGAGCGAACGTTATCGCCTGCCGAGGCTTTTGGGAAGCGATTAAGGCTACGAACACACTCTAATTAACGCCTCAACCGCGGCGAACAGTCGAAGCGAAAAACGTGCCTTAACGCCTCTCCGCCTGTCACCTCTCCTTTATAATTCTCCACTTTTGCCGTAGGTGTCGTCGAAAATTCAGATCGTCGAGAGCCTAAAAACTCTCTCAACGGCGAAAAGCTTCACTGAGTTTATCAACCTCCCTTTCCCATAGTCTCTTTCTTCCCGAACATTTTTTGTGGCTGGAATCTTTAAAATTTCTGAGGCGTGCAAAGAGGTGTTGATCGTTTTTACTCCGATCTAACGAAGCCATTCATGAAAAAAATGGGCGGTCTCAGTGGGAGGAGAGGCCGAGAATGGCGATGTCCGTAGAGCGGATCTTTCAGAGAAAGTAAATGGACGAGGGCAAAAACACGAGCGTGCGAGTAAAGAAAACTGAATAGCAAGGCCAGGGCGTGATCATGATAAGATTAGTTTTTCGTGATTCAGTGTGCGCGGGTTGGAGAAAAGAAGTTTCCACGAAGCGTGTAATAGGAAAGCGGAGCAAGGATTTTCGGCATGGAATCAGCTTTGGGTAAGTCTTTAACGTATGGCTATCTTCTTAACTGCGAGTTTGGTCTTCCATGGTTCAGAAGAAGAGGTTTCCCATTTACCACATTTTCTCAGGGCGCTTTATGCTCTATTTTTTATTTTCTCGAGGAAAGGAAATTTTCTTTCACCTAGTAAGTTATTGTTTTTTTGTCAATTACGTTGGGAAGATGTTAGAAAATAAGCGGTAAGGGTTAACCTGGTTTTAAATTACAGCAAACTGTTATTATTAAGATATACTTTAATGAGAAGTTTCGTGCTGTGATTGATTTTCTCTCTTGCAGTATTTCTTAACCATTTTTGCCACTGAGACCCCGTCTCTCTTTTCATGTTATTGTGAACTATAAAGCCATTCATCCATCCCATATGCTGTACTATAAAAAGAAATATTATTGTTATAAGCGCAGTTACAAGCGCTCTCGTCGAAGGTTGAAATATAGAAGAAGAATTAAAACTATGGAAAATAAGCGAGCCCTATAAACCATTTGACAGAACATCAGTAAGCAGTGGATAAGGTTGGCGACTATCGCTCGAGATTTCCCTGATTTAATGAAAACTGCGTAAGGTCATTTCTCCATAATTTAAGTCATCGAAGTAATATAAATTGATATTATTTGCTGCCAGAGAATCATATCATCATCAAACATTGCATTAGTTAAAGGATTGTAAAGTTATTAAAATTCTGTGAATTTTTGATAGACCCAGAATCATGTTGTGCGAGTGATAAACCCCTCTGTGTAATCCAGAAATAGATGCGTGTTTCTTTATGAAATTAACGATACTATACTTGGAGTCGACCCAGTTATTTTATTTTCTCTTTAACCTTGAACAAAAGATCCTTTCAATTGTATGGGAAGAGAAAGATAAAGTATCAAATTCGATATCTTTGCAGAATGCTTCCTGAAGAGAGAAAAATTCAGACCTGAATAGATGGAGAGGTTCAATGTTAGATTGGAAGGCTGTTTGTTTTTCTCTTTGTCTCCTTCTCTTGTCAAACTTCAAACCTTTGGACCATTTCCAGCGAAACTTGGGATAGTGGTACCTCTGTCTGAGCCCATCTGTGCCGTCTTTTAATCTGAAATCCATACTTTGACTTTGTCCGCTTGATTTATATTGGAACGCGCCTTAAAATGTAGTTGTAAACTGGAAACTTCTGCTATGTTTACCTGAAGATGCTTGAAAATTTCAAATATAAATACTGGAAATTATCTTAATATCTTAATCTGAAAAATATCGTAATTTATGCACAAAGCGGTGTGCAGTGTAAACAATAATGAGATGTAGAAATAAAATTTTCCATAAAATATGACTTCAAGTCATAGGCATAGGAAATATTTTTATGTGGCCATTTACAAAAGTACTGAAGACGAATTTATAATTAATCTTTATTCAGCTGAGGCAATGATGAATGCGGTCGATTATCCGCATGTTGGGGAACGTGTAGGCAAAACGAGTTCCGCGACCCATCTAGGTAGGGAATACGTAGATACAATGGAAACCGCGAATGTTGAATAGCAGCAAATACACGATCTGGGAATAATCGAAACCGCAGTCGAAATTTCGAAGGTTTGCTCTAGTGCAGTTCTACTGTATTTCGCGGCTATAATTTCCGTAGATAGCGTATTCTACCCTTACGGCTTTGTTGTCCTCCGGAAGGTCCCAGGTCCGGTTTTAACCTTCATCGCCCTATTTTTCTTCCTCTTCGTCAGTGCAATGCGCGTCATTCGCTGAGCTGGCGATCGCAGTATAAAGCGTGGGTTTTAGGGATCACCTCGTCCTATTCTGATGCTCCAGTGTTTGTCACGAGGGCTCCAACCGTGGTCACGGTCCAGTTCGCCCCAGTTAGTCTTTACGCTGCAGCTGTCTGAAATTCTTGACTGTGGTTCTAAAATATCTTTTTTCACGTATCTTTGAAGTCTTACGCTCACGTTTAAAATCGAAAGTTTGTGCGGATTTTTATTAGTACTATATTGAAGGGAAAGGCGCCTTAGTTATTGGATGCGATCCTCGTTCATGTTTTACGAGTGGTTGTAAAAATTGTCGTTACTTTTAATGTAGTCGTAAAATTTGATCTCTACCTTTCGGAGATTTTAAGGGAACCGCGACCAAATCTCGTATATTTTCTGACAGACGAATTCATGGAAATGTTTTGAATTTTACGGATTGAGATTGGGAGGTCGAGCTCTTTGAAATAAAATGTGTAACAGACGTAATACGATAAGGTGAATGACAGAGACGTAAATCATATTGGTGTTTCTATACCTGATTCCATTCCCTTTTCTAATTAGATAAAGAGTGTATGTTATACAAATCCAACTCGCCTAAAATTAGAAAATTAATTTTTCTGAAATTTTGCTTAGTCCGATAATAACAGGTCAAGGTAAAAATAGGAGAAAAAATATGAGGTTCGTATATTGCAAAGCCACTCAAAGCGAAGCCGTTTATTTATCCTTTATGGCGGTATTGATTCATTAAATCTTTTAAGATTTAGCTGTGCCTTTAGTGTAAATGTTAATGTTCTTTCGTATCTTTCGGCTGTTGCTATTAGGTTTTTCAATCCCCCTTCCTAGTGGGTATTTTTCTGCAGTAGATAATTATTTCCCTAAAGATATTTTTTTATATCCACATTTCCCCTCTCTGTACATTTCTACTGTCTTCTTAGATTAATTACTATGCAATGACTGGGTTTGATATAAGAGGAGACTTTTGGTCTCAATCTCGCCCAAATAAAGACGATTTACGTATTATTATTATTGTTGTAATTATTAGTGTTGTATGTTGATGTAAGAAGGGAATCAAAAGTTTGTAATTTTGCATCTCATCTTTTTCTCACTCACTCCATATTTTGCCCATTATGCATTTACTGCATTTATATCGGTTGTGCAACTGATAATATCATCTTGCAATCCTTAATTGTTATATTCCTAATATTTTAGACGCGAGACTCGGAATGTTACGTTTGGCTTACTGTACATTTGCCCTTAAGTGTCCATAGTGCTTCCTATTTATTTATTTCTTAACGCTCCTGCAGATATCCGTTCCTCTGACTACTACATTGAATGGCCTAGTTAGCTCGAACTCAACATGCATTTATCAATCGGAAAAAGTTCGGTTTGCCGGGATCGAACTTGGGACATCGGCGTGGCGCAAGCATGCTAACAGCAGGGCATTCTGCTATCAACGTTTCACGTCGATATTAATGAGCTACTTCAACCAATTGTGAGCTTCTGTTTGGTTCGCTTTATCTTCAGCTTTGGTTGCGTCATTGTTTATTTTAAGGAAATTATCTCTTTTCAAATTTAAACGGAGCCAATTCTAGATTTTCCGATCGTCGTCATTATTGGCTGCTATTCCTCGTCACGGAAAATTTCCAATTGACGCTCGAAACAGATCGGATCGAAGGATGGGAAGGGCGGCGTCACGTTTCCACCAAGTACACGCTCACGAACAGTTGAAAGTTGCGTTCCCCGTTACGAAATTCCCTCCGTATTTTCGTCCCGAAAATAGAACAAGGCGGCTTTTCATAAGTGTGAGTATCTCTTTCAGGGAAGAGAGAGATTGGGCCGCTAGAGGGCACTGCCAACTTCCCAGTTGGAAGTCGTGATTCCACGAGGATGGATGGTCTTATAACGGTCTTAAGCATAGTCTCTCTCCCAGAAACGGAGCGAATGGCTTCGCATCTCGATCTTCTTTTTCCCTTCCTCGCTCGTGACCAATGTCGTAATGCGAGGGAGAACTGGCCGAATCATTGCAGGTTTTTTTCCCTCCTATTCCGTCCCTCTTTCTCTCGCTGGATACATGAATGGGAGGGTTTTGTAACACACGACGCGTACAGAGGGGATTTGGGACATCGGAAGAGGTGTTCGGAAGTTTCGTTTGCGGTCGTGCGATTCAAGGCCTTAGAAGTTTTTCGCTCTCCAACTTGGGGGACGTATGGATGGGAAGAGTTTGATTTTTAGGACATGCCATTATGGGAATTAAAACTTTTCTGCAGTTTTGTAATTTTCCCTGCTAATAATAAGACTTTTTGGAAAGTTATCGCGGAGTTTCCCAATTGCTGTAGTTTCATTGTGCCGAATACCGTTTTGTTGAGGATGATGCTGACAATGTATTTCTTTTCAAGAGTGTTGATAGCATTCTCTTTTTCGTAGGAATCCTTTACACAAATGTGAATATCGAGTAATGAAAGTAAAGCCATGTTACTTTTCGATTTCAAATTGAAGCATCTTAAAAATTCCGTTTAATAACTTGTCTACGCGCAATTATCAGAATGTTATCATTGTATAATTCTTCAGAATTCTATTCACCCTCTTATAAGATTTATTTCGATAAACTTTTCTACGCGTTGTTACTAATTAATGAGATTTATCAACCTGATTCTCCTCACCGATTGGATGTGATGTAATTTCTTACTCAGGAGTTCTGCAAGTGTGTGACCAATCCAAGGATTTTTTTTTTTTTGAATTGTAGAGAAAGGGATGTCTACGTTTGATAGAGAGCCTTTGTGTTGAGAAAGCGGGAGGTTTGAGTTAATTGTATTTCTTCGAATTAGAACAGTATAAAAAGGGTATCCATTACTTAGCTGGATTAATTTGGTATGTTACTGATGTGATTGATTACCAGTTAAATGGAAGATCAATTCGAAGGTGTTAGAATGCAGTCAGTTGGTATCGCAGTTTCAAAGTGGCCGTATCACAGCGCTCGTCAATGAATGCTCAAGAGATTCTCGCTTCCGCTCCCTTGCGTCTGCGTTCCGTTGCGTAATCTCGTCCTCAACGTCCGCACGTGATTGCGTGCGGCGGCTTTTGAAGCTACCGAAAGCCATTGGACGTTGTCCTTATCGTACAAACTGGCGAGAGAGGACTGCACACCCTCTTTTAATAGCTTAATTAACGACTGTTTATGATTCCCCTTCATCAGCTTCTCTGAATATTCGATGACGGAAGGAAACTTTCTACATGAATATAATTGATTATAGTACTAATGCATTAACATTTTACGAAGGAACCTTGTTTTGATGTAAAACGTAAAAGTTTTTCATCCAGTTTGCTATGGGATGATAAGTGGAAAAGACTTTTAGTTGCTGTAGGATGGGTTGAATATATAAGGATATGGGAAAGAAATTTAATTTAGCACGAAACTATAGCACGGGGAGGTGTTATAGACACTAAACTTCTAAACCGATTCAATTCCATTCTGTTATCGGTAGGCTTTGTGAGGAAGGCTGGTGGCGCTCCATATAGTGTCACCAACCACCACCAGAGGTCCTCATCGAGGTAACGGACTTGCAAAACGGTGTTTTTAGGTATTACCCCAAAGGAATGAACAAGAATGAGGAAAAGGTAATAAACTTGAGGCGAAACCCAAGGAGAAACAGAAGTGAAAATGTTATTGCATTTTTATTTGGAGTAAGTGTTACGTATAAAAAACAAGCCGTATATTTTCACTTTTCGCTTTTATATGAAGTCACAGCATTTCTCTCTAGAGGATTGTTCCAAACTGGATTTCAGGGAGAAATCCGAGGCAGTTCTATATTCTTATAAATAAAAAAGACCAGAAATAAACTACAAAAGAAATTAATAATGCTAAAAATATAATTTCAGTTTAGTAACCGTTGAATCAGCCTTTTAAGATCGAGTTGAATTTTTAAAGAAAGTTACAAGTAATGTTTTTGAACAAAACAAGCAGTTCAGTCATTAGTCAATGCTATTTAAGGGGTTTCATAAAGGCAAAAAGATTGGGAAACGCTGTACTAGAATACTAGATCGAACTTGCTAGTTTGCTTGAAGTTTCAAATTTTTGTTTCCTTCTTCCAGGAATTGCATTTTTCTGTTTCAAGAGTGGAAGATGAAGGAATTTTCAGAAAGTATCGTCGGTCCAAAGGAAGCGTTTCATGCGAAATTCTTTCCTGTTTTTACTCGCTGATCTGAGAACGTTGAGATCAACTGGTGAAGTGTATTCAGATGAGGAAGAATGGGTCTTTTATCTCGGGAAAAAGTGGACTAGATTAATGGAACAGCTGTGAGTGGGGGATATTGCGGGGATAAGTTGAGCGAAAGAATCTTTCGGATGAATTCTTGGGATTTCAGTTACCAGTGAGAATACAAAGTCGGATGTTTGTAACGCGGTTTTGATAGAAAATATATGCCTTTGAAGGGTTTGGTAATCACGAGATTATACGAAGATTTCCTGTGTTTTTTGGAATGTATTTCTGTAGATTGCGGGTTTTGAGAAGTCCTCTTCTTTCACCCCATTCATAAATATTGTGCGAGATATCCGAGATGCCGGTTGAAAGGGCTTTTGTAGGCTGCGGTTCAGAAGTCTTAAACATTCAGCGGATCGCTTCAGCGGTCGAGAGATCAGAGGTTCTATTTGAAGTAAAATTAGAACGGTTTCGAGATAACTTTGCTTTCGCTCTCATCACTTGCTTTTCTGAAAGTGCAGTTTTCGTATGATAAGTCGTCTCTTTGCGTTCAAATGGGGAAATCTCAATGGAATGTAAATGTTTTTCTTTCGATCTTGAGGAAATATTCTGCCGAGTGGTTTCACGTTTTAGATTGCATTAATATGTAACTTTAACATACCAACCAGTTCCTCCTGCTGCATTGCTACCTCTGATATTTTCGAACATTAAAGTTACTGAAATTTTTGTTCAGGATACGAAATCATCGTTACTTTTTAAAGATATTTTCAATAGAAATCAGAATAATGAACAAGAGGAAAATAAGAGGCTTCTGGGCACTTTTTTATGTATATTTTTCTCGAATAAAAACGCTTTCCGGTATGGTTGAAATCATATTCCGATGAAGTACTAAGTGGAAATGTATAGCGGATTTTTATCTCTTTTTTCTCTGGTGATCGTTTGAAGAAACTTCATTATTGATTTATAACTAGACAAGCGTTAGGGTCTATGCTATTCAATTTTTCATATTACTCAAATTATGGTGTCAGCAGCTCTAAGCAAATCAGTGTTTTTTCTCAAATCAAGTACCTTCTATGGCTATGGAGCGTAATATTTTCCTAAGTGGCTTAAGTTTTTCATTCGATATTTTTAGTAGCCTTCTTCGCCAAATATTTAATTCATATTCAAACCTTCTTTGTATAAAAGTTCATTTTTTAATTAATTTTTGTTAGCTTTATGCTTCTGAAATTTAAGTGACATTAGTAGCGTAACGAAGAATCTGGGAGTTTTCCCATAGGCAAATATAAGGGCGCAAAATTGGGGAGCAATGCGGGGGTAGAAGGGCCCATCATTACGTCCCCACGTAACATACAAGTTTGTTCATTATTTGTATCCCATGAGTAATTTTAGATGTCAGTTATAATTTTCCGGCTTAACGTGTTATGTTATTTTTAAGACTTTATGTACTGTGCCCTACGTACATCCCACGCAGACAACGTTGTGGCGGTCCAGTTTCAAACTCCATTTATTTCATTCATTGTTATGGACTTGGGCGTGGCACCGTACCATGTTTATATTTCCCTCTATTAATTACAAAGGCGACACACGTTCTGGAGTGAAATTTACTTCACGCAAACATTTTGATTTGAAGATGTTCTTAATTTTCTTATTCTAAAATTGTCATGCTAGTGGGCTTTGCTTTTCCTTTCTCCTAATAACTTCGTTAACGTACATACGTTTGGGGAAGCTGAATTAACATTTCCCGCTCTATCATTATTTACCTCAGTTATTAATTGGAGAAAGGTGACTATTTATCAAGACAAAAACTTGGAATTGCGGAATATGTTCTTAGAATGAACACTTCGGTTTCCTAATTATGTAAATGATACGTAACTTAGGGCTAGAAATGAATGAAGGTTAGGTTTAGTTCTACGTAGTATGCGGTCTATTTAACTGATTCGGTTTGTCAAATGGACGCTTTACTACGTCATGACAGTGATGCAAAATTTTTCTAAAACTTTGAAGTTTAATTTCGATATTGACTTATTAAAACATTTTATTGGATTTTAATTTTAGTGGCAATACATTTTAATGATAACATGTTCTATATGGTATGCGGTGTTTGTGTTACTTTGGCTGGTTCGTCCTCCGGAAATTTAGAATTTTATTTTTTTAATTATTTAACAATAATCATTAACATACTTAACATTTAATTTATTAGATTTAATTATAATTCTCAGTTTATAGACGGCACTTGACGATTCTATTATATATTCTTGCAGTTAATTTAATGTTATTTAACTAGAATTTCATTTGGTGTTAAGGGAAAAATGTCCACGTCTCAGCCCGGTGTCTTTCACTTAGGCTCGCCGTAAGTTACTCCGACGTTCTAATATATTCGAAGGATATAACTCTTTGTTTTAGTGTTCCTCATCGGAAAGAACGGTGCAGACATCTAAAAGCGGGCGATTTCCTTCGCTGCCAAATGGGCCGAAGCACGTTTCCTCGTCATCCTATGCCCACATAAAGAGCCTACCCTTTTCAACTCAAATGTTTATACCACAGCGTTTACATTAAGAACTTCTCAAAAGGAGACTTCGGTCTCTCCTAAATTGCCCCTAAGCAATCCGGAAAGCGCTCCAACGCTTGAAAAAAGTGCCCTTAATGACGGTCGTATTTTTCTCTATCGCCCTCACTTGTTATACATTCTCGGGCCGGTGCGCGAAGGGATCCGTTCAGCCCTTTCGGGCACTCCCTCGCCCGTCCTATCAGAATCACGCCCTTCTGCTTAATTAATGGGAGTTTATAAGGAGGGATGGCGTAGGGATGGAATACTAATGTCGGTTTGAACCCTCGGTGATAAATGTGTGCATTTGTCCCGAGATATGCACTCACATTTTGTGTATCCTTGTAATTTAATTATTTATGCTCCAGTGTATCTCTTAAACACATCTCATTTCGAATGATAAAATTTCTTCTAACAAGGGTCACGGGGAATGAGTTGAGACCTGAAGTAGGTCATCTATATTTGCTTGAAACGTACTCCGTTCTTTATAGCTATCCATATCAGGGTTTCTTTGAGTTAAGTTTTAGTGAAGACCAAGTAGCACATTCGGAATGTTAAATTGTTCGCATATAAACCGTTTCATCCAGCATTTAGATTGTTTACTTCAAGATTAGGCTGAAATATCGATGTTATTGTATGCATTTTCTCCTTAAGTTTCTGCATTCAGCCTAGAAACTTCGCTTATCCATTGGTTCAAAAACTTCGCTGGGCGGCGATTTAAATTTGCTTTTATCGTGTCTTCCGGGTAGTTGACATTTCAGCTGTCGAGAGCATTATGGGAATTTTAAGGAATCCTGTAAGAATTATTTGCTTCTCAATTTTTTCGACAAACTGTATTGATCTAGAATCGCCCTGTGATTTATTTATATGTTTGAACAGTCTTGTTCAACATTTATCTATGGTCTTTTCAGTAACTTATGTTTTGAGCACAAGATGAAAATTGAGGTTGTCTGCAACGAATGACTGAAAAAATACAGCAGGGAGTGGAGAAAAATGGAGAATTACCAGACATTACATTCCTCTGGACAAAGGGCCTTATACCTCTCTGTCTCCATCTCACCTTAGATGACCCCCGTGTAAAAATTCCTTTCACCGTCTGCGGACACCGCCCTCACCGTAGGAGGGATTGTGTGGTAGGCTACCCACCCATCCTTCTTCTTCTTCCCCACATTACTTTTCGCATTTCTCTCACTCCCATGAAATAAAAGGTACAATGTATAACTTTATATCTTTCACGTTGAGAAGAAAGATTTTGAATACAATGTCGAAAAAGCTTAAAATAATGTAGCTCAGGACAGCGGAAATTGACTTGTTTTATCTGCAAGTACTTAGGACCTAAACCTTATCCTTGAGTGACTTAAATTTATTTGGATATCCTGTTTCGACTATGTTTGCACCTAGAAAATGAAATTTATCCCCGCAAACTCTCAAGTTCAGGTTATAAATCTGATATAGAATTTTACGGGGCCACGTCGGGATGCTGTTTACGAAATAGTCTTACCACGCGCTTTGATACATTTTTTTTATTTCTTGCCATGTTGTCATTTTTGGGTCCGCATTCCTTGAAATCTTTAGAGATAGCCGGATCCATTGGCAACGTGACTAGTCGTTTTGGTTTATTTTCGAGGATGCGCTGCGCTATCGGGAGTTTTGAATTTCCGGAATGAAATATTGGAATGTCTCTGGTGGAGAATCGTTTGCGCAACCGGATTTTCGAAGTCTAGGAGGCTGGTTTTTCGTCCTTGGATGAACGATAGGAAGGTTACAGATGTAGCTTCTTGTGGATGGAACTATAGCTGGACGCCATGTGGTGTTTACGATGAAATCTCTCTCTGGAAAGAATCCACGTGTGCTAACGTGATTGACACGTTTCATTATCGGATTTTTTACTATCTTTTCGTAGTCTTTCTTTCATACAAACAGCAGATGCTTTCAGCAATGTATGCAGAGAGTGTAACTCCTGGCACTTCTTCGTCAATTATGCAATCAAGGAGTATGAATTCACCTTAAATGACGTTCTGTTTATGAAGGATATTAAATGGCAACGCCGAATTGCTTTAATCTTTGTGTTCAAGCTAGTCGTAACTGTATTGATAAGCTTACTAACTCAAGAGGGAAACGTACTTGTCCTTCAAAAAATTATCAATTACTAACGAATGGTTTCTCATAAAATCATATTTTAGTTCTACGAAATGGGTTTTGGCTCCTCCTTTTTAAAAAATCATGATGTATAATGAACGTGAATGGGAAAAGATCGTACTCTTGGATAAATCAAATTTTGGTTTTTCAGACAAATGAAATTCTTTGAATCTCTCTTCCGAAAGCCTGCAAGAATTATGGTATATTTACTGAAATTAATGTGATTAATTTATCAGCCTGTTTCTCATCTTAAAAGCAGAATTGAAAGGCAGATTTCCTCCTGAATCTCTTCAGCTTGGTGCTTTGGTTGTAACTTATGTTTTTATTTTAGAAGTATGGTTCTTAATATCTTTGTAGATTAGACTGACATATTTCCTTAACTACGCATTGTTCTTGTTAAAATCTCAAGACGAAATTTTAAAACTTCTCTTGTTGTTCTTTTCTTATGTGTTATGTATTTAGGTCAGCCGAGTTGCTGTTTGCATTGAACATGGAAAGTAAAGTTCTGAAGTATTTTATATCTGGTATTACTAAAAGGATTCCAAAGACACTCAGCATCACTCATGTAATTGCTTATTGAATCAGTTATCATACCTCAAGGCCGTTTTAAATTATTGATATCTCGTTATATTAAATTTCATTAATTTTCGATCAACTAAGGCTTTCCTGACCGTTCGTTATTCATAGCCTGTAATGGAATATTCGTAAACCCGTACGTTTTGACTCATTTAGCTATTCTCAGTATCACCCACTTCTTACGTAACACATAGGCGAAACCGTTCATCCTCGAATCGGAAACACAGCGATTATCCTCGTAGATCACCTAACGGTTTGCGGGGTAATTGTATTCCTGCGGAGTGTATTTTTTTTCCTCGGAGACCACTTTCCGCATCCTCTGAGGACGTGGCCCCTGGGCCTCGTGGGCACCATAATCGAGCGGGGTCAGTTGGGAGGAGTCGGATCTAGAAATAATACGAAATTTACCGCGTGGCCTTTCCATGTCATGCGTTTTAACTGTTCCATGGCTCGGCGCTGATGATCTGCGTGTTTCGGCCTTTGAGGATTTATTGTTCACCTTTGCGATGTCAGGCGATCTATCTCGAGATGCGGTAGGAATTTTTAACCAGCAAATTTCCGGCCCGGTATGTGCGGAACGAGAAGAAAAGGTTCCCTTTTTACTGATCCTGGGATTTTTGAACTTGAAATCGGTATTATTTTTAGGAGGGGGTTAGTTTGGTGTCGTTTTGCGTGACGGTTCCCCATCTATTTTCGGATTTTGGGGATTGTCAATAAGTCTAACCTTTGGTATTTCAATTCGACAACTTGGAGAAAAGTCTTGAAATGTATTTGATAAAATCTTTTTTAACATCTTTAAATAAGCATTTAAATTTCTGAGGATTCCGATCTTCCTAATTGCATGATTTTCGTTCTATAACTTCTGCTGCCATTTGGGGAAACTTAGGATTATTCTTAGGAAGTTCTTGGCATTAATTGCCTTCGCTATTTTATTGTCGTGACATTTGTCTATCTCTGGTTGTCCAGAAATTTGAGACTGAAGTTGTAAGAATATTATCATTTTAGCAGGCATCGTCATTCAAAAATTACTCAGTATATTTTAGTAGCCATTTTTATATATCTCTGTACGTATTTTCTTGTAGCTAACAACGATTCTAGAAGTATTCCTTGCTAATCGTGAATGATGATGAGGATTACTATGTTACATATTTTATGTAGTCGATCTCTAGAGAGCAAGAATTGCTAGACCTCTGATACTATACCTAAGTATTGATAGACTATATATGTATCAAAATTTTATTTATGGGGGCTCCCGGATAGCCAAGTGGGCAACGCGTTCGACTTTGGTGAAAGCGATCCCGGGTTCGATTCCCGGTGGGAGCCTACGTGCGAAATGACCTAAGCTGTCGAAGCACTTTTAACAATACTACTACTACTACTTTATTTGTGGAAATCTAGTGATATTTATGTGAGAGTTGTTGTTTTAGGTATATGCGGTGGTCAGAATCCTGCGATGGAACCAGCATCATGTGAAGGGAAGTCATTTTCCTTATAACGCAATCGTATTACTTCTGGTGATGACAGACAGTCGATTTGAGATCATTCCTTGGGAAAGTGGGCTTGCCTCAATGTTCTTTCTTCCGCCGTTTTAAACTTCCCCATGCGTGTAAAATGATCGAAAAAATCACTGAAATCAACGCGCCCTCCCTCACCCAGTGCTTTGCCGTTGGGCTAGAGATGCTTGCACTCGGGGCGTGTTCTTTTACTTGATTATGGCGTGTTACCCGTGCGTGCGTTGCGCTTTTTAGATGGCAAATGACGGACGATTACACCGTTGGAGAGAGTTCGCTTCGTGATCGTGAAACGTCCAATTTTTACTAATAGGTTCGAGTCGGTGATCTGCGCCATGATCGTGCGTTCCTTCAGCGAGGACGTTTGTCGTTATAACCGCGAAAAGCCTTGTTCCTCTCCCTTTCTACCCTAACTTCTTTTCAATTGCGATACCCTGTAATTATGGATTCTTATTACCTACAACGGTTTTACAGTTTAAAGTAAACAATAGTCGAGTTAGAATTTTGCAGGGCATTTAAATTTGGCTATATTTACTGTTATAGCGAAGTTCACTTTTTATTAAGTTCAGTATTTTTATCATGCGGGGAAAAAAATTCTGTTACTTTTAACATCGTATCTGAGAAATCTCTCTGATAAAAAAATGCCTTTTATTTTTCTTTTATTTAATACATATTGTTGTATTATCTCCTTTTACGGCGTTTATACCGGTCTATTAAGGAGCTTCCCGCGAATCACATTTTTATGCGAAGTTTCGGCTCGCTGCGCGCGAAATTCCTTCAAAAAAAAGATATCACTTTTATTCCTCTTGATGTCTAGTTTCATCTCGTTCTAACCCGTTCTCTTCTCTTCTTTCCAGGTGAGTGAAGGGTCCTTGACACACACACACAGCTTTCCCTCCTCGTGAGCGGAGGCGATGCTGATGTAACTCGTCACACTTCTCTGGTCGTAAGTAGCCATCCTTATGAAAGAAAAAAGATAGGTTTCGGAGGAAAATAAAATGATGCTACGGAGACACGCGCATCGCTATCTCTCGCCATCCTCTTTAATATTTCTTCGTGGGATATTACATTAATGTCGAAAGGAAGCTATATTTTGTTTCAGGTGTTATTTAGATTTATGTATCATCCCCTTTTATTGCTAATTGCTATACGTTCTTGGTAATAAGTTTCTAATTTGTTAATTGTTATTTCTGTAAGAGCATTCGTAAGTTAGACTGCTGAATTACAGTTGATCCGTCGATATTATAGCCATCTATGCAGTAGGGAATGCAATTTCTACCAAATCTTCTAATTTCCGATTATTAACTTATAAGTGCGTCTAGATTTGAATGCAGAATTTTCGAGGAAATTATCTTTTTCGCCCAAAGCCCCTCATCTTATGCCAGTACTACATATTACATTTCAGTGCTTACACACATTATTATCCCATTATCTTGTAATGGTCGTTAATAATATATAGCAATATAATCGATACAAATATTTCCCCCCTTACTCTCTTGATACATTTCTTAATACTTTCAATTAGCGACACGGTATGTTACGCACCATTCCTCTTGTGCGGGGAATCCCAACCGTTTTGATCCTCGTACTCTCTTGACTTCAGGTACCCTTCTTCTGTACCTCTTATCCATTACGACATGAATTTTACTCGAAGATATTCCATACGCATTCACATTAAGACTTGGCATACCTACTTAACAGTTGTTCATCGTATCACCTGGAGAAGCTTCTTGTACCTCAGTGTAGTTAGGATATCCCGGGTATAATCAGATAGACAGGGTCTGATTATAATCAGTGGATAATTATCTACTTTATCCATATCTTCTAGGTGAAATCCTTGTGTAAACTACCGAGTTGCAGTTTCAAACTTCATTAATGATCTTTAATAGCTGTATTGTAGCTGATTTTTATCACATATATCAGTACATTTCCTCCATGTTGTGTCCAGATTTTAAGTAGTTTTTATACCGTGAATGGAATGAATCAGGAAGATAAATAGAAAAACACTTCTACGCTATACCACAAAAGGTTTTTATTACACGACCATGGTTTCAACCCGTTGGGTCATCATCAGGTTGAACGGGTTGAAACCATGGTCGTGTAATAAAAACCCTTTGTGGTATAGCGTAGAAGTGTTTTTCTATTTATCTTCATGATGGAAGACTACCACGAAATCGAGGCCAAGTTACTGGAATGAATCAGCTTAAAATAAGCTTTTACTAATCCGGATTCATTTTCTATTTATCACAAGAAATTATATTTTGTTCCTAATCACCAATTCTTATTTTTTTTAAGAATTCAATTTCAAGAATTTTTCGGCGATTTTGTGTTATTTATCGATTGACATTCATTTTCCTGTTAAGAGCAAGTAAGGCAGTAGTGGTAATTAGTGGCGCGGTTCGAATTGGAATCGGTGGAAGAGCTACACAGTCATAGCAGTTGCAATTATCGATTTAATTTTCTCAGCATTTCTATCCAGGTTACTAATTAACTCATTCCAGTTACTCCCACGTTTTGCCTTTGTTTAAGTTCTCATGTTTTCTGAATCTAACGGACGTATAACTCGAGTAGACGCCTTCCGCATTTCTTACTTTCAACACTGGCAATCGCGTGCGCGATTTCAACTGCTTTTGACAGCTTCTCCGACGCAATTAAAGACCGTCGTTTGAACAATGGCGATTCGTATTTGCTTATTAGCCTGTTTCAATTGAAAACGTTCCGCGCTTTATTTTCACAGGCATGAGTCAATTTCCATGTTTCAATTCAAGCAATTTCACTGAAACTTTTTTTTTCAAGTGCTTGGCTTTTTTTTAAAAAAAAACCCCGACTGTTAAGAATATTTTTAAGGGTTCATCAAGAACTTTTTCTGATTTGCTCTAACTCATCGTTTTTATCCGGGAAATCACTCAACTTTGTTTTCGAGTCAATTTTACTCACGACACGAAACCGCTGTGATCCTTTAGAGAATTTTTTAAATGTAATCTTTTATTCGAAAAAGCCGTATTATTTTTAAGATGTACTGTGAAAGCCAAAACCTAGATCTTCTGGGTAGAAAACTCGATTGGTACTGGCGAAACTGGTTCTACTTGTAGAAACCTCGAAGAAACAGTGGATGTTGACTGATTATAGAGTTTTGCTCGTGTCAGTATCAATTTGGTGCGTGCGCAAGTATTCCCCCGTTACCCACGATATATTGGTTTGCCGTTTGGAGCTTCATTTTTCAGGCAACCGCTCATTACGACACAACTTGAACTTCCTGTCATTTTTAATAGGGTTACTTCCTCCACGTGCTTCTTTAATTTTCACTACCATGTAGCACATCGACTCCTTTTTTAAAGTCCAACACATCATTTTTTTCCTTCTTTCCTCTTCATCATCTGCGAAAGGGTGATGGATCGCATTTTTTCATGACCTTTTTTCCTCTCTTCCTAACCATTCTTAGCCATATGTCCTTTCGTCCTCTCTTTAGTTTTTCGTCCAAATGTTTTACGTAGCTTGCGCCCCGCGCCAGATTATTTCTTTTAGGTAGTTATCATGTGTATCCTTAAATGTTTTCGAGGTTTCTGGTTTGATCTACTACGTAATATAATTGTGTATGTACAATTCATATTCTGACTTTTAACCGAGGTTTATATTTAGAATTTGACATGCGCTATCACGACTTTCTTGACGATAGTAAGCGAAATGATTACAATACTACTCACAGGTAATGCAGTCTGTTTAAGAATAGGCTGCATTAGTGTTTGAATACTATTTCAGGACAGAATTATAATAAGCGTATGACCAATTCAGAAAGTGATGAAAAGTAAAACTGGACTTCAGGGTCTGCTTAAGGTAGTTTGCGATAACCAATTATTTAAAGTTGTTAAAAACTTGCTCTTAAAGTAGGACAATAATTAGTAACAGAGAGATTCATCCTATTGTAACCTCGCAAAAGCCCAGGAAAAATTGTCTTGGAATGGCAGTTAAAAATATTTTTTTTTTGAAATTGTAACGTTTAATCATGCAAACTCTACGTTTATAATAATCAGGGATGGCATTCGGTAAATCTAAAATAATACATGACTAATAAAATCACGTTCCATAATCGTTATCTAGGGTCAAAATAATCTTTAGACAAAATTCAAATGTATTGGATCGCTATCGAAAGGGTTAGATGTTTTGGAGTTGGAACTAGAAGAAAGATCCGTAGTAGGAATCTGTGGAAGAAGTAAAACAAATGGAAAATTAAAATAATTTCCTGAAAGTTGCGTGAGCCCTTGTCCCTTGTCACAGCTACCGTCTGCATTCCTTAGCTGTGATGCTTAATTACTCTCCCCTTGTGTTTATTTTTTCGCTCTCTGAGATAGCCGCAGCCCAACCCGGAATCGGGTCTGGGCGGATTTTTGGAGGTCATCTCTCGTGTTCCCTAAAAGAATGCACGTGCGGTCTGATGCTGCCCGCGCGTCCTAGGTGCGGTATGCGGCTAGCCAAATGTCATTATCGGATTAATGCGGTATTTTTTATTTCAATACCGTAGATATTTTATCCCACCGTACTGCCTTGGAAAAAAGATTTTCTGGTTCATTTAATCGGTTTAATTTTAATTGCACATTTTCTTCTGCTTAATTGCACCGTACATATCCCTAGCCATTCATTTGCATCAAATTCCGTTGGTTCATTTTCGTTGCTATCATTCATTGCGTAACCATCGTTGTGCGTGCTGATATCAGTCCGTCCATCGTTTTCTGCTCTTTAACGAAGTACGGTCGACGTAATACGGTCGACGTACGGTCGAATGCCGTTTGCCATTCATTAAATAAACCTAAGAAATACGAGTATTTTCAGCTTAAGCCGTCATTAGAATACTTTGAAAACGTTAAAACTTTGTTGACATACAATTTAAGTGACATTAACAATGTCGAACTTAGCAATACCTGCATACTTAACTAAGAGAGTTGAATATTAAATGGTTTGAAAAAGCACTCCAGGTACAGTCCTTTGAATCATAAAACCATGTTTCATGAAAATGAAAACGTTTATTAATAGATACACAGTGTTTTTAGGTACTTCATCTACAAGTATGGCGATTATAACTTTCTAGGACTGCTCTTGTTCATTTACTGATGCCAAACAATTAACCCCATGTTTACTTTTATACATTATGTTTGCTGAAATAGACAAGTATCTATATTGTACTTAGCATGAACGACAATGCCGAGTTTCCCTTCGTAAAAACTTGAATAGAATACGCTTCGATACAGCAAGAGTGAAGCTATGTGTGTGCAGCGCAGGTTTACATAGATATGAAGATTGGGACCTGCAAATGATTCAGAACTACGACAGGTTGAAGTTTATAGACATACTGCCGTAAAATATAGTTATGTGTGATCTTCCGGCGTCGAAAATGTAGTTTGTTATTATTACCAGGACATCTTTCGCTATCTATCCTCAGGAACCAATAATCACAGTGTCACATTTTTTATACGGCTTTAGCGCGTTAGATGGATTGTCATTTCCGTGCCCTGATCATTTTTACGACGCAGGCGACGGAAATAAAGATGTTTGGAACAGCTGACGGCTCGTAAAAAATCCCGCAGAAGCAGCATTCTCCGCATTGGGATCTTGTATACATTTTTTCACTTCCTTTTTCGGAGGGCTCGCTTTATCCTGTATCTTTTCTCACTGCGCTGCATAGTGTTGCACCTTATCTCTCATCCCCAACTATGGCCCTTAAAAAAACTCATTTATTTAGATAAAAGGAATGCTAGCGAAATCACGCAGTTTTGGACCGAATTTTCTTTTTCAGGGTTACACATAACGTAGTAAACTTATCATCAGATATACCGTGTGAGAGATTGCAGTTTATATATTATGAGAAAACTTTTTTTTTTCAAATTTAACCGTGTAAATAATGCCTTCGGGAAGTTAGGGGTGGAAAGTGGCAAGGGGGCGGTTAAGGGCTATAAGTAACGTACTTAGCGGTAAGTAAGTGCTTCAAGTTTTATTCTTTCTTCAAATACCTCTAGCTGCAGCGTTATTTTCTTTCCAAAAGAGTATGACTTTAATCGGATTTTTTCGTACTTAATGAATAGACAATTTTGTTAAATCTCGACTTCGTAGTTAAAATTTCGGTAAGGTCAGCGATTTTGTCCGTGAAGTTGCAGCATGCTGTATCGGTTAAAATTTCTGAAACGTTTAAAAATTTCTTCTGCAGTTATACGAGTTATATGCGCTGCTACATGTAATTCCATTCAGTGTGGATAGTGAAAAATTCTTTCACAAAGATTTGATTGATATTATCATTTCTAAACTTTGGAGTTTTATTACGTTAGGTAATTCGTGTGAAGAGAATAAGCTTTTGCGGTCTTACAGATTTTGTTTAATCATAACAGATTAGTATATCAACACATATGTAAAGAAATTCTTCTCGGATAGACAACCCGGTTGTCTACCCGAGACTTAGTCTTAATAGACACTTAGTCTTAATAGGCATCATACACCGGGAAAACATCAAACTCTTCAACACATATGTAGTTCGTACGTGTGTGAAAATCGTAGTTCCTAATTCTGCAGTGGAAATAGTAAGTCTCCGGAATCACATCTTCTGGTAAAATGGGTGAAAGTATTTTCTTATCGTAATTGAGCTTTTTCTCTTTTCCTCATTGAAAAGACATAGACTGTTAGCGCCTATTATGTTTACCGGAAAATTGTTTATAATCCATTGTAAAGGCCTTGTTCTGTTTATGGGTTCATTTTAAATAAATAAATAAAATTTATTTTCCCGCGGAAAGTTTTGAGTTAGAAGTCGTCTTCAGACCAGTAGTTAGCAACAATGATTTAGTTTCTCTAGAAGTCTAGGTTCTCGAATTATTACGTTTGGGGATTTCTGCTGGTAAAAAATAATAACCTAAGCATTAAAGATTTTCTCCAAAGAAAAGGCGGCAAAAAAGGGAGCGGAAGGTTTTCGGTGTCTGCGGCAGTGTGTGGTTTCTCCTCATCGACATGGGCGGTGAGGGTGTGTTGAGGCGAGCTACAAATCTCTCGGGATTTCTTCGCTCGCTTCCTTCACGTTCCCGGTTCGGCTCCATATCCCCTATCCTGACCCCCAGCATCCCTTGCAGCCTCCATCTCCGTTGCAGCTGTCTCAAGATGATGATTGATGATAGTCTTTCTGTAAGATTCCCGTGTGTTGCCTCCTCCCCCTCTTCCCACGCCCATCTTGTCGTCATCTTTAAAGCAGTCGTAAGAGGGAAGAAGAACCCCCTCTCCCGAAAGATGTTTCTCCTTCCTGGTCTTGTACTCGTTCAACCTGTAGTTAATTATCTTATTTACCGAGGGAGCAGTGGGTTCTTCTCGTGGAGAACTGTATTTTGTGAGTTAATCAGGGAAAGTGGTCGGGAAATGGGTGATTGTTGCTGCGCTTACAAGCTGTTCTCCGTTCTCAGCGATAATTGAAATGGAAAGGGTTACGTTACGATAAGCTCCAGCGATATTGGTCCTCCGAGTAATGAGTTTCTTCATTGTTTCATTGAAATAAAAAAATACTCCTGTGGACTGCGTGTTATAGAACAATGGGCATGAAGATATTAAATTAGGGTTCTCCGAAGTTAAGTTTTAGGTATTTAGTTTAGTCTATAAAAATGAGGCGAGGCTGCATTTTGAATGAGAATTAGTTACAATAAAGATCATAAGATATTTTTAGCTATTGGCTGATAATAATTTTGCCAATTTAATTAGAGTTTAGTATGGGGTTCTATTAGAATGCAATCATTAGTTAGAATGAGAAATTATACTGTTTATCAATGTATTTCTTGTCAGGTAGGATGGTAATACGTATAAAGTGATGAAAAAACCATAGCAAATCATATTTATTTTATCTTTAGATGCTCCTTTCCTACATTTTCTGAGTTAACACATAAATGTAAAGAGAAACATTTATTTTGTTCGCTTCAAGTTGTCGTTTCCTATATTGAAAACACGAAAGAGATAAGATTTTATCTAGGCACACTTTTTCTTTATTATCAATTGCTAATTTTTCCTTTGTAAAATGCAACTTTTTAGTAAATATTTATTCTCAAGTTTTCTAGCAAGATGAAAGCAATAATCGCCGCAAATTTTCGAGAATAGTATTATTTATGTATGCATTATACTATGTATGTATATATTATATTTCTAATTACATAATATTATTGATCAGAATAAATCATTTTGCAACAAAAATTTTTAATTCAGAGACTTAATTTTTCATACGGTCATCATTTAATCCATATAAGGAGTATAATTTTTCGGTGTTTTTGTCTTATGAAGTCGGATGAGGACGTTATTTGGGTGGTCTGCTATTCTGGAGATACGTTGAGTATCCTTGCTAACACGTCAGGATTTATGGCCTTTTTGTTGTTTCTTTATTTATATACGTAGAAAAGGACGAGTTCTTCCTTTGGAAATGAAGGGGAAACGAGGTCGTATCATGATCTGGCTGGATGGATCGTTTTCACGAAACTTGGCGCGGTCGCCTCCTAAGGCCACGGGGTTCTCTGCCATATATTTCCTCCCCACCTGTTTGGACACATCATGAGGACATGATGACCAACGCCTTCTACCTTACGGTAGGGTTGCGTTGGTACGGCGGTATTCGGTACGACGTTGTCATTTCGTATTCGTAATTAAGACTTAACTCTTCAAGTTGCTTCGTTGCGACTTACTCAATGTTAGATTTGTCCTCTTATATTCTGCGTCGCAAATTTTCTTTCCATTTTGGGGTTTTGAAAAAATTGACATTTGACTGCTTGACATCTTCGATAGCTTTTGGAAAAAAATATTTTCGAAGTGAAATTTTTTAATTTTCCACATTGTCAGTCGTGTGTGGAAATTAAACGAATGACATCTAATAAAATTAACAGAGGAAGGCGAAGTTTTGTGGAAATCCATCAAACCATTCATCAATCATCCATCTATCAAATCCATCACGAAGGAGGCAGAAAAGTACATTCTAGCTATAAATAGTCATTCCAGTTAATCCGCTCTGGACAAAATTCTCCCTCATCTCCCTTTCTTCGGAATAACATTTATTTTCGAAAATTAGGTAAAATGTGTTTAAGATGATAATCATTCATAGTTAATAAATATTTTAAACCACTACTTGAGAATCATCAATTTATAGATGTTAAATACTACGTAATAGAACGTTTTCCAGAGGGTTATAGATGGATTTATAGAATTCTTTAAATTATTGAATGGAGACACGTTTATTGCTCCATGATGTCTAGTCACATTATTAGCCGTTTGATGTGTATTAAATTTACCCTACTGTGGGTACGTCGTGAAAAATTTCTCCGGAAATGGGTTCTCCTACTTTTAGAATAATAATGCATCTTTAGTCTCTTTTGACGTATTTCAGATGTGGAGGAAAGGCGGCGTGAAAAATTGTTGCGTCTCGAGATGATTACGGCGTTTTTATGTCGGAAAGTGCCTCACATTTGTTTGCATTAAACTTGTCAACGACCGCGGTCTAAGGTAGAGCGGAAACTTCCCTTATAGGGTTTATGATATAAAAAACGTCTGTTCGAAAATGTCGGCTCCTCACCCATTTAAATGGACTTTAGATGTCCTAAATGTTTTTGACGGTGCCTTTCCTTTAGCAAGTCTAAATGGTATCAGGTTGGTGAATTTTTGGAGAATTCCTTCGTCGGAAAAGGAGTGGATTCGATCAGCCATATTATAGGTTATATCAGTAACACGTAAGCTACCTGCGTCGAAAAGCTAGATTTGTCGTAAAAGTTTTAGGAATCGGAAATCGTTATTTCCTTTTGATGTCTACTTACAAAAATCAATAACTGAATTTTTCTTATCTATTCATATTCACGAATGAGTGGAGTAAAACATGCAATCTGACTGCAGTCTTTGTTTAGGAAGTTCATTCGGAAATATCGAACTGCGCAATATATTATATTTTTGTTAGATTCCAGTCGCTTATAATGGAAAGCGATAGGTTTATCGCTCATTAATTGTACCATTTCCTGTAAACTCGTTTGTATCTGAAGGTTTAATTTGATTTGAGCCAGTTCATTTATGAACTGCTTGACGTAACCTTCAGTTTAGCTCTTTGCGCACGAGATATTTTATTTGTTTGTTCCTTGTATTTCGGGCAAAATCGCTGTACGTTGCTTGTGTACGTATCCAGGTGACTTTTATAATAATTATGTATTTATAATGTAGAATGAGCAGTAATGATACATAATATGTAAAGTAAGCAACTCTTTAATGTATCGTTTCCCGTGCTCCAGTAACGTCGTTCAAGTGATAGGAATGGAGTATTGAATCTAGGGTCACTACAGTTAATCATTAAAATTTATCATTTTGTATACTTTTTAATGAATTCATTTGTAGATACTATACACACTGTGGGTAACATAACTGTCTTATCGACCGAAACCGAGTAAATTCGATGAATTCAGTTTCTTTTGGAATTACAAAAGGAGAGATATTTTAATTTTGACTTTTATTTGAAATATTTTTGATTATCAAACTTCTCAGCTTCGCGTTTACCAATGGCTATTACGTTTTATCCATTTTTTCATGACCTAGCAGAAAACTGTTCGTATGACGTAGTCTTTTAGCATGCCTTTATTTTTCGTTTCATCTTCCTGATTAGTAAGGAACGACTGCGCAACGAATCGGTGACGTGCCTTTCCGCATCCGATGGATATTCTTCGATTTTCCCCGCATTCCTCCACCTTTCACGCCATTTTTGAAAGCAATCAATTTCCTTTCAATCCATCCAACTCGCGTCACATGCGCTGCAGATCTAATCGAAGGCAAAGGGCCCATTTTTCCCCAGGACAGCGCCAGGGATGACAATCTGATGAATTAGGGAATGAGTGGCGGAGGAACGTGTCAGCCACTCCTTGGGTGCGAAGGGAAGCAATTATCCGCGGCAATTTCCGACCGGCGGCCAGCGGCCGCAAACCCTCGTTCGTTACCACGGTCCCAGTCATAGGCTTGGGGGAGGTCGAAGGTCGTCCGGGAAGTCTTTTTGTCGTGGGGCGTGCGTATGTGCGTGGAGTTAATAGGGTGAGGAGATGAGGGATAGGGTAACGGGCGTCGTTAAGGGAAAATGCTCGGGCTCTCGGTGACACGGGGAGTCGTTGCGGTGACATGGCTGGCTGCTTGTTATTCGTCTATGAGCGCTCAAGGCGAGCTCTACACTCCAAATGACACTTTTTTGTTTTTTCCCCTCCTCTAAATGTCGTTCTTGTTTTCTGCGTGGGTGGTTGCGCGTTTGTTCTTTTTTGTGCGGGTAATAAGAGTGGAGGGTTATGTGGAGTAGAGGTTGAGAAAGAAATTGTCTGTTTGAAGGGTGTGCGTGGAGATGTGTTAGAATAAAAGAGAAGTTTGCGAAGAGATGTGCCCTTCCTTAGGCTGTGTGATGAAGTTTCCACACGCAATCAAAATTTAGTCTCTCTAGTGCTTCAAGTTATAGGTCACTCAAGCACATTTTTGTCTAGAACAGGGACAGGACAGCCTTTTGAAAAAGACATACGTATCACTCGGTTTCATAAGAAACTATAAGGTCTCAAATTAAACTGTTAGATCGATCTTATTTTCAATAAACGTTCTGTGGAAACCGGAATATTGTGTTCCTATTTTTATTTCGCTATGAGGAATAATTTCATTTAACTATATTTTGTATGAACATGCCTCTAAAGCTTAGGTCAGGGATGGCGAACCTTTCTGGCAGGAGTGCCATTTCTTATAAATATGAAGCACCTGCGTGCCAATCTGGTGCCAAATCCTACTGTGAAATGCTGATATCTATTTTATTATGTCAGTGATGGGATTAAGACGTAATGTTTACGTAAACGATTATTAATTACTATTACTAATGAACAGAATCCATATTATTCGCTCTTTACTCAATTATTTAGTGAAGAAGAAATAATAAGGATGGTGCTTTTCCGTGTGCAAAAATATCTCTCCAACTTTGGGTGCGTGTGCCATTGGTTCGCCACCCCTGCCTTAGGTCGTTTCTCACCTCATGGGCCCTCGCGGGAAATCGAACCTTGGATCACTTTCACCAAAGGCGACCGAGTTACCCAGAATTATCCGGTGAATGTGGTATTTTACTTGACGTTCTAAACGACAGTGGGATGGAAACGTATCCGGGTATGAGCATTTGTTTAAGAAGGTGACTAAATCTTTCTACATTTTATTGGCGTAAAATCATGATTTTATACCAAAGTATGTCGTCAATTTTCAGTTGACTCATTCCTTTGTTATTTTATTTTTTAACATTTTCTGATTATTCAGCTACAATTATGGATCGTGATTCTGAAGTCTACCGCAAAGTCAATGTATGCTTGAAAAAAATGTTTGTGTCCGATTTGATGTATTTTAGAGGATTTTGCCCAAGTTTTTGCATTTTCCTTTATCCTGAAAAATAAATGTAATTGTTTTGTGTAAGCGTATGAACATTAGTGTAGTATTAGTAGTGAGGTAAAATTTTCTTTAAGTCTTAAATTGAAGTAGTAAAAGAGGTGAGAAGAAAAGTGAACATTCGGGATTATTATTCTGTCCATCACTTACAATTAGTAACAAATATGTTTGCTTGGAAATTCGGAGAAAAATTCTGTTGTACTGGTTGGTATAGTAGATTTCATTTCATTGTCATTTCCTTTGTTCTAGTTATGAAAAGTCTTTCTGGCTCATGGTTAACCGTGTTGACAGAGCAAAAAATTCTCGTTAGCTCTCATTTTTCTAACCGTACACGTGACGTTCGTTGAATATGTAAATCGCCCTTGTCTCAGACTGAGGCATAAATGAACGATGATTACGTTACATTCTCTTTCATTCATGGCAGATGATCATTACGGCACCATAAAGCGAGTGAGTCAGTCTACGTTTTCATGGGCGAACCTTGAATTTGTTTGGATGTGCAGTGTCATTTCGCGAAGAAAATTATCATTGAGTGACATTCTATCTCATAATACGCTTTACATTTTCTAGACTTGTATCGCGAATCTGTAGCTTGGTTATGACATTTACCATAGTATATACCATGTCGGTAATATATTTACTGTCAATACTTTAATTCAGTGCTTGTTTGAGGAAAATAGATGATGAAATCGTTTTTCGGCGATCGGACGTTTGTTTGTGCACCAACTCGGGCATCTCTTGTTTTGACGTATGAATTCATATTACCTGAAGCAGGTAATTGAAAAGCAAAAATTAGTTAAGCTTTAGATATTATATAGTAAGAAATATCTTTTATCATTGTATTGCTTCAATTAACATATTGCAGCTCGTAACGTTTATCTGGGTGATGAACCATTTTAAAATATTCTAAATTAATTTTCGTATTCTATATCCTGAGCTCTAAACTTCTGCTATTGAGGAAATTAAGGAATTAATTTGAAGTAAATAAAATTTAATATCAATTGGTCGAAGAAGGAAGTATTCAGACCATCGCAACTGGAAAAAAGTAGGACAAGAAAATTCGAGTAACGGCATTCTTTTCATTACCATTGTTTAAAGGAACACAGTACAGAAGCACTCATCCGTTACTCAACTTTTTTTCATAATAAACAGTGATAGGTCATTATGCATTTAGTTTTTCAAAAACATAAGTTGACAGGAGGGTTCAAAGCAACTGAATGTATAAGCACGACTATTTTAGAGTGAGCTAACTTTATTGAAACTTTCCCTAATGATTGACAACAGGAACTCTTAGTTTTTACACTGATTTATAGTATCAAAATTTCTTTTATATACCAATGAAAGTGGTAGAGATAGTTTTCCATTATCATCTCCGGTCGCTTTTAGTACCGATTGCTTTCATCGTAGGTTAACTGTGCATAGCAGTTACATCGCGGACGCCTCACTCGGAAATTCTCTCACATCCGCTAACGAGCATTACCGTAGGTAAGTCTCCCTCTGCCTCATTCGATCTACGGAATGATAACTGCACGCGCGGGGACACTCGAGTTTATTCGTTCAGTTACAATTATGGCTGTTTTCCTTCATTAAACCATCGCAGTCGTATGCCGCCTAATATGTTGCGTTTAGCGCTTGAATAATTCAAAGTTTCCTTATCTTTGATACGAACATTAAGAATCGATTTCTGAGAGACGCGGAGATTGCTACGAAGCGGGCCATAACTGGGCCCACGGCCGTAGAATTCTAATTAACCTCGTCGGAAAGGTTTTCCGAAATTGATCCAAGTTACTTCGCGAAAGAAAGTGTTGATGTCTTCCTCGGAGATTTGAACTTCGGCATTTGGGGCTGCGAACAGGGCGCCCTCATGTATTTTTGGTTAGTTCGCTTAATTAAGCCGTTAATACGTCCTGTTTTGTAAGGTGTGAAGAGCTCTTTCTCGTAGGTTTCTCTGACACCCTGTTTGTATCTCTTCTTTGCTGTACATTTCTAAGGAAAAGAGCAGTAATTACGTGGAAGAGAAGTAATGATTGATGAGTGTATTTTAGTAACTATTGTTTTTGATAAAGGTCAAAATAGAACATGGCGGTACGAAGATTTTAGTCAATTCATAATGATAAAATGGAATGCATAAAGAGATGAAAGTTAGGAATTATTTTGGAATGTAATGCGGTGTGGGTGATCATCATTCAATTTTGTTCTTAACTGTGCGTTTAGATCAATGAAATAGGTAATTACCTGCATTTAAGAATTAGGAGGATAATATCAGATGATCCTCAACGTTCATTTAGCAGTATAATTCTCCTATTTCAGTGCAGCCGAAGGATGCTCCAGGCAGTGGTAATCAAGACCACTTGTTACCCGAGTTCTAAATTAGCAGTGCAGTAATATACTTATTGAAATGTTTCATTCATTTAAATTTTAGGAAAATATGTTATCTAACGAATGTGAATTAATCGTGAAAAAATTTTCAACTTAAAATTAGAGTTTTCTACATAGCTTAATTTCACTGAAGCATTCTATTTAATGGCTGTGTCATTTCATTACATTGAGTAATATGCAGTTTATTTATCGTGATTGTTACTGACACAGATTTATGAAATGAGTGAAACACGTCAAATTCATCAAATTTATGGTAATAATTCGTGAAAAGAATTTAATTTATCTGAAATTGGTTAAAAAAGTTAACAAGAGGATACGGCCTATCGTTGCGTTGAAATAGGGGCATCATTTGAAAGAGTAGCTTGCTATAGAGGAAATAGATTCATGATCGTGAATGTAAGGTATTAATTAAAATAACTAACAGCTTAAAGTGCTGGCAATATCGGGTTATGAATTGAGTATTATTGCATTCATTTGTCACTCGATAGCTGTAATTACTTTTCAATATTGCCCTATAAGTAGATAAAATAGAAAAATAATAGCGCGTTGCTGGATTTGCTCGCTATTATCAGAGGAATGGCTTAGATTTTTTCTGCTATATTGCGGTGTTTTATGTTCGCGATGTCTTTTTTCCCGTAGAATAGATGAGGAGGATGGTGAGGGAATTTCCGCTCTAATCTAACTCCCCCATCCACCGTGGATAGCTAACGCTTTTCCAATTATATTCGGCGCGCAAGAGATCCCGGATATTGAAAGGCAGCCGAGATGAGCTGGCGGCTGCTATTGGGGGGAAACCTAGTTCGGAATCACGGTCGTGTGAAACGAATATCTACCTTATCTCCGCGCCTTGGAAAGGGTTTTTCGCTCCCTTGCGAGAATTCCACGTTTGCGACCCCGCACAAGGGTAGTAAATTCGAATCTTATCGGAGTCGAAAACGTGTTCCGGGAAGCAGGAAAAAATACGCACTACGTCTTCGTCGTTAAAGCGATCCATATAAGATTTGCGTTGTGTTCTCTCGCGAGAAATGCGTGGTTGCTGGAGAACGGAAATGAATTCCCCAAACAGTTTCGGGTCGCAAGCGGAATTTATAAGAGGGGATCGAATGTTTAGTCAGAAATGATAAATCATATCGCGTCGGTGTCGATTCAGCTCATTGATTCGAAAGCCAGTTCGAACTATTTTCAGAAACGTTTTTCTTTCGATCCATTTTCACATTTATCATTCTTAATTATTTATCGTTATAGACAATTACTAAGCCTATTCGGAGAGAAGTCTAATTTCATTTGCATCATCTTGAATTTCGTTCGTAACGTATTTTCAATCAGTTTTTATTATGATTTTGGAGAAATTTAAACAGCCATTAAAAGTTAAATTGAAATATCAGTTAATGCGGATATTTGATATATAATTTAAATATAATAATGTATGTATGAGTAAATACCTGAAATCTATCATATATATATATAAAGCAGATGTCTGTCCGTCCCCCTATTTATCTCAGAAACGGCTTGACTTAGAGATCTGAAACAAACTGTATTGTGTTTCTACGATGCTGAAACCCCCAGGAAAACTATTTCCATCTCTGTAAAGTCCCGGGTTCGAACCCAGGAGCACAAAATACATTTCCATAAGAGATGTACGTAAATTACGTTTTCATGACTTGCAGAGGTCGTTTCTTTTACAAAATAAAATTAGAAACAATGGTCCTACGAAATTGAGACAAGCTTCACAAGAAAGGGAAATAACCATATATTCTTATTTTAGTCGTGAAATAGTGATGTAGATCCGAACTTTCTAAGATTTTGATAAAACACACGGAAATGTCGTAAAATATTTGGGAAATAAACAACCCATCCATTTGACGACTAAGGCCATTGTTGAATGTTGATTTCATGAATTATCCCATATAAGTGCACGGGGATAATCAGTTCTTATAATGTTTATAAGAAATTTACGTAAAGTAGGCTTTCATGACTTGAAAACAGTAGAATAAATATTATAAATAATGGTAAGAAATATATTGAGTTACTATGATCTTACGACAGAAGTTTTTTGTGCTTAGGAGGACCAGATATATACGATAATAGATATATTTTTAAACTATATGATAATAGATATATTTTTAACTAATAAATTAAGTCCCGTCGTGCTTGATAGGGGCGTTTACTAGTTATACAATAAATATATATAAATACATAATGTATAAATAAATTGAAATTTATATTAATCTATTTTCAGATGTCTTTGGGGAATGTTACGCAAAGATCTCACATCTTATATTTTGCACGATGAAAAGTGTAATAAATATGAAAGTATAAAGGAATTAAATTTTGACATATTTTATAGCTAGTGAGAACGGATAGTGTCAAAAAGTGTGGACGAATATTACCCAGAAAAAATTTTATTTTCGAGGCTTTTTGCATTTTTCAAAAGATTTATGCTTATTAATATGGCAGAAGAGTTCTGATATAATCCTCTAGTAAGCCATTCACACGAGATTTTGGAGTTGATCTTTAGCGCGTTGTTTGGAGGAAATGGAAATAAGTGAGTTCCTCGAAGAGGCGTAGGTCTCATGCAGCTTCCTTAATGGCTCTAGAGAGGAAATCACAGTCGTATATTACGTCTAGGTGGTGCGTTACGTATCCCTGAATGGCACTCCCAACCCCGTCCTCATTTGAACCTATATAATGCAAGAGTGATTTATTGGAAATCCTGAACGCGTTGCGGAGCAAGGAGAGTTGCCTATCGGCGCGGAGTAGATCCCAGGAAACTTCATGAGGTGATAATTCTTTGGGAATCTGAGGAGAATTGTATCATGTATTAAATACTAGTTTCTTTCTTGATCTGGTGTATAAAATATAATAAGCAAGTGTTCTAGGCGTTTTTCGAAGTTAAAAATGTCACGCATGAAGGCTGCAGTTGAATGTTATCATCTTTTTACTATTTGTTTCATTTTAAGTTATTCGTCAATAAAAGTTTTGAAACGTTTGCGCTGAAGAGTAATTAGGTAATGAAATGCTTTAATCTTTAATAACCATGCTACATTGTAGCAATTATAGTAGGGTCGAAAAATTGAATTAATTTCACGCCAAAGGGTGATTAAAGCGGAACTAAGGAAAACTGGCGGGCTAAAGCAGCTTCTGAATTTTAATCAAGGTATACAAAGCGTCTGTGAGAACGTTGATTTGCATAATCTATTAAACTGACGTGATGTAGGAGTAGTTTGCTTCTGAAGTATCGATCGCCAAGGCATCTCCGGATGGCAATTCTTGCCACACACATGATTGACTTTTCTCGAACTTTACAGAGAAGTAGCTAATTTAGTTTAAAGCTTGTGCACTCATTGGCGAAAATTTTGACTTAGAAAGTAGTTCGGTTGTTAACATTTCCTGACGATATGATCTTTAACCCTAACTTACCCATACCCTAGCTTCCTTTATTTTGATATTTTAAATATATTTCTGTAGCATTTAGATTTTTACGGATGCAATCAAAGAATGGTCTTTAATATTTTACTGACTTTTAAGTGATAATTTTAGCTTTCATTGTTTAACGATGTAGTTAAATTTTGAAGTGATTACCGTCGATGAAGTTTGAATGTGGAGTAAATCTACTCTTTGCAAGAGAACTTCCGTATAATTCTTTCAAATGTTAGAGTATCTGGTGTATCCTCATTATATCCATTTGTACCATCCTACCCTAATTTTCCAACTTCTACTAACTGGGATGCTTATCACTTCCGTTTCTGATTCTATACACGTTATTCCCGAGCACATTCGTAAGGATTTATTTATTCCAAGCACGCTCATTAATATCTCATTACTGAATCTTTTCTCTCAAAGTTTAACCTAGCTTTTGTGTTCAGCGTTCCTCTTGCTACGTTTTACTAGAAGATAGGGTCATCAAGTTGGTGAATCTCAAATTTCACCGCACGAATTCAATTTTGTAACGGAAGTGTCGATCCAGTGCATGTAATTAAGTAATACTTTAATAATTTATGCTTAAGGGTTGTTCGAAATAGTTAGTTTATTGCCTTTGTTTATTTATAAATTCAATCTTTTCTCCTTTGCATTTGAAGTAGAAAGCTATGGTTATGGGAGACCAAGAGAATGCGTAGAATTCGGGCACCATTTTTAAGGGGATATTCTAAAAGGGTACTTTCCTTCTATTTTAAATGGCAAACAAAACATCTGTAAGACATTTTCTTATCTGAATCATCATGCTTTACTTAATAGAAAGCTCTTATCGTATGGTTATAGGAAACTGAAAACGAGGTCATGTAGAAAATTTGCACCCGGGCTCCCTTTGTTGTATGCCCAGCTGTAGTATTGGATAGAATTTTACGAACATTACTCTATCTGTAGCCTTTGTCACTCTCACATCATTTTCCAATTCTTTCATTATTAGAACTAAATAATGTCAGTGTTTATCTGTTGTTTTCATAAATATATTTTTGACTAGCAAAAATAATCTTTATTTGTCATATCTTAAATTATCTGTCTCTTCATACAAAATCCTTATCATCTCGTACATTCCTTGCAGAATTGATCCCATCCCGCGGACGAAGAAAAAAAATCTCTCTGCGACTTATAATGGGATCGCACCATCGGAAACCTTTCGATATTTCCCACATCTCTCACAAACACCGTAAGCCCATCGCGGCAATATCGCTTCCATAGGAGAAAAGGGATTTGACTTCTTTCCACTTTCTTCCCCTTTCGGATTTCGTCGGATTTCTTCATCCATAACTTTATTTTTCGCCATCGGTTCGCACCTTTGCCCAATGAAGGGCCGGCTGTAGGCCTCGGGGAATAAAGCTCCGATTCTTTTTCTGTTTTGTTTAATCCTCTAATGGATGGAATACCCTGCAGTGCCTATACATGCGAGCGTCCTTCCTCGATTTTCCCCATCCCTCGTTAAGCGACAACTTCTTGCGGTATGGCAAGAAACCCCTCTATTCATTCTTACTCCTTTTTTTCTGGTCTCCAGGGTGTTGCTTCATGAAATATTAGAGGGGAATTATCTCGCTATCTAGATGTATTTTTTTTATCGTTCGCAACGAATTCCTCGAATCACCCCTATGCACTGGGGGCTGCCGGAGGCAGAGAATCATCTTTTCCTTCTCTGTATTTAATACGTTCTGGGAATGGTTTTGCGGAGCTTTTCCGTGTTCGGTTTGTCGTAAATATCGAGGATTATTTTCGGTGTCCCTTCGGGTGGATAAGCCGACGATTGGTGTGACACAGGATCGTTTCCACGAAGCTGACCTTTTTAGTTTCAGGCATTCGCTCATTAAGAATATCATTCTGAGAAGATTCTGCTGCAGAATCGGTTTTTCGGTTGGGGTTAAAACTAAGAACGTCCTAAAAATAGTTTGGCCTACTACTTGATTATTATTTTAAGATGTCAAGTATTAGTAAAGTTAGTGAAGTGTTTCTTAGAGTATACATTTGTTCTTAATTTGTAATATTTATTGTTGAGCCTTCTGACGAGCCGTTATTTATTCTGACTCCGCAGTTTTAGAAAATTGTGAGTTTAGATGTGGTGATCGTAAATTCTGCCTTGAAAAATTTAGGTGTCACGATGTACAAATAATTTACAATACGATATGTTTTTCACGATATTTTGTGTAAATTGTTTTTACGTTATCCGTAGTAATGGTGCAGTCTAACATGCTTCATATTATCCTCTCAGCCTGTAGTGACAATCTGAAATTTTCTAAAATAACGACAGTATTTTTAAATTAACATCATTCACTGTGTCCTAGATAAGACGTTTACATAGAATTTTCTACCTTTGGACACTAAATGCGACACGTCTGAGAATACGAATAAATTGACCAATAAGCTTATTGATTGGAATGAACCTGGTTTATACATATGCGTTCTGAGTCCATTCTTAATATCTCCCTTTACTAATATTTGTTACCCATATTTGTTTATTGGAACGCTATTCTGTGTGATGATTCTCTTATTATGTAATTTTTAAATAGTTCAGTTCTTATAAATTGAATGTTATGGCCGATAAATGGACCGAGATGACTCCAGCAATTTATCAGAGCAACCAATCTCAATGATTTTTTTATGAATTGGAAAACATTATTCATTTACATAGAACTGCATGGATGTTCAGTTACTCAGTATTTTCTCACATCACTTTAATGCGTTTTTCTCTCATGGTCGATTTTCGAGGTTAATTTAACCGCATGATGAATGTTCGTACCACGGCAATTGATGCAAGTACCATCTGCCTCGGCGAATTCTGTGAACAAACGCAGCGGATGTACGCTGCATATGCTTCAAGCAATGTATTCATTTCAAACAGGGATTATTAAATTTTCTCTTGAAAAGTATCGATCTATTCATTTACTGTAGCTTTTCCCCCTGCTGCTTATTACAGATGTGTACACGTACCAAAAGGACGCTGGAATTTCATTCTTTTTTGTATTGATTTTCCTAATAGATTAAAGGTTCTATTCTTCCAAAAGATAGACCTTCGCATTTTTATGATATGTTTTTATGGCGGATATCATGGAAACGGTATATCCTCAAATAGGCAGGTAAACTTTTCTTAGGCTCGAAAAACGTTCCTGGGTGTAATTTAGGAATATATTAATGTTAATTCCAGCATTCTATTTTTGTCCTTATGAGTTATTTATTGTATCAGTTGATTTTGAAATTTTACACATCGTGTGAGGAACCAGTAATTTTCACAGCGAAGGGTTGCTCTGATATGGAAGCTATTCCATTTGGATATTATTTTGATCTCGTAATTATATCTACAGGTGGTAATAAAATGAAATAATTAGCAATGAATATGCATATGCCCCAGGAATTCTTGTCCTACAATAAAATATTTGTATACACATGAAGCATTATGTTCTTTGCGGCTTTTCTCAACGAATTCATTTATCCTTAATTTTAATTCACAATTTATTGAAGAAAAAAAATTTTATATCATTGTCCATTTACCTTAAAGGGAACTTTACTAAATTTAATTTTTTTTCTTGCCATGTTATATGTATTTTGCATAGCGTTCTAGTTTCTTTTAACCCTTTTTTGTTACTTGCATTTGCAAAACTCTCTTGGGCTTAAATGTATCCCTGTAATTAGGCAACCGGATTAGCGCTTCCCCGCGATCTCTGCAACCAGTCGTGCTTATTCGCCATCCTATTCATTAGTTCTCAAATTCTCAAGCTCATTCTGAGAATGTTAGTTTGACTTTTTTGAGATGGTCCATTCGAACGACAAATCGATCAAATATAAACGCCTCGAAAGGTATGTCATGAATCGATTCGCTCTGAAAATTTGATTCTTGAAATTCAGTTGCGTCGTCCAATTGTCTGAAATGGGAGAAATTGGGATATTAAAATTCAAGTAGAAAACGATTGCTCTGACTCGTAGAGCGAAATCAGTTTCTCGCCATTGCATTGGAAGTCAAATGATACGGTTTCATCTCTATTTCTACCACTACTGGTTCTGTTAAGGATGAAGCTTTGGAGTTTGAAGTTTCGAATTTGTAGTACTACGTTTATTCTCTAATTTCCGTGATCATTCGAGGATTAAATTCCATTTTTATCTTTACTGAATTTCTGAATTTATATGGTGTTTTTTGTGTATCTGAATGTATATTTCATTGTCAATTTTATGGAAGAGAACTGTTGATCCGAGATTAATGGTTGGAGGAAAGGAGCTTAGTATACTTTTAGATGTATATTTCTTTCGTGGGCTATTAATTTCCCTTTCGATGCACCTATTGTAAGTTTTTCATTCCTTTTTAACTTATTTAATTAGATTAAATTATTATACAAGTTGTTACTCTTTCAACATTTTGAAAATCTGAAAGACTAGAAACTGACTATCGGGGTTTATCCGGGCTTATTCTTAGTTTCTAGAAACTAACTTAAAAAAGTTAGTTTCGTTGGAATAGTCCTTCCTTATCTGAAAGTTATCTGACGTAACTGCTTCCAAAATTTCTAGTTGACTCGTTTGTTGTGTGTCATGGTATTTCAACTATATAACGCTAATTTGGGTATCATGATATCCAGAAGCATGGAAGATTGTATTTATGATGTAACTAGCATTCATGACAGTTTTTCATTGTCAGCTACCACTTACTTCAACGTTTCCAATCTTAGTTGAATCATTTTGTATCAGAATATAACCTTTTTGTACAAAGATTAGAAACGTTTCTCTTTACTTCGCTGTCACTCCGTCTAATATCTGCCTTAAATTATCATAATCAATCACTTGTTGGGGCTATGTTATGTCGCCTGCTACCCCGGTGTTAACTGCGATATGGTTCGCCAACTTTTCATGCGGCCTACCGAGGAGCTTAGGCTCTCTAATCCCACCCACGTTCAGGAAGTTCTAGGATCTCTGGATTAGGGGAAGATAGATCACCGCAAGGATAAAGGAATCCCACTTTGGCAGCCCATGTTTTCCGCCTCGATAATTAATTGCCAGTTATGTATCAACGGCTGTCACCCAGCGTCGCACATTCGGTTCGGGGATGCAAAAGTTGCAGTCGCGCCGTCCCCCGACAAAAGACGGAGTTTAGTAAACATATGCGAGGGAAGGAGTGCCTTCACACGCTCTCGCGAAGCGCAGGACGTAATTTTCATCCAGATTAATCTCGCCTTGCGCTACAACGCTCACGCGACACGGCCGGCGGGACACACATCACATTACTCATTACTTCCAGGGAAAGGTTTTATCATCAGCGGAACTTCGGTGCGGGGCAGGTGTGTGAGTTGCCCCCCCGGCGAACCTCTCGCTGCAGGAGTGAATCGAAGTGTGGGGTATGAAAGCTTTCCCTTGCCTAGATCGTCCTTTCTCCTTCTCATAATCCAGCAACTTCTCACACGCTCCATTCTCCTATTCGACTTCCTCCCTCAATTCCTCTCTATCTCTGTTCTAGTCCTCCTGACCCTTTTCTGGAACGCGATTCTTCGTTGTTGTCAGAAAGATCCGGTTAGACTGTAAAACCTTTAATCTAAAAACTAATATTACAGACAAATGTGCGTCATTCGTTTTATTTTGAAACGTTATTTTAGGTACGGTATGATTCTCGTTTATACAGAACACTCCTTATTTTACTATCCCTGAATAAGTCTTTCTCCTCAGACTCACATCTACACAAAGTGGAAAATGCATGAAACAATAATATAGCTTTCAAAATGTACTCTTCAGAAAAATGTTTCTGTAGTTGCAATTTTATTTACAAAATTAATGTTGTGAAATTAAAATTTTCCTGAGAAAATAGTTCTTGAGAACATTATTTAAAATGAGTCGANGATAACTTTAGAATTTTGGCGTATTTCCGCTTCAGCTCCTCAGAATATTTCACAAAGAATTTTTTCTTGGCATTATTCATACTCCAAATTCTCATTTATGGAGCCGCTTTGTTTCTTTGGTGGGCTTATTTTCGCCTTTATATAGATTTAATTATAATATGAAAGTTTCCGGTCATGTTGCCATCGTTTCTGCTCAGTTTTATGACGGATTTATTAGGCTGATGATAGCTGGTAAAAATTTAAAAAATGTAAAAAACAGGCAAAGTTAGCTTCGGAAGCCGTTAATGAAACTACAGTTTTTTAAGATTTTGATGCTTGTTGTATACATTACGAGCATTTAATTCCATCCATGTGAAACATCTTCAACCAAAATCCAACTAAATCCAGCTAATCTTAACGAAAATCGAAGGCAGTGGTCACGAAATTACTACAATTGAATTGCTAAGTTATGACTATCTAAATGTTAGCTAATAGGAATTGCATTCTTCCTATCAACTTTTCATTTTATTCAACACTCATTTGAATTGTGTTAATGACAAATTAAAAAAAAATTGTTTTAATGACAAGTTATGTTTTACTCGTGTGCCGCAAGCTCTACAGAAAATACTTGTATTTTTGTAAGTCATAGTTTTACTTTTAGAGGATTACTAAAAGTAAATACTCTACGTAATCGAGTTCGTATTTCTTAAGTTCCATCTGGCAACAACACATACCATTTTCTCTGTTTCCTTTTTCACTTTAGTTTTGTTTCCTTTCCCATATAGCATCCCTTAGCCTTCTCGTGTTCTCTTCCTACGGGTTTATTTTTCCGTACACTTTATCGTACAGTTCCTTTGCATTCCATATTTCTGTTTGTTTGCTCGTCTTATATATACGTAATCCTTTATCTCGTTTTCTTTATTCCGCTCTTTTTCATCTTTCTCCTCTACTAGTTTTTTTCTTGTGAGTCTCATATCCTCTATATCTTTAACATACTTGTTGATGGAATATCTGATGTTCTGTAATGCAGTCCGAATCTAATTAAAAAGATTCTCTTGACTATTACGAGTACTGTCCCTTTTGTTGTTTCTGTTTTTCTTTCTTTATCTATGTTTTGTCTGATCTCGCCCTCCCTCGAAATATTCCGCTCTTTCCTTCATTTCCTCCCTCTCCTTACCTCCCAAGGTCCATTTCCTTTTCCTCTCTTGCCAAGTGGAACTATCCCTTTTTCAAGCATCCCCTCGCCTGCTCATCTCTACATTCACCGGAACCCTTTGTTTATGCGATACCACTACGATATCTAGGTCTCTCTCACTCCTCGTGTTGGGAAGGAAGGGAGTTGAAAGACCTGAAATACTTGGCAGTCTTCCCTTTCCTTTATCTTTTTCGTCAACAGAAGTTCTCATCTTTTATACTTTATCAACAATTTCTAGGCTTCGTGCGCCTTAAGTCTTCCGCTTCGTATCTCCAACCACCATCTTTAATTTCTCTTTTGTTCTGGAATTGCTACATGTAGTCGATTCCGTTTCCTTCATCTGTTCAAAACTTCCTTTTTACTTCTTTTTAGTGTCATTGCTACTATGTTTCGCCTCGATTTTCTATTCCGAAATGAGATTTGAAGCTGAGCGTCGGATATGGCGTGTGTTAAGGATTTAGATGAGTATTAAAGATTTTTCAAAGATGATTTGAAAAGTATCAGAACGTGCAAATTCCTTTAGTCTAGTTACTGACAATTTCTAAGGCATCTTTTCCGTATTATTTCTTGGAGCATCAGCATTCTATTTCTGGTTATTGAGAGGAATTATTTCCACTTTCTGAGTCACCGCAGAAATGTTTATCTGATAAAATTTTGATGATTTCTCGTTTCATTACTAATATTAGCATCGAATCATGAATGAAACACTAAGTCTCACAAAGTCATTCTTCGTGTACAATCAACGTCCGTCTTCGTTTACGATTAGCTTGTATAGATGTTATGATTTTTGGGACGTTATTCATAGTACTCTGCAGCTTTTGCTTTTTTTATTCTTCGATCGAAAATAAAAGCTTACGTTATTCTTTTACGTCCGCAAAAAAATAAGATAAGTTAGTGTAGGAAAGCATTCAGTGTATAAAGTTTTCTAATCATAAATCTCCATCATATCTCTAAAGCTCACCGATAATAACTATTATAATTAGTCTTTGAGTTCGTGTTATTACAGCTTACAAAACTATTTGACAGTTATTATTTGATAAGGTAATAATTATCGTTATTTTATAACAATCTATAGCAAAGGTAAGGTACCAAGTTATGACATGTTAAAAAGTCATTTAACCAAACCAAGAAGCGGGAATGAAAGGTCTGTTGAAATTAATGCAATATTAACAACAGATAGAACGAAAAATTATTCACCTGTAGATTAAATATGTTATTGGAAGATAAGTAGAAAGTTCACCTCCGCCTTCTAATTTATAGATGTTTTGTCTCGTGCTGGAACTTCTAATTCCCGTTTATAGCCACATCTATAACTTCTGTTCATTGCTCCATCTCAGTAAAAATTGATGCTAGAGAAAGAGATGATTTCCGTCAGCGGAACGGGAGTCTTATATCTTCCTTGGCTATTTCCTTGACCCCATCTCCCATCTTCATCTTTCCCTGTATCTCTCTTTTGTCCTCTTCCTACCCTTGACCATATCCGCCGAGATCTATATAAGGCGCGTCGCTCGATGGAACGGTATCTAGCGACCATTGCGATGTGAGATTTTATCTTAAGGTCAGTTTGTTGAAGATGGAGGAAATTTTCGAGTCTAATGATCGTCTCTTTAGGACAGCTGATTATTAAATGATGCTGAAAATTATTCCCGTAGTCTATCCTTTGTATGCGTTCATCAATATTAGTTGTATGAGATATCAGGAGAAGTTTGAAGTGTATCAATATCAAGTCATATATTTTCTTAAATATCATCCTCGTGTTGAATAAATTTTGCCAAGTTTTTGTCGAGTATTTTCCTCGTACGGGCTTCCGGATAGCAAAGTGGTTTGCGCGTTCACCTTCGGTGGAAGCAGTCCTGGGTTCGATACTCGGTGGAGGAAAGACCAAAGACCAAACATGCAGAATGACCAAAGAGGTCGAAGCACTTTTAACATTAATACTAATACTTTTCCGATCAGCCGTTGTTATTGGTTATCTATAGCGAAAGTTAGTTACGTAAAATATCACATTTTCTGCTGATGCATATTGCTCCTAAAAATGTTTTTTTTTTCTAGTTAGATATTTTCGCCTTGTTTGGCGACCTCTTCAATATTCAGACTATGTTCGTATCTTGTATGGTAATTATCTTCTATCGCTTATTGCGTTAAGATAATTACCGCGTACCCCGTGTTTTAACCACAGTTGTTTGCCTTCAGTACCCTTTTCTCTGTCTTCATATCTCGTACATACTATGCGTCACTTTTCTCCTTTCTCTTTTCTCATCCTACTTCATCCATCCTTCCCTTTTCACTCTTTCTCCCCGGCAAGGGAAAACCTTGGCGGCGGTAACACTGGTGTTGGTGATATCGATCCCCGTGCGGGCGCCGCCTACTCCTTTCCCTCTGTCCCCCTCTGCACCACCGCTCCCCCGTCCCTGCTCCCCTTTCTCCCTCTGAGGATTTTCACTGGGTTGTATCTTCAAGAGGAGAAGTCCGAAGGATAACGAATGAGGTATCATCGCCAAAGAAACGGAAATGTGAACATTTTCGTCTGCGATATGGTTTTAAAGGTGTGGAGTTTACCGTGTGGCAAGTCGGCTGGAGCAAAATATGTCAAGCAAAATAATGAGGCGCATTCTTGCATAACGCGATGATTTGTCTTGGGCAATTTTTCAGAAGTCTCCTTCGTTACCAGAGTAACGTGAATTTATTCCTCATTCTAGGTCTGATCTTAAAGCGGGCGCCCTCTTCGAACACCATCGAAAAATCGTTACATTCGCTGAAACTACTCCATTCGTTAACATTTTTTAATCTATAAGTATTATTCTGAACTTGTGCGCAGAACGCGAGCTTATTTTACCTTGTCTCATTTTACGATCGCATCCATATAATAATACTAACTTACGAATAATTACTTTGCTGAAATATCAGTGAAAGTATTGGAATATTTATTTGCAACTAATCTGAATATTAAAAAAAACAGAAACGTAAATGAATAAAGAAGAAAGACGTCAGCCTGCTCGCGTTCCACCTTACATTCCACCATATTCGTAAGGAAACTTTGCTACAAAAATATTTCTTTGTTGATAATGTTATGTGAGTTATATTTTGAAAAATTTATCTCTTATCCTGTTTGGAAAGATTATTTAAGACCGTAATGAACCGTAATTTCTTAATTAAACGATCAGCCGTGTAGTTTATAGCAATATATTCCTTTTCCACTTTATGTATGTCTTTATTTCTTTAATTCTAGCTTTTCGAGCTTAAATAAGGGTAATACTAATGATCTCAATAAACACTAACTCTTTAATAATTATTTTATTATGAAATCTCTCAGTATGAAATAGAATTTATATATGTAGCCTTTGGGAAAATTATGCGAACTCGGTTCATAAAAATACACTGAGGTTCAATAATTCAAGACATTTTAGGACATCTCTCTTAATCGGAAAGGTTCTATAAAGTTCTGTATACAGTTTTTTACCTTAATCAGTCTTATTAATTTATTTACCAAAACATACTTCAAAGTATGCGGTATAGCTGATGCCGAGAAGACGATCTTCGGGGAAGCTTAAAGTTCTAGGATCGTTTCTCAGAGGTCAAGGCTATTTCAGTCACCTCGGGCAAGCAAAGACTACCATGTTGTGTTAACATGTGGTAGGATAGAAAGGGTTCTTTGACGAAATCGACTCGCCTTACTTGACCTGAATGGGATGGCCCCACTTGCATAAGTTTTCCTTGGATAGATGCTGCATGATCGGTTTTTGCGAAGTTGCCTGCTTCTATACGGGTGTCGGATCCGAGAGAGATAGAGCACCATTTGGGGAATTAAAGTGCCCTAGGAAGTAGATCAACTCTAGTCCTTGCTGATTAAGTATATTTGCTGCTGGCTGCCTTTTCGCTACTTCGGTAGGTTCGGCAGCTAAAAATAGCTCTGGTCGAATACGTGACATCTTCTAGCTTATTACCGAGCTATTACAAGGCCGTCATTTATTTTAGCAGATTTACGAAATTCATCGCGAGGTAGCGGAGTGGTTTTCTTTTTCAACTTAAAGAATATATTATCTTGGGAAGTGGAAGATTTAAAGAGGATTGGCTTCAAGCGGCTTCAAGAAATGATTATTTTTTAATAGTAAGGTTCAATTGTCCGATAAAAGTTTCAGATTTTTTCTGAGCCAACTGATGCTTAAGTTTTCACCGTTTGAAAATTATGTTAATGAGGGCATGGTAATTAATCGTATCTACCAACTATTAGAAGAAAATGTGAATTCTCAAAGAATACTTCAAGTAACCTGAAAGAGAGTATTAAGTTAGCTCCCATTATTATTTCTTAATCTCCGTAAATATTTCAATCTAAAATACAAATGTCTCTGTGAGTTGTTATTTAGTAATACGCGATCCAATGAAGAATTATTGCTCCGCAAGATGGTAATTATTATGTTATTATATATTATTTATTTTATAGTGTCGTAAACGTTATTCTTCATGAAGTCGTTTTTCAATTTTATCTCTTAATTACTTTATACATTCGACTTCATTTTTGTACAGATAATATAACCACGAAAATGTGTGTATAGTTTTCTTGAATCCTAACTTTAAATTTCTTAATAGTCTGTAGTTCCCAGTGGGTAGTAATTTGTTTATTCACCATTATTTCCGAATAATTGTGGAATATATAATATGTTTCGAAACAATCATTACTCTATCAGTTATTTTATCGTTAATTAAACTAAGTGTTTAGTTATGAATGTGAATTAATTTCTGTTGGAGGATTAATAAAGATAAATTATATATTTTTATAGCGTACCTTAAAGTATCTATTAAGATGGTCCATTGTGTTAAAAAATTCTTATAAATACCCGTTAAGTATCTTTATTAGTGGTCAGAACAACATTTCCAAGCTGTACTTCGTAAATTAGGTCCACCCGTTGACTAGCTGATAGAATCCTCTAATATGTGGTTCAANTCTTTGGTGGGCTTATTTTCGCCTTTATTAAGCCAGATGTCTTTATTCGAACATTTAGAAGGATGTAAATTGGGATTTCATTTGATCACGTTTTTTTTGCTGCCACAGATTTTTCATGAAATTTTATCTTATATGAATTAGCTTCTATATATTGTATCTATTAAGATGGTCCATTGTGTTAAAAAATTCTTATAAATACCCGTTAAGTATCTTTATTAGTGGTCAGAACAACATTTCCAAGCTGTACTTCGTAAATTAGGTCCACCCGTTGACTAGCTGATAGAATCCTCTAATATGTGGTTCAATTTCAGAGGATTAAGGTTGCACAAGCATTTCAACTATCATTTCATTGTGAGCCTTAAGTCATCGAAAGGGATTTAAATTTTAGATTGATCGTTGTGAGTTGGTCATTCCTCAGCAAGCCTTTCCATTTTGCTCTCTGATATTGTCTTACCCTTTGCCAAGGGAAGTTGATTAATGGTCATGATCACCCACGCGTTCCATTTCTCTCAGGGTTGATTTTCGTTTTATCCATTGCGAGGCTGTTGAATTCATGGGACTTGTTCCATGGCTAACTAATCTGTAACATGTTCACTCAAGGTAAATGGATCGAAATCTCGAAGGCACTTTATCTTATCCTTTTTATTTGGCTCTAAACGATCACCACGGTGTTGAGCTCTCAGGACGTTCAATGAGAGTGGCCCATTTCGGCTGCTATTGAACTAGTCACTTCCAGATATATCCCTTAATGTCGTGTACGGCTAGAAAGGTACGCTGTATTAGCGCGATATCCAAGCTGTTGGATGTACCCAGTTTTATCATTAGTGGATACTTTCATCGGGGTATCGCCCTAGGTATTTAAGGTTCTTATTCTTTCTAATGGAACTCTCACGAAGCGAGAAATTTTAACAGTGTGAGAGAGACGCGGCACGGTAGTTCAGTGGTTAGAATACCTGCCCGGAAAGTGGGAGACCTGGGTTCGAGTCCCAGTCGTGTCGCTATTTTTCACACTTGTTATTCCTTTAAAATGCTGATCCTCGTGACTTCATGCAAGTAAAACATGCGTTAAAAGAGTCGGAGTGAAGTAGCACACGCTCGATTTCTTTATTTCAGAGACAATTAAGGTGACATCGGTAAAACCCGCTCAAAGTGTTGTTAAATAATTTACGAAGCGCTGTGCCAAGAGTGCCTGGTTGAGAGGAACGATGCTACGCTGTATTTTCAGCGCAGAAGGAAAGGTTTTTTCCTTCCTTTTTTGGGCGCCACACGAGTTTATAGAGATGCTGCAGCGATGGAAGAGAAAATGCCGATGAGGTAGAAATTGCCCGGTGATTTTCATGCTCTATTTCGGTGCGTTGCGTTATTAGCTTCAGTGCCTCTTAGAATTGCTGATTTTCTATGCGAATGCTTCCTCTTGGCTGTTTATCGTTCGCTCTCAAAGATAATTAGGATTGAATTCACACTCATGCTACATTGGTGTTAAATGTGTTTCTCCTTTACGAACTCATATTAGAAGAGACCTTTTAATGTATACTGTGAAACTCCTTCTTGAGTTCCGGAATACCTGTGTGATAAATGCCCGTTAGGTAGTATAAGTAAGTAAAGAGCACAATTATTAGCTGCATTTGTGAAATCTCATATTTTCATGGAGTCATGAATTTAAATTTGTCGTTTTCTTATTTAAGAGGTTTAATTGCCTGTTTACACCAATTGATTTAGGTATTGCTATGTTTTTTATTATTTAAATCGAACTTCCTTATGTTTATTAAAATTTTGTAAATTAGCTGTTTAAAATGAATTTCTGAGTTTCGTGTTTTATTATATATGATACTGTTATCTGATTATGATTGAAATTAATTCATTCTGGCTTTGTTCCTGCGTTGTAGAAAGTTGGACATTCTTAGTTTTCAAAAGTTATTATTCGTTATATTAGATTTCTATTGTTTTAGCTTTAAATTCATTCTATTTTGTTACTTTTATTGAACGTGATTCTTGATTGTCGCTTGAGTTTCATAGTATAATTTTACTGTAAAAAACCTTTAATCCTTAATTTCTTGTAATTAAAAGGAATTGAAACAACATGACAAAAATTGTCATGTTTATGAGAAACTGTTACCATGCATTGTGGAAAAACGTCATTTAAACTGTGTTTAAAAGTTTGGTAATATCACATATTTCTAGTTTCCTTTTTAATATAATCGAACCTGAATGCTGTGTATATATGTAAACATTATTTGGGTCTTAAATGATCCGCACTCTAGAATTTAAAAGCATTTCGTGTCATCTTTCCCTTCACTTCGTCTCGAATAGTATGTGAAATTCCTTCAGATTTCGCGTTGATATTCTAAATTATTAAATTAAGGAACCCGCCCCTTTTAAATAAATCAGTGTGTCATTTAGGCCTCTTTAACGCGTGATTTCACGAGTGAAATTACTATTCCAGTTTGGGTTGCAGAAGAATTCGCGGTTTTAAAAGTGATTAGGTAATTGCTCGTGAGGAAAAAAGAACGCAAGGCGTTCGCTCGATTTTACATTTCTTCCCTCTATTTTATTTTAATTTCATCTTGGCGTTCATCCAGCGTGACGGCCTTCGCGTCATACTCGAAATCTTGCCGTTTTCTCCATGTAGTGAAGAGAGATGGGTTTATCTAATATCAATTTAGTGAAGTCACTCTCAATTTATATGGGGTTGGCAATTTGCTTGGAGAGGGTATTATCAAATCTGACGCTGCTTGGCTGTCTAATTTAAGAGTTACGTAATTTTAGTGTGACACTCTGAATGATTTAATACTATTTGCAGCATCATAGCTAATAACACTAATCGTTGATTTATGTAGGATAACTTTAGAAAGCTTTGCTGAGGATAACTTTAGAATTTTGGCGTATTTCCGCTTCAGCTCCTCAGAATATTTCACAAAGAATTTTTTCTTGGCATTATTCATACTCCAAATTCTCATTTATGGAGCCGCTTTGTTTCTTTGGTGGGCTTATTTTCGCCTTTATTAAGCCAGATGTCTTTATTCGAACATTTAGAAGGATGTAAATTGGGATTTCATTTGATCACGTTTTTGTTGCTGCCACAGATTTGTATTAAGGCTAAGTATTATGAATGATATTCAATAAAAAGAAATGCTATTTATGTAATATATCCAACTAAGCTTGATATTACTGTGACGAATTTTTGTCTTTTCCTGTTTCCAAAGTCAACTTCACTGAATTGAAATGATTGTCGTCCTACTCTGTCTATTACGATAATGAGTGTTCATCAATGTCATGAGGTCGAAGTGTTTTAGCATCGATTTCACCACTCAAATCTCGTCTGTCGAAGAAACCAATCACACGCTTCAGAAATACTATACTTTTTTGCTCCATCGGTCTTGATTCAGTGGGTCGTTTGTGAATGACACGTGCGTCAATCTTCTGAGAGTTTGATCGAGCGATTCCTTGTATATTTCTCTTTCATTCTCACGACGTGAATCAGTAGAAATTCCTGAGGTAACTGAGTTGAAGGAATCACATCAACCATCTTATATGTTCTGGGAACGTGCATTCTTCCTGCAACTGCCCTACCAGTAGCGAACGAAAAACGCAGCGGCAGCACATGACCTCTTTTTTTCAAGGTTTTTAGACCCTCAAGTTTCGTTTTCCGCAGGAGGAAATGGAATGTTTGAAATCTCAGAGAGGTTTGCTCCTTTTTTCCTGCAGTGGTGTCGTGGCTGCAAGTAAGAGGAAAAAAAGAGACCAACGGGAGATTTCTTTAGCCGCCGAAGTCGTAAGAAATGGATTAATCGTAAAGGTGATGGCGTTTGCAGCAGCAATCCTTTTCATATATTTTACGGTTAGCACATACGTCTGTCTAAAGAAGTTAATCCCGTTCAAGGGAGCTTACCTGACTCCTGCTTCTTTTCAGGAATTTAGCTCTCACTAGGATCTCAAGCATATCGGTCGAGTATTTTCCTACATGCTGCTAGTTAATTTGCAAAAAATCCGTTTCGTCGATTACTTTTCGTTATTTATCTAAAAGCTAGGCGATTGGCAATTAAATACGATCAAAATTAGTTTGAGTAATACAATGTGGTTAAAAATGGTTAGGTCTCTTTTCTAATACGCTTAACTCAACGAATAAAAAGGTAGAGGTTGAAGTGGAATATTAGTGAAATTTATACCTCTTTGTAACCGTTAGTTAAAAAGAAAAAGGGATAGTTAATAAAAATAACAATCTGAAATGTATAGTCTTTTTTGCTGAAGTAATTATCGAAAGGAAATAGCAATCAGAGGTTATCGCGAAAACGTACTTTTGGTTCAAGGGAAGCTTGAAAATTTGTTACCATAAAACCTAAAAAAATCAAGGAAAGAATGAATACACATTCTGAATATATCTCTCCTTTTTAGCTCCGCACTATTGTCCGTAAGAACTTGCATGATATCTATCTATCCGCCGTTTCTCTGTCAAGATTCCTGAGATTGGAGAAATTCTGCTCTTCTCTTTATGTAATTCGCAACGTTATGCTAATGATATGTTAGAATCATTTCTAAGGAAAAATCTTTTGAGAACTAATGATAATAATAAATCAATAAAATTGTGAAATAATATCTTAAAACTTAAGCTATTAAGAATTTCGGATATGGAATATTAACACTATCACTATTAAGTACGTATGTTATTCGTTGTAACGATTCTTGGAAACATTTTCGTAAAATATCGTGAATGCGCTAGCCACAAAATTTTAAACCCAGCAGGAATCCTCCAAAAACCTTTGCAACTCTTCTGTTTGAATTTAGATGCAAGTCTTGCGCCGAGAAAGTTAGGCAACGCTTTCTACCACAGTTTTCGTTTTCAAGAACATGCGATCCGTGCATATTGTTCAGGTGCATGTGAGGTTGTCCGTGATGTAGGCAGCCGTAGGTCTCATCACTGGCCGCTTTCATAGTTGGGTCACGTTTCGGCCTTGATTTTGCGGCTTGCAGCTCGTAGTGGCGTGCTATCCAATGCTTCAGTGACACGTGCTCGGAGAAGATCCCAGTCACCGATGTTTGCGCGTCGTAAAAGTCATCGAAAGAGGTTTATCGCTTTAATTAAAATTTCCATCTCCTTTCCTCAATGGTTTCTTAACTCGCCACTTAACGTGAACGTATGTCGGCAAATTCTCGCACGACTTCCTCAAAGACGTAATTCGCATAATCGCAACCTGCTAGGGAGTCACGGATTTTGAAACTCGCGTCGTTTTAAAGGTTTTGATGCATCGCCTACGTTTATGGCTTCTTGCGGGGTTAAGTTCAAAGCTACCTTATCAGTGATATATCTGTTTGTACGTTATGATAGGAGTTTGCGTGATTCGCAAACGTCTTTATGGCTTTCTCTCTTATTAATTACTTGGAGATTGTTTGACCGTCAGCTCGGGATTTAATTGAAAACTCTAGGATGAAATAAGACTTTTGAAGCATTAAAAGGGACTTATTCTACTTTTTGGAGGTTAACTACACAAGTTTTACGGGAAATACTTTGTTTTGTTTCATAAGTCTATCAGTGGATGGGATTTTCAGCTTTAAAGATTATCGTTGTTAATGTTAGGAATCCCTCGTGTTGTTTTCTTGGTAAGTTTTCACTTCGTTCTCGATTCCACGATTTACACAGGCGCATTCATTCCGTTAATTTTTCTGATATTTCTGCATCAAATGGTGAGGCCCCTGTTACTATCATTATTAAGATTAAATAGTGAGAGTTCCTCTGCAATTCAAGAAATATTTCATATCGCAAAGGAAAGGATTGAATTATTTTCGCATCATTAAAAATTATGAGTTTTAAAGATAATTGGTCTCAGTCTAATAGTGTTTTTTTTGTTACAATTACTCAAGGAAGGTTTTTTTGTTCTGAAATTCATGTTATCATTCTGGGAGTTCTGACATTCATATTATCAATAAATCTCTTAATATGGACTTACATCTCTTAATAAATCTTGGACAAAGCTCGCATATTATTTGATACTCCTCTTAGGTTATGTATTATATTAGGTTACCCCTTGTTCGTTATCTCAGCCGAATAGTGGGAAAAATTGGAGGAAAGACGTTAACGCAGAATGGTACCTTCTAAAGGCATCGGTAAAACTTACTAGTTCCGAAATGTTTTTCGAATTTTAAAGGAAAGGAAGCGAGAGCTGCAAAAACCATTGAAAATTTGGTTTAGCGTAGTCAAAATCTAGAAAGAGAATAAACCTTTCGGACTATTATGGCTAAAGAGCAATCAGGTCTGTGTATCTAATCTTAAAACAGCCGTGTTCCATGCATTCTGATCGAAAGACCACATATTCTATCGATGATGATAATTACTTAACTTGTTTACCATACAGAAAACAGGATAACGTCGGAATGTTGAATTTCGTTTCATTTGTTGTTATAAAATATTTTCATAACATTTGTAAATTGCAAATTTTTTAGACGAAAACGAACCGTTTTATGCCGAAATAAACATATATGCCAATACACGTTTTAAAACTTTTTTCTCTTTCATTTGTTGATCGAAGTTCGTTTCTAGAAATTTTTCGTACAGATCTTTCCTCTGATAAAATGTTTTTGTGATTATTTTTCTCCATCTCTCATTCACTTAGTATTCCATCGTGACGTAGAAGATTTTTTTGCACGCCTTTAATCCGAAACATTAATCATAGAAGTATTTTGCCGTGTTCTATTAAATCGCTGTCGTCAGAGTGCATGAATCAACGGTCAGCCAAAATGGGACGTCATAAAGGTATTCCAGCCTTGTTAGAAGTATAAATGCATCGCACCCGCACAGCTCGTGATTTGCATATCCCTGCATCTGATTTGAACGTAGATAACCTCTTAACTTCCCATTCGTCCGTGTTTCGCTCTCCACAAAACACGCTCTTGATTAATGTGGGTGGCAAGTAAAGCTCCAGATAGTTGGTTATAACGTGGCGTTTATGATGATAAATTGCCAGCGAAATTGCAAATTAGGTTTAGTTTCATCTTATCGATCATCAAACAAACTACGCTGATCAGCTAAAGATCGTATTCGCGGTCATGTTCTATTAGCTGAATTTTTATTCATCCTCCAAACCCAATTTCGTAACTGCTTTTAATGGAAAACTAATCTTAACTTTGAGAGGTGGAATTAAAAATACGTTTTCTGCCCTTAAAAGAGTTTGTAATTAAGGGGTGGCTTATCTTTCATGGATAATCCTCATCAACATGGCAGGAAAGTTTTAGGCATCAGCGAGTTTGATCAGTTCTCTTCACAAAACTAACCGCTATAATGTACGAGAGGTGGCTCTGATATTAGAAATGATTATGAGACTGAAACTTAATGTTATAACGCTAAGAGAGGCACGAGAACATTTATTCCCTTGCAAAGGTTGCTCTAGCTGTATCGAATTTCGCAACAATAAGTTAAGTCTAAATCACAAATATTTAGGTAGAGCTATCAATCAGCTGCAGTAAATGGGACGTTTTGTAGTTATTGATGTGAACGCGTTGTCTCAAATTAGAAATATGGAGCCATAATCAACCGAAAAGACCTGGTTGCTACGAAAACGTGTTACAGCGTAAATGAATGTTATGCGCCTACCTTCTAAAATAATTTATTTTGGCATGTCCAGGCCTCTGTTGGTAACAATCGTTCGTCGAAACAGGTTGTCTAAGTATATTACTTATGAGGTAGAATAACGTAAGTTTTTTTAAAATTGTAATTTTGAGTTCAGTTTCATCTTTTCTCCAATCATATTCTCTTCATTTGTTACTAAAGACGAATTCTCATTTGTTCAAATACGAATGTTGAATGGCTCAGTATCAATTATAAAGATTGTTAACTTTGACTATTTCAGCTCCAAAGAAGCTCTAAAAATTGGATTTTTGTGAGCCTTGACCCCTTTTCCGCTCGGAAAACGTTGTTCAGTATCTTTAAAGGTTAAATATAGAAATCGATCCATGTCGAGAAAGCCTAAATGTTGAATTTTATATCGCAATTTTCACGATACGAATTTCTCTTCACGGCCCGGTTGAAATCGGAATCGATATGGCGAAGGTCGATTTTGCTTTCCTTTGGTCGTTACCTCGTCCGAACAAATTTCTTCTGATATCCAGTGTCACGTTGTTTGATTTAAGGATGGCCATTTCAGATGATTTGTTCCTTTAACGTGCCTATGCCTTACTTTCACTTTTCGTTCCCTGCCTGACTTTCAAGGGTTGCCCATTTGAGATATGTCTCTACTTCGCTTACTCCATCTCTATTGGCGCCTCGTTGTGATCTGGAGGAGGGTTTATGTTCCCTTGGTATTGCCTATTTATTACAATAATGATTTTAGATCATATATCGTGCTACCAGCAATTGCCTTCTTTAAGCTTTACGACACCGCGCCATAACATTTCATATTGAGTGATTGGGCAGTGCTCGAAAATTACAGTAATCGCATCGTTTTAACTGAGTATATGAATCTATCGATTGAAGCAGCTAATGATTTATCGCGGTTGCATTAAGCCGCGAGATTCTGATAGTATTTTCCGTTGATTTTCTAGGAGAAAAGTTGGTTTTAATCCTCGGCCGATGAAATCTGAAATTAGTTATAGTTGTCAACTTGTGTGTAACGTTGTGTAACGGTAACTTTCGTCGTCTCTGTCATCCACTATTATTATTTTCTCTTCTATTAGGACTAGATATAATTTATGAAGGAAATAGTTTGGTTTCCTGCTCTTTTATAGAATATATTGGAGCTTTTCAGAACTGGTTTTTAACAAGTGACTGGAGGCTTAAATATGTGACATTCTTTAATACGTGGAAATTACTTATCGTATGTGCGTAATGATGACTTTCATATTTTAGCAGGAATAGTTTAGTGTTGTTCCTTAACTCTTCTCCATCAGTTTTCAAATGGTCCCTTGAATATATCCTCTCTTCTCCGAATAAATTCGTAATCGTAGTAGAATTTTTATTGCTTATATCAATGAACATGATCGTAAAACGTATTTTGTGATCTCTGTAACTTCAGCCTTTACGTCAGCAATCAAAAGTAAAAGAGATTGGCGCGAGGCAAATGATTTTAATTATTTTTTCATGAACAATCCGCAGTTGTAATAAATAAAAAAGTTGGTTTATTGTGTAAGGTTTGCTATTCAGGAAGTATCTAATACAGTTGTAAGGAACATAAATACTTTCCAGCCAATACGTTCATGCGTAGTTAGTAACAGACGTCTTACAAAAAATTGTTGATATTTATGATTTAATGGCAAACATATAATTTTAATTAGATTCGATATAGATCACGTGTTTAATATTTTACGAATGGCGCAGTGCAACGGTTATTTTTCCAATGGGAGGTCGGAAGTAATGAGCTGTTTTCAAAGTAGACGTCCCGCTAATGCCATTAAAGCTTAAATTTCTCTTCCAATCCTCGCAAATTTCCGAAATCGGCGCTATTTTAGCTGGATGGCTGCACCGTAAACATACTGCTTGACTGCCCAAGTTCGTAATTTCCCTCGGGATCCTATAATAGTGCATGTGATGTCGTGCCATGTGCGTCTTCGGATATTGCGTGCCACTTTTATTCGTAGCACGTTGTTCCCTTGCTAGAATTCTTTTTCATTGCCTCCCTGCATCAAGATGTACTTACGCTCTCCAACCGCGGTATCATAACTTCATGGCACTTTACACTTAACCTTTCTGGATTTCCTGCTATTTCCGAACCGAATTTTTCTGCGTCCAATGGGTACTTGTTATCCTTATATCTTTTCAGGGATACTTTTAATTTTCCGCCTTGCGCTAACATTATTATAGATCTTAATTTGGTTACAGATTTCTTAAAATTTAGTTTCTAATCTCCATTTTCTAAACACATCCTTCAATATAAGCTATTTTCTTAATCTATGAACACGTAAAGAAAACAAAAAAATCTTATTGCATCTTTCTATGATAACAGTAACTATTATAAGAAACATCACGTGCTACACCATTCGTTAAATGACCCAGAGCATACTGTTATCATACGTACCATATTTATCTCTTCATTGCCGCAAGTATCCGTATTAATGATATTATCTCTTAAAGACATTTCGGTATAACGTATAGCTATGAATTTTCACCCTACTTAAGTAATATTTTTTATGTAATATGGGGCGTGATCGCAAATTTTTGCCATACGGAAATGATATTTTACTTCGCCCTCGAGTCATTTGATCAAATGTGTTACTTAGTATGACTATTATGCGCAATGAATGCAGGCTTATGTTATAGAACTTTGTATGAAGTATTTCTTGCCGAAATTAACATTTTAAAGGGCAAAGGATGGATGAAGAATGGTTTCTTTGAAAATTAATCCAAGTGAATTTTTATATGTCTTAGGTTTTCCGCATGTTAAGCACGAAGGCTATAATATTATAATTGATACAGTGGCAAATTTATTATCAGATAAAATTTCAAGGTCTTGTTTCCGATTTATTGGCCTCTTATATTTAATAGCTTGAATTAGGACGAGCATTAATTAATTAAAATTCGTCCTCATTAAGTTCGAAATGTTTCATGTCTCACTAACTTCTCAAGGCCATTTCCAGTTTGAATGATTTCTGTGGCAACGTTTTCGGTAAAAATTCGAACTTTCTCGTTGTTCGAGGGTATACTTGAAGTTCGGAATATATAAAGATCGTTTTATTTGCTATAAACGCAAAAAATCCTATGTTCGTATAAAGGGCCAGTAGCATATCATGCTCCTGCGCATGGAAGACATCAAAGCAAAAGGTCGCTTTCCGATATTTGTTCGCGGTGTAATGCGCCGTATGGTCATCGGCCACCCTGCCTTTTGTGGTTTTCTCCATACGTAAATTGGAAAAATTCCACAGCCTATTGAGTAAAGCGCTATGTTGGAGTGATTTTCTAAGAGAATGGGTAGTTTTCAAAAACAACAACGACAGATTGGACGCGATATTGAACAACAAATGAATAAATAGGTGAATTGAGATGGAACAAAATTTCAAAGTATACAAGAACCTGTTCAAATATAACTGCAAAGTACCATTGCGGAAGAAGAGCGAACAACCGACTAGTTTTGACGCTTAAGAATCGTCGTAATTAGTCGTGTGTTCGTTCTTTTCTATAGTGACATTATGCAAAGTTACGTACATCAAAAAATGTTCTAGTTTCCTCTGAAGGTTTGTGTCTTGTCTTATTTCTCTGGTCATTGAATATTACCAAGTTACTCCAAATTCTGTAAAATCAATATTTATTTTATGGTTCGTATTACCTTTAAAATCGTCAAAGTCCTACTAGTAGTACTGTTAAAAGTACTTCGACTTGTAAGGTCATTTAGCGTACGCTCCCGAACCCGGGACCGCTTTCAGCGAAGTCGAACGCGTTGCCCACTTGGTTATCCGAGAGCCCGACAAATTCCTTAGGACGGGATATAATATAGTGGCTTTTACGACAAAATATGGTGGAAATCTTATTGCAAGTTTTCTTTCCGAGCTATATTTAACGTAAATATTAATTTGAACTATTGTCATGGAGTAAGATGTGAAATGTTTTTTTTTCATAGTTCTTATCATTGCTGCAAATAGTTATTCCGCAAAATTACAAGTACACTGCTTTCTGGAATAAACAATCTTAAAAAGAACTTCCCTTATATCAATTTTTCTTTAAATGAAAGTTTTAGTGGGGCTAATACATTCATTTAGTGCCATGTATATGTATAATTTACCTATTTTTGAAAACTCATTGTAATTCGATTTCATGAAATTATTTCGATCTTTATTGCTCGGTCTATTTTCTTTTATTTCGTACAGGTTTTTTATTCTGGAAATAATCTTATATAATATAAAGCGTAATGTTAGCAACGTTTCATATCCCTTCAAAGAAAAGGCTACCCTTATAAAACGTGACGCTCGACTACAGTCGTTTGTCTTCTCCGGATATTCACTCGCAAAGCGCTAAGAACGAGGCAGAGAAGAAACTTTTTAATTCTTCGATCGTTTAGCCGCTTTTATTGTCCTCCTCCTGGCCGAGATCCAAGCGCGCGCACAAGTAGAATTCCTGAAAAATAAAAAGTGTCTCGCAGGGAATCCTTACCTCAAACTTGGCATGGAAGTCTTCGATGTCACGGTGAACACGAAGGAGGATTTGCATCGATCGGTTAGTCACTTAAAGCGATCTCTCTCGTAGGGAGAATGGTGGCAAGAACACGTGACTTCCTCTCAGTACGCGAGGATATTCCTTTGGCTTCTTCTACACGGGATCCCGTGAATCTGACGTAGAAGTATTTTCTAAAGCTGCAATCTTTCGTAGTAAATCGGCGTTGTTTAATCACAGGTGTTTGGATGCAGTGGCTTATTCAAGGTTGCAGAAAAGGCGTGTGTTTCCCTTAAAATATTTGTTGAGAGGGTTTTTTGCTTCCTCGCTGCCGATTATAAAAAGATAAATATGTATCTATTTTCATGCTGCTTCAGTAAACCGTAGTCCATTAATTTTTATGTTCGTGAACTGTTAGTCAGCGAGTGGGTGGTTCTCTCTTGATCAAACAATAGACGAAGAAATGAAAGAGAAAAAGTCTGCCATAATTGGGAATCGAACCCGGGCTTCCCACTTTCCGCACGGGTGCTCTGACATCTAAGCTACCACGACAGAACGATCTATTCTTCAATTTCTTGGGTCATGGAGTAGTTAATAATAATAATAATTTATTTTGTCACCTAAATACATTCATATACACAGAAAATCATCTGCTTGAATTGGTGACACGTCAAAGTACAATCCTCCAGCATTATAAACCTTGCCAACACTTCACATACACTGAGTAAAATATTACAATTGATATGATAAAAATATAACATTCATAATACATAGATATTATATTCATATTCATAATACATATATATGACATGATAAAAATATTCATAAAAAATATTACATTCTTCATACATACATATGAGATGACAAAAATTATTACATTCATAATACGTTAAGAACCCAAAGTACAATCAANCCTCCGGTGACCATGAAGCGGCCGCTATTGTGTCTTCTCTTTTCATCTAATCACATGTTCCCTCCTCTTCTCGGCGGAATCCCCACTTTATCCGCGATCTTCTTTTTTATATTTCTCGAGGAGGCGCGGCTTACGTAAGGAGAGGGATCGATGGAGAATCTCTCTCAATGGCTCAAATACGGAGGAGGTCGGGCGAAGGGCGAAAGGAATTTTTCCCTTCTCACTCTCCTGGGAGAATGAAAATCCCTTTTAATTCTACTCTCGCCCCGCTGCGCACTATTTTTTTTTTTTTTTAGGGCCCTTCCCGACCTCGTCGGGGAGAGGTTGACCTAAATCCTTTGCGTACTCACCCTTTCTCTTCCATAACTGGCACTTTCCATCATCTCCATGCTGTTTATCTCGCGTACACCTGTCAGGTTCCCACACCCCCGCATGTCCTTGTTTTTCGCCTCTCCAGTAGGTCCCGTTGCCGTTTTGGAGATGTTGGGGTTCTCATTCTCTTACCTCTTCATTTTCCTTAATTCGTGAGAGTGAGTGAAGAGCTAATTTTTGTAGATTATGTTGAAGTAATTGATGGTATATCTGTATAGAGGAGTTGACTGAGTAGAATAACTTATCGCCGGACGGCCTCGGTCATCCGAATATATTGACGTTTTCTTAAATCTTTAAAATCTCTGGTAAAAGTAACTCAAATAATGTACGTTAAATTAAGTTATTCTGTAGTCAAATTTTTCCCATGAAATTATTTCTATCAGAAATTGCTCGTAATTACGCCAAGACACTACTATCGCGTAGATTATAGTACTAACTAGATTCAGCGACTTATTGTTTTATCCTTTTTATTATCTTGAATATTATTCTTATTCTGCGACCATTGTACTTCAACTGTACATTTTATAAGCGAAAACCTTTAGTAGTAACTTGACGAAAACCTTCAATTTCTCATAGATGCTTCATGGCAACACTAACTTCTAAGAAATTCCCTTCCTTCATTCTTTATCTTATATAATTAATTGTATAAATAGTTTAAGTTTCGCTAGGTGATCTTTATAATCAATTTTGACTCACTTAAAATTCTAAGATGGAAATAATAGTACTAGCACAAGAGGGAAAGTCAGGATATCTAAATATCCAATGGGTGAAAAAATACTGAAATTATATTCAGTGCAAGTCATTGGTGGATACTTTCTACTTGCGTTTCCTTGTTTATAACCCTGGTAATCACGCATAATTAAAGTTGCCATCAGAAATTTTTGCAACCTCAAGGATTGACGCAAGATTAACTTTCCGCAGTTTCCTCTTGTGAAAATATTTCTACAGCGAAATTCATGGATATTTTTACTTTCAAGATTAATATTGGGTCGTTAATGAGAGGTTTGTTCTTACATTGCTTCGAGAGTGATTTTCAAGTACCTTGACGTTATTTGAGCTTGTGAGTAATGATATAGAAAGTCACGTTTCTCCCATTTCAAACTGCCCTAGAAATAAAAGGACTTGCTCTTCTGCCGCCGAACAAGATGAAGGCGCGGAAACCTTACTGTGACTTATCTGTGCTGCGGAAAAGAAGCTCGCGTGGAGTGGTTCATTTAAAAGGAATCGATGTTAATAAGAGTGACCCAGTAAAAGGCCGAAGTCCAGAGAGCCGAAAGAGATGCAACTTAGTTTCTCACAAGGAGAGTATAATGCCGAACTCCCGGTTTTGCCATAATAATGCACCGTGCCGATAAAAAAATTTTTGATGGACCTCCCAGAAAGGTATAGAATACTAACCCAAAGTATCATTAGAGGTCGTGGCATAGTAACGTTAACAGTAATGGCATCTCCTAAAAGGGTTCTGGGTTCTACGCCCGACCGCTACGAACCTCTCTCGTAAGAAATACATTGTAGTTTTCATTTAATATTTTTCGTGCCTTTGTCGGAAGGATCCCCCTCTTACTATGGTTATAGGATTTTAATTAGAGTTATTAAAGTCAATCCCGTTTACGAGGAAAATCGTCGAAAGTTATTTGTAAATCGGCACAATGCGTTCTTATGATTAGAAAAACTAGGACTTCTAAATTTATCGGGCTATAACCCATTATTGCAGGGTCTGAAATTTAATTTTTTCCGGTGTATTGTTTAGTGGCTCTATATCCCAAGAAATTGGCAACTTATTCATGCCAATGTTTTAGGTCGTTAATTTTGTATAGTTTGGCTGCTTTGTATTTGCAATTATTAGGTTTTTGTAATAAATACATTAAGGCCGTTTACCGGTAAAACTACTGATCATAAAACCTTATTTGAGGGGTAATTCGTTACTCTTGTCTTGAAGTCTGTCCAGCTACCAATTTTCATTGAAATCTGCATTCTCAGCACTATTCACTCTCCTTGTTAGACTTTTTCCTCTTAACAAAATACCTAATGGAAGCTGTATTTCTATCAAACAGAATTACAGCTGTTATTTCATTCTTCTCTGCTTTTTGCTATTCGAAGATTTTCTGGTAATTTTTTTACATATTCAATTTAAATGCTTTCTTCTCAAACCTGAGCTTATCGTTATTTTCTATATATTTTTGGATATATATTATTCTGTCTTCAGGTAATGGAAATGCTTAATGTTAACGTTATGTCGCTAAAATACAATAAAAAACCGAAGTACTATGTATCATCATGGTACTGTAGTTAAAAGTAAGAATTAAAAGTTAAGGTTGCTAAGTATAGGTTACGCTTTTATTTCGTACACTTTCGCTTTCATGTTAATCAGAATTCTATACTTCCTTGTATAAATTTAGATAATACTGAATTAAATGAAAAAGAAATTGCCGAATGTCGTCATTGACTTGACATTGACATCTTTATTCTTCAAACATTTTGTTTAGTTCAGTTAAGAATGAAGAATTGTTCGAATTCTGTAATAATAAGTAATCATTCTCGTAAGTGAACATTAATCACTGATCATTAAATGTAGGTTCGTTTTCGTTTAGGCGCATCAGTCCGTATGCTTATATTACGATATTTAAATCTAATGACTTCTGGTTGAGGTGATTAATTTTTCTTGAGGAGATATTCGCATATCTATTTGTTTGAGCGCAGAGAATGTCTAGTTCTTCCGTTGGGCCATCATCCGCACCGGTCCAACACTTTCTCTATCCACGGCCCTCCGACTCCTCCGGTGACCATGAAGCGGCCGCTATTGTGTCTTCTCTTTTCATCTAATCACATGTTCCCTCCTCTTCTCGGCGGAATCCCCACTTTATCCGCGATCTTCTTTTTTATATTTCTCGAGGAGGCGCGGCTTACGTAAGGAGAGGGATCGATGGAGAATCTCTCTCGATGGCTCAAATACGGAGGAGGTCGGGCGAAGGGCGAAAGGAATTTTTCCCTTCTCACTCTCCTGGGAGAATGAAAATCCCTTTTAATTCTACTCTCGCCCCGCTGCGCACTATTTTTTTTTTTTTTTAGGGCCCTTCCCGACCTCGTCGGGGAGAGGTTGACCTAAATCCTTTGCGTACTCACCCTTTCTCTTCCATAACTGGCACTTTCCATCATCTCCATGCTGTTTATCTCGCGTACACCTGTCAGGTTCCCACACCCCCGCATGTCCTTGTTTTTCGCCTCTCCAGTAGGTCCCGTTGCCGTTTTGGAGATGTTGGGGTTCTCATTCTCTTACCTCTTCATTTTCCTTAATTCGTGAGAGTGAGTGAAGAGCTAATTTTTGTAGATTATGTTGAAGTAATTGATGGTATATCTGTATAGAGGAGTTGACTGAGTAGAATAACTTATCGCCGGACGGCCTCGGTCATCCGAATATATTGACGTTTTCTTAAATCTTTAAAATCTCTGGTAAAAGTAACTCAAATAATGTACGTTAAATTAAGTTATTCTGTAGTCAAATTTTTCCCATGAAATTATTTCTATCAGAAATTGCTCGTAATTACGCCAAGACACTACTATCGCGTAGATTATAGTACTAACTAGATTCAGCGACTTATTGTTTTATCCTTTTTATTATCTTGAATATTATTCTTATTCTGCGACCATTGTACTTCAACTGTACATTTTATAAGCGAAAACCTTTAGTAGTAACTTGACGAAAACCTTCAATTTCTCATAGATACTTCATGGCAACATTGTGTCACGTCAATGCATGATGTAAGAAGACTTTCGATGGTAGATTTTAGCCAAATGATTTATTATATTTTCACGTCCCTTGCAAATATGGCCAGTCAGATCTGCTGAGGAGTACCTATAAGGTTTGAGAAGCAGCCTGTATTATTCACCCCTGTTTGCTTAAGTAAGAGGTAGTAAATCTTCGTCTGCGAGGTAATTATGCCGTCTGAAAGTTGTGTGGGGTGGTTGGGGGTTTAACGAGAAGCGCCACTTCTAACTAACAAGGGTTGTATCCTGGGGTGAGGGGTTGATTTATGGCACTTTTTGGGCGTATGCGACTCGTAGTTTTGGCTTCTGCCCCTACTGTAATACCTGGGTTTCTGCGAAACCATTGTATTATATAGTGAATAAGATATTATTATTCTTTTTATGCGCTATTATAAGAAAAGAAGATTAGTTATTTTTCTTTGAAAATCTTCTAGGATCCTCTAAAAATGTTAAATGGCGTTGTTAACACAATACTAAGTATAGCTTTGGTTTCATAAAGTAGGGATGGTAGCATGACCTTCAGTTAGGCATTGCCTTAATGATACACTAATTTTTGTTTTAGCTTTAACTGATATATTAAAAAATGCAATGATATTTATGTATGTTTCCTTTCTTTTCAGGTGAGTTGTAACACGCACTTATTCGAGAAATACGGGCATAGATAAGGATTTCTGTGTGAGTAAAGTGTAAAATGTAGAGGTTATGTCTTTTTAATTTACTTCTAACTTTAAGAAATAGTAACTGCGGTTTCTCGGTTTATTATTATTACCAGCAATTGGTCGTCTTTAGTATCCATGTGGCCTCGGGCAAGAGATTTGCCGCGAGGACCCTCTTGGAAAAAAATATCTTTTTCATTTTATGACGATATTTAAAGTTTCTTTTAATATAATTTTTTAGCGCAGGGAAATATATTTAAAACTATTTGTTAAAGTTCAGACATATTTGTAGAAAAAGAGCATGACCGAGATAATTTAAAAATTTTGTTTCTACTCGCAAATCGGTCCATTATTTCGATTTATCAATCTTATCAACTTACTCAGGTTCGCTTGATCCGATGACCCTCGGAACCTTTCCCCATATTTTATAATCCCTGTGATCCCCAGGACAATTTTCTCGTCTTACTTTTCTGTTTTCGAAGGCAATTGGAGTTTCTCAAAGGGTCAAATACCTAGAGGCGCGGGGCCTCCATAGCCGTGAGGTCCGTAGCGACTGCCTCCACAGCACCCTCTTAGGACGGTCACAATTGTTTAGTCTTTTGTATGCTTTTAAAAATCCCAGAAATCTATGACTACTTGTACCATAAATAGTCAATCAGTCTGTCGAAACAAAATGTCACCGGAATAAGACTGAATGCTTCTAAAGTATGCATGCAACTGAAAATATTTTACTGCTTATAATTTATATACTGCGAGTTTGTTGACGCATTTTTGCTAGCGGTGGAAGAATGGTTTTCAGTGCGATACTTGTAACACCATTAGCAATCAATTAACTAATTAATTTAATAACTCATAGTAGGATACTTGTATTTGGTAATTACATAATTTTATTATCATTCATATTGTTTTAACGGGAAATGGTGGTTATAACATCCGTTGAATTAAAGCAGATTTCGCGCTTAATATGTAGATTCATCTTGCTGTAATCACTTAATTATTTGTACACCGATACAATGCATCTAAAAATCAGTCCATCTGCATGACCCAGTTTTGGTAGTGGTCATAAAGGCTAATCCGTGTCCCACAATATACACTGATTCATATCGCCACAAATAGTTAGAAACTTTCTCTTTTTCCTCCCTCGACCTTGTTTTTAATTGTGCTTTGAACATTACGATGATTTAAACCCTTTTTTGGTTTCACGCCATCAATTTCCTTGATTCGATTTATGATGCGGAAGTGCTTATGGTTCTGGAGAAATTAGTATTCCATGATCTTCATGATGATGAGAGAAACTATTCCATGATCGTCAATTTTGAGATATTTTTTAGACTGAATTCGTTGGCTCTTTTCATATCCACAATTTAGTCTCTGTGAAATAGTTTATTTTTACAGGAAGGCGTGATTTTGCATAAATTAGGATCTCCTATTATCTGGATGCCCTTGGCTTGATTTTAGTGCTTTATGTAGCACAGAATTTTCCATTTTGAAATCACTTAATTAGGTCGAGTTAAGTGAGATTTATATAACTTCATCGTATTGAATTTTCACTCATCTGGTTGCTATTTTTAGTTAAATATTTATCTGATTTGTGCACCAGGCAACTTTCACGAATCGTGCTTTTGAGATTATCGAATATTTAAATAATGTTTCAAACCGAATTTGATAATTTATCTAGTACTCTGAAACTTTCTTTAAGATGTTTGAGAAAATATAATAACGCACATTTAAGAATTCGTGTCCCATATCTGCCAGCATATTGACTTTTCATACTGCTCGTATTATTTTTATTGAAGATCACATAGGGTTAGATGCGATTAAATAACTTCCTTTTCCTCAGTAGTTAAGTTTAAGGTGTCTCCACAGAGTTTAATGCTAACATCGTTACATTTTTTTGGGAATTTGTTATAAATTGCTCAATCTTCAAGCAACCTGAAACTTATGATAACTGTTAACTCTATCCAAATCTTTTCTCTTCTCATGGCGGTACTACATCCAAACCGCCCTCAGTGCTTATTTATGGCTCGTCTCTAATTGATCCCCATTCTGAGGTACAGAAGTACGGTTTTTGGAACGATTTCATGTTCATGATCAAAGGTAGAAATTAATTGAGACTAATTTAAATTAATGCTCGATTTTCGCAAGTTATAGTATTTTAGGATTTTAAATCAAACATGGGATTATACTAAATTAATTCTAGTTAAGTAAGATGAAGAACTTGACAAATTTTCGTGCGCATTATTTGGGGAAAAATTGGTGTGATTTTTCACTGCAATGTGAATGTCGGAAAAACCAGATATTTTGCTGTTTCTTCAATAGGGAGCAGTTGTCACCGAACATATGGTTGTGGAACCTTAAATAATATATTCGATTCGAGTATTTAGTTAGGGAGTTATATAAATAGGTGTGCTTCTTTCAAATGAGGGTGTTAAATTAAGATTTCCATTGAAGAATGGGTAGGAAATAAGATTTTATGGTTGTTAATACTGATGAAAAATATATAAAAACATAATCTCGTTACTTTAATCTATTTCTAATTCAGTTTCTAAAAACTGTTACGAAACCGAACGACTTGTCCCTTAGGTGTTTTACAACGACTCGTAGACTTGATCTGCGTGGATCGTCGATCTTGAGGTGGGGCAGCATCCGCCATCCCATCGTGACGTACGGCCTAGTCGCAGCGAAAATAAATCGCTAATCGCATCCTTTCGCCTTGCTTCTTCTCCCGCTCGTACTCTGCGGTTTTCGAGTTATTGAGCACAACCCATCAGGCATAAATCGATCCGCTGAGTAGCCCTTTGCGGATTCTTTCATCCCCTCCTTTTGAAGGGTCTGCGCAAAGACGGATGAGAGAGTATCAGGTATCTCGTAGCGGTGTCAATTTCGTTGATTGTGGTAGTTTATTACATCTACAGTTTTCTGTATTTAATGGTTGATATCAATTTATTTGAATGGTTACCCAACCTAAAAGCTTGTCACAAAACAGGAAACTTAAAACAACTATTATCATCAAAACAGTAAGGTTCATAGTTGCAAGTTGCAAATATTTCACTCAAAAATTATTAATTTCCGTTACGGAAGGTAATTATGGTACAGAGGAGATGTATTCTTGAAACATGAGCGCATTTTAATTTCCAATTTCTTACCCTAGATAAGTAATATTATTATTATATATTAAGTAATAAGTAATATTATTATATTAAGTAATAAAATAATACACATCTTAAAGTGCTAACTATATACGTTACTCCATGAATTATCCTCATTCATAAAAGCGTCGCTTGCTATTTCTTGATTGCTGTTTTAATAATTTCTCTTCTACTACGTAATTGTCGTTGAATTTCGTAAAGCCTTCCGTTCTTGCATTTATGTTGGGAATACATTGTAGAGATTGTGAGATTAATCTTATTATAGTTATACCCCAAGTAGAAAGCCCAAAATTTATATATTTAGTACTTAACTCTAGAATGGTACTTCTCTTCCAACTAGAAAAAAAGAAAGAATTAAAGGGTAACATTTTTTCACAAAAAATAATTTCAAANTATGTTGAATTGTAGCCAGATATTGGTATTATACGTTCCATCAGTTGTTAAACTAGTTTTTTTTTCTATTCGGATGAAGGAACTGAGGAACGCAGTGGGAATACTCAATGAATTTTGCCTGTTATATTTAAACTAATCTATGATACAATATATATTATTAAAATTTTACTCAATGTTAAATGTTTCGATCGTGTATTTTTTAAGGAATAAGGTTATAGAAAATTCGCCTGGAAATATATTTTTCTTTTCTCAGAAGTTTCAGACGGCAGTTAACTCGGGGTGAGATTATATCCATATTATTATTTTGGGACCTCATAATTATCGATGCTTCAAAATCTGATACAGCTTTTCAGTTGTCTTTGACAACGTATGTACAAAATCCAGATGCTTTAACAAGAAAAATTCACTTAAAAGATTTATTCTATAGCTTCTCCTTAGCACCTCTATTAGCTTGTGTAACATGTCAATTATAAAAATTTGAGGAACATAAATTGCTGAACAGGCAGTTTCCCGTTATTTTTTATGTATTCGAGATCCTGATTTTTGGAAACGTATCACCGGAAGCTCAGAATCTCCTGTCGCCCATTCCTCGGTGTATTTTTGCCTCATTCCTGAGTCCCCGTCCAGATGACCTACACTCTCGACGGAATTTCGCTGATGGAAAGGAAATCCCCAAGGCCTAAAGAAGTCTTTCTACCCCATTCAGTCCATCCCTTTTGTAAAGGGGAGCCGGTTACGAAAGGCTCTCCATTCCTATAGAGGAAAGAATGATAGAGAAGGCCTCGCGGAGGAAAGAGACGTCCTTTTTTATCATTATCGAACCCTTCCAACTTTTGCTTCCCTCCATTTCACCTTGTTTCTCCTGCCTTTTTCTGTATCCCTCGCGAGACCCTTAATGTGAAATTTACGTCACAGTCGCCTCGTTACGTCAGCATGACCGGTGGTTTTGTAACGTTCGATTTAGGTAGAGAGAAAGAGGAGCGGGGGAAAAATAGGGCTTTTTGTCTCGATAAAAATTGCACGAGGCGTTTCCGTTGTGTTGTAGGGAGGTTTTCGTTTTTTGTTCTTTCCGTTTTTTATTCCTTTCTGTGTGGGAGGCGTATTATCTTAGGCTATTTACGTCCGGTTTTTTGTCGCTTTGGGCGTATGCGGGAATTGATTCGGTTATGAAACCGTCGCAGTGGGAGTTTTTCTGCCCGCGGTGAAATTGGGGTTTTGGACGCTATTGATGAGGGAGATTCGGTATCTCGGGGTTCTAGGTGTCTCTAAGCCTCGTATTTTGAATTTTGGAGATGGTTTCGTGTGTGATCGTGTGATTTTAAAGTAGTGGTCAAGTGATGTGAAGTTTTCTTCGTGTAGTTCCTTCTTATAATTTGAAAATTTTACTGGTTAGCCATAATATTGACGGCCTGTCATTTGGTGTATTTACGATAAACGTTATCCAAAAATCCGTAGATTGGAAAACTTCTTAGTTCAAAGTTGAATTTTTTCCACATATATTGTGTAAGATTATATTTACTGTAGATTTCAGTGTTTCTCTTTTCTATTACTTATTCTCATTACAAATTCATCTTTGGTTTATAGCTTCAAAATGGTACGCGTTGGAGTATTTTTGTGCGACGCACTGTTAGTTAAAATTTTTTTTATATTTTATATTCATTATATAATTAATCTACACATCATAAGAAAAGGAAATTTTAAATTTCTCTTTCAGTGAATATGGTAGGATATGTTTAGATCGTAATTATGAAATCCATTTGTTCATCTTTGATAGGCAAGTAGCTCCTTCTGTAACCTTTAGTGCTCCAAAGTTTGTGTAACAAAATTATTTCTGAGATTAAAGATGAGTGTTAGGAGCAATTATGTGAATAAAAGAGGCCTTGGTTGCTACAAAGGGAACGGTATGATTATTGTAGTAGTATTGTTAAAAGTGCTTCGACAGCTTAGGTCATTTCGTACGTAGGCCCCCACCGAGAGTCGAACCCGGGACCGCTTTCATTGAAGTCGAACGCGTTACCCACTTGGCTACCTGGAGCCCGGTATGACAATTTTATAACATTATTTTGTGCAGTATTACTACTAAGTAGAAGTGAATTTAGAATACTGGAGGTCGGAGGAACTAAGACTTAAGTGTCCGAGACATGAGAGATCGAGACCGCCATTGGTAACTGTCATAGGTGGACCAACCCTGTAAAATCGGGCATTAATCATAACATTTTGCATTTTTTATTTCTGGTGAAACTCCATGGTGTAAGTATATCTCATTTATTTACTTTTATGGTTAAAAACATTCACGCGAGAGTTTTCGACCATTTACCTTTTCCTTGTTGAAATCCTCGATAGTTAGTAATTAGCACGGTACGTTATAAATCCATCATTTCTGTGTATGTCAACAGTGCAAATGTTTGCTTTCGGAGAGATATCCCCTCTTGATCGCTTTTATAACCAACCTAGGTGTCGTATCTTTCTTTCTGTAATTGCTTCATCGTATGTTCCTTGGCTCCGGGGTAGTCAATTGCATGAGCTCCACGTTGTTTCTTAATTGATGATAATGTACTCGTTGCATTAGAAGCCTTAACTAGTTTACCGTCTTTGTCGTAGGAGAAAAGCATTACCATACGAGTAGATCTATTCTCCCGGCATGTTTTCTGTGCTACTCACTTTATTGGAATTGTACTACCGTAGGTGGAGAAGCTGTAGCTTATTCCACTGTTGGATGACGGTTATCCGAACTTATAGGGATATTTTTACCAAAAGTGTTAATGATTACCTCCTAAAATAGAAAATGAGAGTGAAAATTATTCATAAATACTTTAGATTAGATAAAGAAATTTGGATTAACCCGTCTTCGTTCCTGCTATCAAGTTATTTAGGAATTGATCGAAGAAGAATTATGTTGAATTGTAGCCAGATATTGGTATTATACGTTCCATCAGTTGTTAAACTAGTTTCTTTTTCTATTCGGATGAAGGAACTGAGGAACGCAGTGGGAATACTCAATGAATTTTGCCTGTTATATTTAAACTAATCTATGATACAATATATATTATTAAAATTTTACTCAATGTTAAATGTTTCGATCGTGTATTTTTTAAGGAATAAGGTTATAGAAAATTCGCCTGGAAAATTTTGGTTTATATTTGGTTCAACTTAGTAGTAGTTATATTGCTAAAGGTGCTTCGACAGCCGAGGTCATTTCGCACGTGTAGGCTCCTACCGGGAATCGAACCCGGGACCGCTTTCCCCTAAGGTGAACCCGCTACCCACTTGGGTCTCCGGAGCCCGGTTAAAAGTAACCGAAGGCTATGCTACGAAAAAGTGACGAATGAATGTTCGTGTTTTGATTCCGTCGAAGTTCATAAAGCGATGTAAAGTAAAAAATATGTGGATGGAATGTTATTTTCATTGAGAATCGATTATATTATGGTGATTTTTTTCTTGGCCCTTGCTGTAGTTATACTCGCAGTTAATTGAAGAGAGATTTTATTGATCAATATTTGATTATAGGTATTTTTTGTAACTGTAGTGTCTTTAATAACTGGAGGAGAAAGGTGAGCATGGACAAAAATGATTAGAAGACGTTTAAGGAAATTATCGCAATGTTACACCCAAGATTTGCATTTTGTATATGGCCTATGGCATTAAATTTCGAAACATTTCAAACATTGACTCTTAAAAAATGAAAAACTCGTTGCATTACTTTCTCATTTTAGTTATATTCATTATTCCTTTTGTTCGTGGACTCTGATTCACTTGATTGTGTTTGTATAAACTGCTGATTTCATTCAGTGTTGATTTTCACACATTCATTGATTAAATTCATTCCCTATCTTTATTTTTTTCTACGACGTTCCTCCTCCTCAATTAAGGTATTTTTACGTAACAAAAAGTGCAATTAGGCGCAGCGTTCAAATGCAGACTTTACTAATTGGTTTGATGAGGAATTCGGGTTAAATAAACAGCCCCATCGTATGAGATGCATCTGTTTGATTATGTTTGTGTGGCGTGGGACACAATGAGATGTGGATACATCTTTTATTACCAAGGATATCGAGGTTATCGGAGACAGGAGTGGTATTGTTGCGGTTTGTGAGGGCGAGGTTTAGCTTCCAGATATGCAATTGTGTGCAGTTGGTGGGTGCAGGAGTCTATTTTCCTGACGATATTGAGTTTCTCCGCCGTAGATTTGCTGCAATGGATTATCTTGATTCATATTCCACTCGCCTAGTGGTTATGGAAGGCGGAAAGATGGAATTGTAACGTTTGCGTAGTGAAGGAGGATTGCGACATTTATCATCATTCCCTCTCAACTCCTCGATTTGCTCTCTTATTACATCCCTTCCAGATTCATTACGTAGGGAAATAGATTTCCATATAACCTACAGGCACACCGCTCACATCGTCATCTTGAAGGAAACGCCTGTGAAATTTTTGTCCTCTGAGTTGAGTTAGCCGAATGGAAATTTCTGATGATGTCTTTTGTCAGATTTCTTTTATGAGAGCAAATGATATAATTGATTCACAAAGACAAAAATTAAAAGCTCTAATTATTACAAGTTGGATTCTGAATATAAGAACGCCTTTCTATAAATTCACCTTAGATATTCGCAAATATTTTAAATTTAGCATCCTTCACCTTCGCAAATGAATGGTATATTTGATTGATTCATAATGTTTATCATGAACGCAGTAAGTTATGTTTAGTGGTGTTGTTTATCTATAATTGAATCAAGTGTGGACGTTCGAATTAATTACGTAAACAATGGAATTTCTTAACAACAGTTTGTTTTTTCGGATGATACCCTAGCGCTGCAAGTCATCTTACAATGGAAGATGTATTTATGGAGTTTTAAGTCCGTAATTAGTTTTATCTTTCTACTATTAGTTTTCTGTTTTCAGAGTAAATTAAGTAACGATTATCTTAAAAGGAATTTGAGGTGTGGTTTGTCATCGCGTTGTTTTGCCTATGTAAAGGAACTTATATGTAATGAAGTAGGCCTGTAGTAATATGCATATACCAAAATTTTCTAAGTTGGCATATCCATAAAGTTTTTCTGCTTTAAGGAGAAGCAGCCCTAGAAGGATATATAATCTCTGCTTCTTTTTATGTAGGCTTAAATCAACGGACAAATTTTGCAATGAAAGATTTGATGCAATAGTGGGGTATGATTTTCTTTTCGCCACCAACTGTAGACCAGACTCCATAACTCAGCCGGCTATGAGCTTAGTAAATCAGCGCGGAGGTTTTTTTTACTATCCAAGGAAGTGGCTGTAAGTAAAGGTCTTCAAGAGTAGACCCATTCCATGAGCAATTATGCCGCTCCGATGGAAGACGAAGGCCGTCATTTTTCCTCCGTCTTTTCGTCACAGTTTTTTACACTGTGCTAGGCATCGTGGCTCAATTTCCTCGCTACGAAATGAATTTTCGCCCATAATCATTACGCGGAAGGAAGAGGCAAAATCGTAGCAGCTTCTCAAATGCATGTCAACGTCATCTCTTGATAATTGGGAATTCCACATGGCTTTGATGGCCGAACCTCGACCATGCGGAAATTTGCATTTTTTTCAGCCTCCACTCTTTGACAACAGCCTTGTGAACGATGGCAGAGGAAAGAATGCACCGCCGTCGGCGTTCAATTAGTGCCATGAAAAATAAATCAACGTGCGATATAGCTGTGTAAGTAGGTTACGAGAGCCAATAAAGACTTGCATTCATTCCTCTCTCTCCGTTTAAAATTTCGACAGCATAAAAAAATCCTTTTAAAAAAGCGATGGATCGTAATCATGACCTAGGATAATAAAAAAAACATCAAAAATATCCTTGATTTTAAACAGATTAATTTCTGAAAGTCACTCTCCATTTTCTTTGAAGTGACGGATAACAGGTTATATTTGACAGGTCGATAAAATATTTGATTAATGTGGCCAGATTTTGAAAAACTATGATTAATACAGCTGTAAAGTATTTTAAGAAATATTTAATTTGACAGAAAGGTAAATGTGTTTTACGCAAACACTGAGCTTTCTAAAGTCTAACAATTTAATTATTCCGTCAAAAATAATCTTTGAAGTAACTATTGGCGATTGCACTGTTTTATTAAGTAAATTTTACAACAACCATACCTGAAAAAGGAAACACTCTTGCGTGACATTGCTGTCATAATTATAAAGCCAAGGATCCTCAAAAAGCATTTAAGACAACTTATTCTAAATGTAATGGATTTAGTTTCGAGAGAAATATCGAAAAAAGAATGAGTTGGAAAATATGTAAATACATTAAAAATCTAATCTAAATAATAAAAAGTGAGCCCTACCCCTCTAATTTTAAGTTTTTCTTTATAATGTCAATCTGGACGTATTGAAAGAGACAAGGAAACGAAAATGAGGTAGAGTTGTTTTTATTCCCCAATAATGTGTAATATAGGAAAGTAAATGTTTTCTTTATGTTGACGGTTTTGTTTAATATTATTCTTTCAGGATTTTTTGTCCAAATGACATTTTTAAAATTCGCTAATACATTTAGTTGCATTATTTACTTTAAGTTTGCACCGTTATATGTTGTGATAGGATAGAGAAGCATGCGTTTTTCGTTCACTGTTGTGTCGGATTTGTGTATAGCTGTTATAATTGAAGCTACTTAATTATTAGTAATAGTAGATAATCTCATCCTCCTTGTCACTTCTTTCTGAATGGTGTTAAAAGTGTTATTCGCAGAGACATATTCAGTACTTACTAGTAGGTGGACTATTTTCCCTTACGTATTCTGTCTCAGTAAGGATAGCAAGGGCAAAGAATCTCGTTCCTTATCTTGCCGAGTCGCATTTTTGCCATTCTAAATCTTCTTGTAGCTAATGATGAAGGGAATCAGGAACTAACTAGCCCTTAGGCTGGATACAACATTTTCCCATTAGATTAGTTCCAATATTTCGATCGATGTATGTTTAAGAGCTTTAGATGTAAATTTTGTTTTTCATCAATAAAATTTATCCATAAATACTCGATTTTAAATGTACACGTTCATGATTAGTAGTTTTTGAGAAAATTATATGAGGAATGAAATGGTATGTGGGGAAATTGTCGTCTTCTGCTTAGTAGCTTTTGTAGGTGGTCCGAAATTTTTTCGTGAACAAAATCACCCTTGTTGGTAGTCTTTCCCCTTCATTTTGTATCCCAGAAATCCAATTAGTGTAATGTATGACTGTAAAGAACTACAATCCTTATGAGTAGGAAAACGCATGAGAATCACCTTTCGAACCGTTCAATCAAAACACTCGTTTTGTGTTCCGAACCGTTCGGGAATATTAAAAAAAAATGACGCAGCCTCTTCTCGCGATAACATCTCGAAGCGCTGAAAGGCGCAATTGGAAATTTTATCGTTTCAGTGAAAAAATTGATCATCGAAGTGGGGAAAACTCAATACTTCGCATTCGATCACTTGTTCTCTTCAAACTCATCCCATTACGCAACTCGTATTCAGAATAAAAATGATGCGAAAATATCTTCGCTCCTTTTTATTCTGGGGCTTTTTTAATCAGTGTAAACCAGCGACGTTTCCTTCCTCACGAATCGTGACCCACCGCTGTTAGCCACGAGGAAATGAAAAGTGAATGACAAAAGGAATGGAGCGAGAAGAAATGAAAATGAGTTGGAAAGGATGGAAATTGAAGGGGGCGTTGAGAATAGAAATTTTGGTCTTGGGGGAGATGAAGGGCAAGGCAGCTGATCTTACGGCGTGGAATTCTAATAGACGTAGATCCTTTCTAAGGACGAATTTCAGTTTGACTTTGAACTTAACGCTGCAGCGTTACTCACTCTAAAAATTAATTTTTGGTCTCTTGGCCAGCTTTTTTCGATTCTACCCCACTGTGCGCTGTTGTGGATAAGAATACAGAGGGTGTATTTTATAAATTGATCTTCGCCTGGTAAATCTCTTCAGGAAAGTTACTAACGTCTACTTATGATGTCACAATTTTATGAGTGAGTAGTCCCGTTGATAATGTATCTAACAGTATCTGTTGGTCTGTTTTTTGTTTCCTGCCACGGTGATGTAGAGGTTAGTATGCTATTGTTCCAACTCCAAGGTTCCTGGTTCGATTCCCGGCTATACGGAATTTGCTGGTTAGGGAATGGTTGTGTTTCTCAATAATAATTAATAAAGTGGATTTCTTTGGGATAATCTTCCTGTTTCCATTAAAAAAGTTATTATTGGTATTATTATAAGCATTTTAGCCCTACCTGGTTCGCGTTAAATTAGTCGACTCGCAGTCTACTGCGCAGATGGACCTAGTACAAGTCAGAAAATAGAGAAGGTCGTGCTTTGTGACAATAAGAGGGAAACCATGCGCGAACGGCATTCACAGCACGGCACATGGAAAATATCCCTCAAATATCCCCCATTCCATTTATTTTCCCCCTCAGGAGTTATCAGCCAGGTTAACGCAAATGAGCTATAGAATTAGATCTTTAGAATTCTGTAAAATCAGTAGTATATTCATAGGGAGTAGTAGTATTAGAATGATACCTCTTCATTTTGCTTACATCACCCTATACGGTTTTCATTCCTATCTCAAGTTTTACATTTCCAGAAAAATAAAAATTAGAGAGGTGTGGTTTTTTCCAAATAAGTTTTCCATTAGATCTCTAGAAAACCTTTAAAAGAATATCTGACCTAGTAGACCGTCTTGATGTCTGATTAGAGAGGTGATACAAGTTAATACTTCTGATCTATGATGTAATTCTGAATTACTCTGGCTATTTCTGGATGTATGCTATCATTCAACTCATCACATACCTTATCGTTAAACGCTTTTTATTTAAGTTATGATTTACTTAGCATAACCTCGTTTATTATAATTCGTTAGACACCTAAGTAATGGAAATTATGAATATAATAATGTTCATTACATTCTTAAATTATATAACTCTTAGTGAATATAGCAACATCCGTAGATGATGGTGAGAGGAATGGAAAACCTAAACATGAGAGAGGTGAGTAAACTAAACGAAAAGTGAAAAGCAGAGCAAAAATGTCCGAGAATATAAAGAGAATGTGTTGAGACGAGGATGTAAAAAGGAGTGGAAGAGAGTAAACAAATATAGGAGTAGCCGTGAAAATGAGGAAACGGGTCTCGGAGGCAGTGGGATGTACAGGCTTACCGACCAATATTGGAATCGTGGGACCGAAGCCCTTTCACGGCTTCAGTGGTCATATCCAATACGAAAAATTTTCCCTTGTAAAATGTAAAAATAGATTCCTTTTGCTGAAATATATGCCGAATCGTGTCGAATTGATATATCAAGAAATCACCCGAGGGTAAAAGGTCTCTGCCCTTTAATGTATTGCGGGGAATTTATTTATATATAACATATTTTTCTCGTACAGCTCTTTTCGTTTCCAAACCTCATTAATGCTGTATTTAATTACTCTTACAAAATTCATCGATCGATAGTAAAATTTTATCTCTACGCTTAGCTTTTAAATTTATCACGTTAATTATATCGTTATAAATATTGTTACAAAATATATTGTTATGGATATGTTTATAATTATTCATTTATATATTGTTGAATTATAATAATTTCAATGATAAACATTCTAAATTATAGGAAGCGCTAACAGTAGCGAATAGTTGGGGAGAACTGGGGAGATGGGAAGTTTATATAAATTTGATATGAATACGTATTTAACATGATGTTCTTATTTCGAGAAAGAGCGCATAGAGATTGTTTTTCCCTTGATAGATTTCGTTGCAAGAGACCAATACAGTCTTTTTCTGAGAGTGGAACAGAAATTAAAATCGATGAAGTCGATGATGAAAGAGAATGGAAAATGTGGAAGTTTAAGTGAGATCGTGATGGAAAATCTGAAGAAAGCGAAACTTGTTAATCAAAAATATGTTTGGAAAAACGGACCTCAAGAAGGGGATACGAGGAAGATGAGCGAAAAGACGAGAGGAAACAAAAACCATCCTAGGGATCCCCGGAGAAGATAGAGGAAGCGGATAGCGACAATGGAGAAAAATGCACGCGTGTGGAAAAAGCAGGAATTAAAGTGAGCCGGAATAATCCGATGAGGATGAAAATAAACGCCGCAAAACCGAATGAACGAACGCGATCCACCATCACGCGTCAGAGCGCGAGGTTTCGCGGGATCAGTCCGCACACAATTTCGTCTGCCCTCTATCGCTACATTCTGGCGAAACCGCGACCCACGCCTTCTCTCCACAATCCGGAGGCTTAATTCCAACGGAGTGAAAACGCATTTTTAAAAAATAAGCGACGCTCCGGAGGAGTTTTCGGCATTTCACGTACATATACCCTTTCCGCGCTTTCCGTAGTGATTTTTTCGACGTGCGAATCATCTCGCGTTCGGAGACTACGGTATTTGCCAAAATACGCGGGAATTATAGGAGCTTTCCCGTTGCTTAGATTTGCGATTTTCGACGTAAAATCGATTGGGAGTTTTGCTGTGATGAATTTCTTGGTTACATTTCCTATTACGGTTGAGTCTCAATTATCCTAGTTAATGTGGACCTCGGCCGCCTAGGATAGTCGAAAATTCAGATAATGCGGAAAGGTCGTCTTGCTTGCGTGAATTATGAAATAATACGATACGCTTTTCTCATGCCTTACCGTAGTACGACGTGTATTATAATAAAAAAATTAATTTGCTGTAGAATATTTTAATAAAATATTTCTCTATCCTTCTTGGCTGTAACCGACTTTTATTTGGTTCAACGATTCTCTTCTTTGCTGTATTGAAAAAGGGTAATTTATATATGTCCCTTTTAATGTATATCCCTCTTACAGGAAAGATTAGGATGACAATGGCCCTATAAATCCAGTTAATAGGAAAGACTATCCTCCAGTTGATAAAGTTGTTAGTTAGCCAAAATAGCTCCTTGAAAATTCAGATTTTGTCATAGCGAAATTAGAATGAATAAAAGTAAACAAAATTTAATGATTAAATAGCGCATTATCCAATAGGTAAAAATTCTGAAATTCAGGTGTTTCTACTTGAAATAGAGGAGTGTTAGTTGATAATCGGTCCGCCGCCTAAGAGTGAATTCAGTAGTGTTTTTATAATGTTAAAAAAATGAGTTTTTCCTATTTTACCATTATCTAATAGCTATTAATACAATACTTAATGTCATCTACAAACTTCCATACTATTTACCTATTTGTAGCGGCCTCATGAAGTTTATGGCCTAAATTTTCCTCTTTCTCTGCACACTACTTTGTCCGGAAAATTGCCCGCTATACTTCATCAGCCTTTACGCTGGTCTTTGACTCCATTCATCTAGCGATAACATGTTTGTAAAAGCCGAATTTCCAATACCTACCTGTTAGTTCGCTGTCCTGTCGTCCTCTTTAGTGCGCTGGTAATAGAGAGCCGATGCTCTCCGCTGTTTGGTGTATCAACTTGCTTTTGCTGTATATCGACAGCAAACAATAGTAAACAGGCGAAGATATTTTCTGTAAGAATAATTATTTATGATATTAATACGTAGAATTTTGCTGCCATATATTTAGTGATCGGAAAAGGCATATGTTACTTTCAGATGGATATTCATTTAGATTTTAAAATCAAGGTGTATAATTGAAAAACTAAAATGTTTTCAGACACCTCCTAGTTCCAAGAAATAGTCGCTAATATGTCCAACTAATCTTTGTAACATTGTTAATCTCAGTATTTACAAGAAAAACGTATTTATTAACCGATTCTCGTTTCATACTTGAATCCTTTTTGTAAGTTTGTAGGTTTTTGTAAGACTCCCTGATCCAAACGAAAGCCCTTAGTATCATTACAGTAGTGCCTCGATTTACGAGTCGCTTTACTTATGAATTTTTCGACGCACGAACTTTTTATTACTCCAGTTGACCTCTAGATACAAACTTAATTTCAAGGTTTGAATAGAAAAAAAGATATAATGGAAAGCTGGATTTCGGGGTACAAAGTTTTGTAGTTACGAACTTCGAACTGGAACAAATTATGCTTGTAAGGAGAGGTACTACTGCACTGTAAGTTCATGTTTCGATTTCTTGAGAATTCTTTGCTCTTAAAATTATGGTAACTAGATTTGATATTACTAAAACAGGTATAATCAAAAATAGGTAATATTAATCATAAGTGAAAGGTTACTACCAAGGTATTTACCCCATATTTTTTCATAGGTGTTTTCTTACTGTATTTCTTTTCTTTACTTTTATGGTACGTATTCAAATTTATTTATGAAGATTATTCAGGATAGGAAGGAAGAGAGTAAACAAATATAGGAGTAGCCGTGAAAATGAGGAAACGGGTCTCGGAGGCAGTGGGATGTACAGGCTTACCGACCAATATTGGAATCGTGGGACCGAAGCCCTTTCACGGCTTCAGTGGTCATATCCAATACGAAAAATTTTCCCTTGTAAAATGTAAAAATAGATTCCTTTTGCTGAAANCTAATAATATTCTTATGATGACACAGAGAAGATCCCATTTCTCTCTTCTATGGTCTGTCGACGCTTTGTTACCTTTATCTGATACCACAAAATTTGTTTTAGCTTGCAGTATCAACGCATCCATGTGTAAGTGGTCTTACGTTTCTATCGACATTCTTTTACTTAAACATTAATTTTGACGGTATTTAGTTCTTTTCTCATATCCTATTATTTTATTTTGTATTTTAGTTCTCTGATAGTCTTAGTCCTCGTGTCAATATAAATTGCTGCAAATCCGTCTCGTAACTTCAATATATATTTTGTTTGTTCTCGGAGGTTATGTTTCGAAGATCGTTTCTGAGCTTCCTTAGTGTGTTGATCATGTAAAATTTTACTGAGTTCGTTCTTTAAGCTCGCTCCTTTTCCTACATCAAGTCCGCGTCCAGAAATACTCTGCACATAATAAACTGCGATGCTCCTGTACATGTGCCGTCATTAATTCGCGCTTACCTCCGTATCTCACAAATATCACCTTTTGAGGATCCCCTGCTTAAAGAGATTGCTTCAATATGTCGTTTTTGAAGCGCTTTCGCCACACTTCCCTTTTCCCCCCGAGTTGAGTGTGACTCCTCAAAACAAGCACTCAGAATTAATCTCCTCTCCGCCAGTTCGTTCGCAAATCCATACTCGGGAATTCTCCCTTCCTTTCCCACCCTCATTAATGCCGGGGTTCCCCTCTCGGATTCCTTCATTCTTCCCCCCGCAATATCTCTTCCTCGTATTTCTACTCTCAACCGACTTCCTCCAGTCTTCAAAAGGCGTTTTTCAGGGATTTCATCTTCCTCTGTTCCTCCCATTTCCTAGGGTATTTCATTTTCTGCTCATACAGAAGCTGCGTTGTTCTCTTTCCTCTTGTTTGAGGATTATCTACCGTTGCCGCACCCTGTTCAGCTTTTTCACGGTACCTACACTTCCTCCCTTCTCTTCCTGTCTCCTTTACACGCCTTTTCCTACTCATAGGTTCCGATTGTCCTTCGCTTTATCTTGTTCTGTTCCCTCTCTCTCTCTCTCATCTTTGTCATTTTCCCCCGCTTCTCTGGGGCACTCTTCCTTATTCATCCCCTGCCATTATTTCCCCTGCGTTTACCCGTTTTCATGGTGCGGCCATTGCATTAACGAACGGTGCGAATGTGATGTAACTAAATCCTAATCAATTAAAAACTAAAGTTCGGCTCCTTTTAAATCAGCCTAATCTTTCATAGCTATCCCGCGCTGAATATACCTCTAGGAAAGACTTTCCCATGTTCCACCAATCTCTTGGTCGAGTTATTTTGTCATCATGTTGAGGTATCTGAACCAGGATGTTATTGAACAGTCTTTCATTTATCATACCGTCTTTGAAACTTAATTTTAGTATTGTTTTGTGCATGCTCACAAATATTTGCTAAGGTGTATCCGTAGTTATTATTTTTATCTAATTCAAGCCAGTATCTAAGATATGAGTGTGGAGGGATGTATACCGATGAACTTTACTCGTTGACAAAATTTTCCATGGGCTTAGGGCACTAATCGATGTTCTACCATTACATTATTTTCAATCGTATGGCAGACTGAGAATCGCACATGCTTTGTCGCCCTGTCCTTTGGGGTTACTTCTTTCAAGAGCTTGAAATTCAAGTTATGTTCTGGGAATAACCTTTCCTAGTTTCACAGTTCATGTTTTTTGCTCTAAAAATTCTAGTAATCAATTATTCAATGGCTCCAAATTCGTTAGTAACAATTTTGATCCTTTAATGTTTCATTTGGTACGTGGGCTTTTTTCCAATTGAAAGAATATTCAGTTCTTAAGAATTTTCATAATATGCAACTATTGGTTTTCTTTTTATCTGATTCCGTAGAATCGGATTCACTGTAGTTGTGTGTGTCCCTCAAAGTTTATTTTCACCGCTACGTCGGAGGAAGCTCCATTTCCCCTGGAATGAGATTTGTTTTATGACTTCAATCCTCATATTTGGATTCTTCGTGAGATTAAATGGCAGAACGTGCAGCAGCTCGTCTATTTCGCATGCCCGGGTAATCCGAAAGGACATCGAGAAACAAAAGCTAAATTTGTCAATGGTGACATTTCCATTGATTGCTTTACGTCTGTGCTCGTATTTATAATCTTGTCTCGCAGTTCAGTTTACGCCGCGCGAATGCTAGTGTCAGTTTCGCCTAAAATAAATTTTCTTCCGTTTTCTCCTTTATCCCTTTCACGCCTTCTTTCCTTTCCGTCATTCTCCGCGTCTTTTTCTCCCTCACTTTCTCCCCCCTTCTAGTTCGCCGAAAGGCCGTATTCCGAGATGGGCGTGGCTCTACCGCATTGGAGATTTACGGTGATTCCATGAAGTTCCCCAGCCTCTCTCTCCCACGCCCTCTCCCTGCATCCTACTCTGATGGGCGACTTATGGTCCATAAAAAGAAGACCGGGGACGTATTGGTAGGAGGAATCCCAAAAGATGCATTCGCACGTGTAGGCGATAAATGCGACCGTTTAGCAAGAGAGTTCAAAGGATGCGGGTCGAAGCGATTTCCTTTGCGGGGTTTATAACGCTTGACCGGTAATAGAAGCCTCGGCGTCATCGTATTTTCCGTCGCCTTCGCTTTTTTGTTTTATTTTAAGATTGATGAGAGGATGAATCGGATTCCGCCTGAGGTGCGTTCGGGATGATGGTTGGTACCTCGAAGGCCAACGAGGTTCTTGCGATGATGGTAGTCGGGTGCTTTCTACCATTCGTGATGTGGCTTGCAGTCGGGATTTAGATGTTAGTGAAGAGACCAATGGAAATATACACAACAAGCTAAATTCTTATTTTCATCAATATTGTTACTAGGTTAATTTCTCGTGAGGTAATTATTGTAGATAATCCTTTTCAGTAATCACGGAGAATACATTTTAATTTTCCTTTCCAATGTATCATAGATTCCTTTTCGTTTGACCTACCCATAATTCACCCGGTTCAGTCGCCTTTATTATTACATTTTTCTTGTGGGTCTAATAATTAATTTCCGATCCATGAGAATGCTGTCCCTAATTCTTCTATCTAAGTCGTTATTTAACCCCTAAAATGCCTAGGAACAATATGAGGTTCCTTTACCTTTCCTTAAGGTGGTATAAAATCGGGAAAAATAATTATCAGTCGTAAGTAAAGAGATAATTTTAATCAAATATAAAATGCGAAGATTTTTAATTATTTTGACGTTTTTATTTATTAAGATAAAAAAAAAACAACCAGAATAATATTAAAGAAAACAACGTGAGAGCAAATGAGGAGAAAATAAAGCAAAACGAGGAGAAACTTCTCTAAAAAAAGTGAAAGGCGTATAGGTTAATTTACGGAAAATGGGAGTGAATTGACTGGGGAATAAACTTTGAGAGATGGATTGTAGTGCAAGAGAGAGTTAAAAAATTGTGGAATGCAGTAGAACATAGATAATTAAGAGACGAAAAATCTAAAACGAGGTACTAGTATGTGAATTAGGTTGGAATTGCGGGTAGACAGGGAAGAAACTCCGATTGTGAAATAAGAGTCTGTCGTTGGATTTGCATCGGCCATTGAAAATACATGCATATATATTTTAAATCAAAGGAGTTGTGGTGGCAAGGAAGAGAAGAAAGGGTATAAATGCCGGAGCGTATGTGGAAGTGGGGTACACGAAAATGGAGCTCTGCGTTTCAAAAGTTCAGTGTACAGTTTGTGCTTTTCAGGGTCGATAGGGCAGATTGCCGTACAGGAATGCAGTAGTCCATTATGGGGAAGCTAGTGAAGACGGATATGAAGACAAAGGAGTCAGCAATTTTGATTAATCTACGTAAATAGCGTCCCAATTGGCGCTATTCATCTAAGAGTGACCCAGTTTATGTGATGTAACTTTACTGTCGAAAATCGCCCTAAGATCTTAACAGGAAGAGATTTTTCTAATTTGTACATTATTTAGGCGGTATACCGTAAAATTTGGATGTTTCTGCAGTTTCTGCATGAAAGTCATCTTTGGAGATCTGGAACCGTTTTGCTGTTAAAATTTATACCAGATCATCAGTATAGAGAGGAAACAATAACGGGCCTAGGACACTACCCTGAGGAACTCTGGTTTGGACCGGGGAGAAAGAAGAGAGACAGTCATTTAAGACCAGTTGTGCACGACTAAGTCTGCACGATGTGTACGATGAAAGAGAGAAAGAAATTAATGAAAGGAAAGATCTTTGGATAATGTGATGATGTTTAAGCATGTATTTAAGAAGGTAGTTTTTTATTTTTTAAGAAGGTAGTAGTTAAAATAATCGAAAGCTTTTGTGAAGTCAATGAAGTTAAATCAATATGATTGATTTAAAAAGACGTGCGGATTTTATTTATTACGTGGGGATTATTTCTGGGTAATTCAGTGAGTATCATGTACTAAATGGCGATTTAAATTATACCACAACACGAATAACCGATATAGTACTTTAACATCTACCTATTAATAAACCATCTATTGCAGTAAGTATAATTTCCATCCCGTTTGAATGTATTATTTACATTCTGTGGTGTGCTTGGGTGATTTTTTTAGTTAACTAAACTGATTATTATGCTTATGACTCGTGCGGTATTGTAGAGGAGTATTTTTATCGAAATGGATGTGACATTATTCGATGCGGGGGTTTATGTTTTCAACTAATTTTGTTTCTTTATTTTCCGGACTATTTATTCATCTTTATAGGAAATATGATCTAATTTCTTAATTTTATCGTTCCTTCAGCATGTTCAGTGTGAATCGATGAATATAGAACTTGTGCTTGACCGCAAGTTGAATAAAAAAGAAATGGACCCTCCGTGGGAGACAGGTTAAACCTTCGTATAGGTTGAATTACGCGTGTCTTCACCGCCATAAATCTTAATTCGAATTATTTATGGAGTAAACGTGCTGTAGTAGATCTTATTGAAGGTAATGGTTGGAAAATATCAAATTTATTTTCCTTTTTCTCTTTAATTTTCTATAAATAATCCAAAGCAGTCCTTCCCCTCCATTTCTTTTATCCTTAAAATATACGGACTGCCTTCATTTCGGACCCAAGTGATTCGCAGCAAAGTTTTTTCTAAAACATTTCCGTCCACTAGCTACGAGAAACTGGGTTAATGAGTCGATGCTGTAAGGCTTCATTCCGTAGGAAATATTTCCTTCATTTTTTTAAATGCCGTGAGGGATTATTTACTTTCTGGAATTTTAGAATTTCCTTTTTCTCTCAACTTTTCTGTTTATTAAATCGTTCTTACACACAATGAATCGCCACTCGAGCACCCATTTTTATTTCGCTCGTTTCAATTTGGTGTATTTCACATCAGAATCTTAATTTGTTCGGCTGAGATTCCGAAATATCTTCTTGAATCATTTGTAACTACGCGGAATAGATGTTATTAAAATATCTCGCTCCAAAATTAAATTCGCCCGTTTTATATCGCTTCCGTTTCCACATTCCCCTCGATTAATCGCTCTTGATAAAAGGATCGACCGTTCATAAATCCAGCCGTGGGGCTCTGTTTTGTTTGCGATAGCTCGTCCCACACCACAGGGTATGTAATTTTTTCCCTTCATTTCGTTAGAACACTGCACTCCAATCTCGAATACGCATCTGGAGACTAGCAAGTGATATAGTGTAAAGAGATAACACGGTCATGCAGAAACAAAAAATTCTTATGAAATCATAATTAAGAAGAGAATTTGCGTTTCTTACGGAATTTCTCAGGAAATGAGGTAAAATTTAATGGCAGGAACTCGATATTAATTTAAGTTGTATTATTCATCCGTTAGGTAGTTTTCTCTCTCTGAAATTAATTTACTTCCTGCGAATTGGGGTTTTCTGGAAATAAGAAGGTTGATAAATAAGAAATATTAGTTAAGCATTTTCATTTGCTCATTAATCCGAGAGAAAATTCTTACTCCATGTAATTATATTGTTATTTTTGAATGTACAATTAGCCGTTGAGGAATTCCAGCGCTCCAACCCGAAGGTCCCGGCTAGTCGGATTTTTACTGTTAGGAAATGGTTGTTTGAGTTTGTAAATGTTTATACTTATTGAGATGGATGTAATTGGGGTCTTCCTGTTTACATTAAAGAAGTTTTTTTTTATGATAAATTGATTAGTTATGACAATTTCACATAGCGTTTCCTAGATGCTTATAAGGCAGTGAAGAACTCAGATATATAAAGGAATGGCCGTTGAAATTCCGTTACTTTTTGTATGAAAAGATAATTAGTTTTATTCTTATTACAGGGCACGGGAATGAATATTGAGAAGTTATTGCTGAAAAATGCTCGTGCGGTGTTTTTACAGGTATATTCACATCAATATTCTCAAGGTGGAAAATATTTGGTGAAATCTCCGTTTCAATTGGGCATTCAGTTTTAGTTGTGTTGAAGTTTTAACGTAAACTGATAAGAGTGCCATCTATGACATTAATGTTTGCTTGAAGCCTGTTAAGATGCCAAGGTTTCATCGAATATGGAAAATACTATGCATAATTCCACAGTTCACACGTGGCTTTAATGTATTACGGAGGAGAATTCTTTGAAGAGTTCTTGCGGCGGCGTCTTTCGTAATATTCCGGTCATCGCTCTTATTCACGAAAAGGTACCGAGTTACTCAATGAATAACTTGTGTTTATTCTGAAAGTAGTAGCATTTGATAACAGAGCTAAATGAACTTTTATCCTCATACAAAAGACTTGGACAATATTTTTCAAAGTAGAAGTCACAAAAGAGTCACATAAATAAAAATTAATTTTTTTGAAGAAGGCTCATCATAATTTTAGTTAAAAGGAGCTCTTTAAGCTCGTTTCCATAAGGAAGAGGTAAGGGAACCCTAACCTATCACTTTAGCCCAATTTTTTGCTCGCAGTCTAGCGGAAGTGGAAATCTGTGTTCTCCGTTAACGTAGATTGAATGGCTTTCTGAAATTAATTAGAAAGGGTTTGTTTTAAAGGAAGCTTTTGATCTCAAGGAATATAAGAGAATTTTTTGCTAATACATACTTGATAGTAAAGAGTGCAGTTTCGAATATTTTACCACGAATATCCGTCTTTTCTTCCTCTCAACATCTCAAGTCTGAAGTTGAATTTATTATCCTTATGGCTATACTACTGGTTTTTGCCGTGATATCAAGTTTTAATGACATTAATAATGTTTGTAGTAAGTACACATTAGTATACTGCATCACGCATGTATTAGGGTTAGGTGTAAGAAGAGCTATGTCTCAATCTCACCCTCAGTAAAGACGTTGTATTATTACCATCATCATTATATTCATCATGCAATTAATAAATGCATGAGACATTACAACGATTTACAATTAATTACTCGTATTTTTCAATAATACCTCCACCCATCTCAAATAATTATTTTACCTTTTATATAATTTCTACCTTCCACATATTTGCAGCACCTAAAAGTTAAAGTATCATTCTTGTACAAATATGCTTAATTTATTTAAATTGTAAGGATATCACGGTATTAAAAACTTTATTTCTTAAGTACTGTACATGTAAGATTTCTCTGGGTTCATGATACTCCTTTATGGCTGGTGTTGTGCAAGTGTGAATCTTGAGAATGTTTCCTTGGCACGCTCTTGTCTACCTGTTAAGGCGCTCTTCCGCCCACTCGCTGCCTCATTTCACCCCCGCTATACATAGCTTTTTTTCTTTCTCTCCTTCCTGGAGATCCGGCATTGGAAAAGCATCAGCGGTCGGTCGTTTACTTTTCATTTCGCCGTACGAATTCATTTTGCGAGGGGACCGGCGCTGAGGGGAAAAAATGAGTTCGGAGGTTTACCCTATTTTATAACGTACGTAGCGGAGTTTGTGCCTGAATAAAAGTGAAGAAATTAATGTAGGAAGGAGTGGGAGTGGTTATGAATTTTTCGTATCCATCTCCCAGAACTCCAATTAGGGAAAAAGTGTTTCATTTCCTGAGGCTGTAGTACCTCTCGCTCTTTCCCTCTCCCCGCCTTCATCTTGCGCCTTCCCCGCTAAGCCCTCTTTGATTTCTCATTTTCTCCTCTTTGCATTCCTTTTTTAATTTTTCCCGTTTCCTTCTAATCTGCTCTGCTTCCTTTATCATTGGTTTAATTATGCTTCCGTTTTTACCCTTTTCAGTGTAGCTATTTATTGTATTGCTGTGTTGTTTTTCTGAAGAGAATTTTTTATAATATGGTTCGTATAGGATTCCTATTTTACTAATCATAAAAAGGTTTATTTTCTGAAAGTGCAAGGAAGGTTGTGGTTTAAAGTTCATAAAACAACTATCATTGATTTATATGGAAGTGGTTTGTCAATTTTTCATTTTTGGCAATTTCCATATTCCAATTTCAGGTCTGGTACATACCTTCAAATACCACTCGCATTTTGCATTCTTCTTGATTGATTTTATCGAGTAAAATATCTTGGTTTAGTTAGCAGTGTTATACGTAGTCTTTACGTGCTTGGATTCATTTCAAAGTAATTTCTATCATGTGGTTTATGAAGTTCGTTTCATATTCCGTCTTGTTTTGAAAATTACGTTTACATAGAATGCCAATGAAATACCTTATCAAGTTATATATTAGTATTCCATAATTGTGGCTATATTTCAGAGTAATATAGCATTCAGTCGAGCAGAATACATTAATTTTGCTCGTGTTATGGAGCCTCGAATCGTTTTCTTCGTTGCATTTATTTAGTTTTAGTGTAGTTTGTAAATTAAATGGAAGTTATAGCGTATCGCATAATTTTGCTAAAGATTATGTCAATGTCACATATGTATTTCAATGTTAGTTATTTTTGAGTTTCGAGATATTTAATGTGATTTCGAAAAAATGTTATAAATGCAATATCCACTTTGAGTTTTTGTTTTTGTGGGTCAAATTCGGACAGAATCAAGCTCACGTACTTCTAATCGTCCTGCGAAGTCCAAGTTAGTAAGATAGAGTGCCGATGAGGAAAAACATTTAAGCATTGCCCGAGAGTTTACCAACTACTGTTGTTTAAAACCTCTTATTTCTGTGCCTTTCTTCTCCTTATTTTCTTTCTTTCTCATCTTGCCTTCCTGACTTTTCAACTCTTCCCCTAAATCTTCCGTTTCTCGCTTAATTCTCTCGTTTCTTCTCCTCTTCTCTCTTCCTCTCTACCCTCCATATTTCTCTCCCTTTTAAAGCAGATACACTCTCTCCGTTCTCTTCTATTTATGCCTCTACTTTATTCTTCCGTTTTCTTTCTGTTCCGTTTGTGGAGACTTTCCTTGCGCAGCTGCGGAGTATCTTTTCGTCTCGCCATCTTCAATTTTAAAGCATCCTCACGTTTAAATTTCTTCTGCCGCTCTAACGCGTTTTTTGGTGATTTCTGACTAGGAATATTAGGTAACGAGCTCTGCGGTTTGGAGACTTCAATGGTTAGTATTGACGTAGTCCTACTATATCACCACGAAAGCTACCATTTCTCAGATATTCTGAGGACGCTCACACAAATTTCTGGAGGCTCAAATAGACTGATCTAGAGACTTCTTTGAGTCACACTATATTATTCTGTTATCAATACGCTATGTTAATATCTATCGTAAATGTCATCCTAAATATATTTCAGTAAGCTAGAGTCTACTGTATGTAAGTAGCTCTTTGTTTGGGATGAGAATTAGAGAACACAGACGTGATCAAATATCGACATTTTCCCGTTTCTGTAATTATTTTTTTGGGTGCACGATATAAGTATAATATTTTATGAAAATAATTAGTAATAATATTATATTCTAAAATATATAGCTTTTTAACGTATGTAACAAACATGTTATTCCATGTTTGGCTGTAGGAAAGACAAATTTCATCATTATAATTCTCGTGAAAATATTTAATTGTAAGGTGCTTACGGATGAAACCAAATTTTGATATATTTCTTCAGCAAATTAATGCCTTAATTTTTCTTCGAATTCTATGGAATCAAGAATCGAAATCAGAAAGCAAAAATAGACGTTTTCTTTTATATCGTATTTTCCGTATATCGTTTATTCTAAGGCGCATCGTCTGCCTCCTTTGTTCCTATAATATCCTCATTTATCCGTATCACTCAGTTTTATCATTTTCTGCATTTCCTTTTAATTTTCTTCGCTTTCCTTCCTATCCGTATCCTTCCCTGTGCCCCTCCCCTATATTTTCCCTTATCTCTTCCTTAGCTTTTTCCCCTCCTTTCTTAAGGCTGTACATTTTTTGGAAGAAGCCTCATAATCTGGCAGTCCATGTGTTTCCTTATTACCTCTCAAAGCGTTTCCGGCAACTTGTCAGCCTTGTCAACTTTCTTATCCGGGATTATCTTAAGGATAAAGTTTAAGGAAGCCGCAGTCCTTACTTTGATGCACGAAATTTTATGTGGATTGGAATTGGGTTCTTAAGAGCAGTTAGACCATAGTAGAGCATCGAAACCTAATTTGCTGAAGGAAGCTTTAAATGCAGACAAAGCAATATTTTCTTTTATGAATACAGACGGTATTACAAAGTAGTTTTAAATGTAGAAGGGATACGAAATTTTAGCAGCCCGTGTGTTAATTAAATATATTTTAATAGGTCCCGAGTTCGAGTCCCTACTAATCGGATTTTTCTAGTTAGGAAATGGTTGTGTGCGTTCGCCAATGATTGTAATTATTATCATCTTCCTGTGTCCCTGAAATACTTTATTATTTATTATATTTTTGAATTTTTCGATAGTAACTCCAGCGCACATTTTCTTTTTTGTTGCACTAATGAATGAGAATTATCTACTAGTAGTAGGTAGTTTTCTTAGTAGTTATAGACCACTGAAAGCCAGCATTCTTTTTCGAAGGGAATAATGGAAAGTGAGCTGTAGTGAAAGGAAATAGGAAAGCGAGAAAAAGGGTATCAGAAACTGGAATTGGTTTCTTGATAAAAAATTACGTTAATGATAATTTTTGGGCGAGAATATGTATCGTTTACGTACAGATTATTCAGTCATAAATGTTTTTAAGAAGGCATACTGTACACGCTACCTAAGTTAAAAAATGAACCGGAAAAATAAAATGAAATATATTCTTTAAAAACCGATGGGAGACTTACTTTCCTTATTTATTGCGGCAAATGAAACTTGGAAAATGAAATTTCGCCACAACTCCCAATTCATTCTCTCTTTTGTGGCAGTTAGTGCCGCGGGCACTCACTCCTGACTAAACAGACTTATATGTCGGATATATATTATAAAATCAAGTTCTAACCTCCGAATACACCATCAATTTTCTGCATTGAACTTAAAATCAAGAAGCATTTTTACGGAAATGAAAGCCATATCTCATCTTTCAATAAGTCTCACCTTAGTAATTCTTTGTCTTCCCTTTCCACTCTCCCTCATTTTTCGCAAATTGTCGGCCTCTCTGATCTTTTCCTATTTTTTATTCCTCCAACTCTTCCCTTTTTTCCATATATCTCCATAGCGACCCTCTTGTCTTTTATCCCCCGTAACCGTTCCTCGCATCTTTTTTATCCCGGGACGGGATATTAGGGTGCGGGAAGAATGACGGGGCTCCCGCGCGAGGGTATTTCTGAAGGGGATTTGGTGATTCTAAGGAACGTGGGGAGTTAGGATGGAGATGGTTCGGGGATTTCCACTTTCCCTGCATTTCCACTTAACAGAATTTTCTTCTTTATATTGCTCTGCAGGGGGTGGCGTAATCGATTTCTTTTCAGGCTGCCTTCCATTTCCCTTTTCGATTGGTTCCAGTTGCGTTTTTTATTCAGAGATGAACCGATCCTGGATCTCTCTTTGTCTCCTTATCCTTAATCTCTCAGACTTTTATAAGAGGCTCCGATGCCAATCTCGTTTCCCTAATCTTTGCCAGTTTGATCATTTTGTCTCTTCAAAATCGGAGATGAATGTTGATGTGCACGATGATATTCTACTTCTGTTCACAGAGTGTGCAATTATGGCGATGAATGAAAGAACCATCAAAGCCAAACTTTTCTTCTGCTTTTATATCAGATTGCATTTTGTTTATGCATTGGTGTGTTTCTTCGAAGTTTTGTCGATCTGAAGTCGTTGAATACCCCTGCGACTCGTCCTTTCCATTCTTCTTTAGTAGTGAGATGCTGCACGTTCCAAGGAATAAGTTCCGGAGTGTCTGAAGTATCTTAAGTTATATTTGCAGCTATGATCAAGATGACTTTTAATCTCAATTCCCTTTTGACTAGGAAGAAAATGTTCTGCTTGGTTTTCCTCTAGTAGTGGAAATTTTATCTTGGATGTAATCGTAGAATATTTGTACATAGAAAGTCAGTTAAAATAATATTTTTAATGCAATTTTGTCCCGATTTACTTTTGGAATAACCAAATGTTGGATGAATTTCAGTATTCCTGAATTGTTTGTCATATATGGTCTTTGTATTATTCCTTTTGTTTGGTATAGGTTTTGGATTGTTTGTTTCAGAGCGGGAGGCCTGTTTAATTATTAACAGACTATTTATCATTTGCCGCATATTCATATGCTTTTTTTGTTTGTTTACTGTTACTAGGCTGTACTTATTGTTAATGTTGTGTCAATACAGGGAAGTTAAAAAAAAGTATTTTCTGTGTAAAAAAGTAGTTCTCAAGAAGGTAGAAAGACAGAAGATAAATTAAATTAAATGAATACCAATCAATAAATTTACGGCATTTACGTTTTTCTTGGATAGTTTAATTTAATTCCTTCTTGTATAATTGGTTTGTCTTTCCTCCTTGTACAACGGAGTTAAAATTAATTCAGTTTCCGTTTCGGCGTGAAGATGAACTCAAGTGTTTTCAGTAAGTGAATGTATTTTCCTTCCAGTTAAACACGTGTCGTGATTTTATGCCTTTTCAGTCTGCTTTATATTTTTCGCTATGAGTCCTAAGGGTTTTCTAGCTTACATCCCGCCTGCTTGCGTGCGTGCCTCGTCCCATCGATTTTCCGACTCCCAGGTCGTCTTTAATATCCGCTAAAACGTGATGGGATAAACAAGTAGTATGAAAAACGTTTCTCAGTTCCCCCAGGTTTCTCTCAAATGAGTTTATTGCTCTTCAAGCTCATTTATAATTGGGATAATGACGTGGTAAGTTCGACATAGCTCTCGTCGACTGATTATATATAATCAAATATAGGCGAAGCCCATCTATAGATCTCGTCCGAAATTAAAAGCTAAGTTAAATCGCATAATCGTTATTGATCTCAGGTTAAATACTTTATGTATATGTTCTGCCGGGATAGCTCAACGGACGGAGCACCCGACAGGCTATTGGGAGACCCGGGTTCGATTCCCGGTCCCGTCCCGTTTTTCTTTCCCTGGGATTTTTCCTTGCGCAAAGTCACCCTTACCCATTTTCGTTTAAATACTTTAATTTACGGAACAGAATGTGATTATAATGGCTTTTGCGAGTACGCAACTTAACTTTGCATTATTCTCTTACCTCCTTACTCGTTTGAAAACACTGCAGACCTCGTAAGAGGTGTAGCACTTTAATTGTTAGCTTTACACTTTCACTTTCTTTTCTAATCTTTTTCTTTCTTTTATTTTGAAGGTAAGTCGGCTTGTCGTTAGCAGTTTCCTATAGGCGATCATGGTGCTTATGCAGTCAAAGGTAATCGGGATTTAGTCTCGCTGTATTTTTTGCTATAATTAATCGGGATAATAATCTCTTATATGTGAACCTGACTTACGATCTCGAGACAATGAGCGAGTGTCATAATTTTCTTTAAAAAGATCCCCATTTTTCCCTATAACTTCGCATAATGTCTTATTCCTCATGTAATTAATATGTATTATGAAGTATAATCCCTCACTCGATGTAAGTTTTCTATCTTGCAATTATGACGTCATGACAAATGTAATTTGTCATGTTGTCATAATTATGTACTACTAGTGTACGTCAGCCTCGATGGCGTAGTGGTTAGCAAGCAGCAAGCTAGTCTTGCCACGCTGAGGACCCGGGTTCGAATCTTGGTCAGAGCGTGGCTGTTTGTGTTTGTCTGTACTAGGTTAATTGTAAGAGTGGTCTCAATAGACTAAAATTCGGCTAGTTAAGGAAATTATTGTTATTATTACTTCTACTAGCGTGTCTTTGCTAGCAGCAAAATTTTCGAACCAAATGTGAGGCAATTTCTACTAGCCTTTTGTTTGATGCATGCACTTTGGAGTTTATCGATATACTAAATTTAATTTGGTCGAAGTTGCCCTTCGCAAGCAGTAAAATTTTGTATCGCAAAAAGCTTACTATTCCAATGTACAGGATTGTGGGCTGTAAATTAGATTTATGAGAGATTACGGGAACCGGTTAATGTTCATTTTTGATTAACCCGTAAAAATATCTCGTAACTGGTAATGAGCATGAAGAATCTTTTTCAAATTAAATGTCGGAAACATTACATTAAAAAACTTTAATATAATTACTTCTATATTTGATGTTTCAGTAGGATGGATTTATGATGAAAATGATTCACAGCGTTACGATATGTATCTGTTAGCTTCCTTTCTTGAAATTTTTTATTTGAATTTTATGCAAGGATAAGTTTTCGGTCTACTGATTTTTCTACAGGAATTGATTAGTAGAATTAGATTTATCTGTATGGTTTTCACGGGGGTTTTGCTTGAAATCCCTGCATTAATTGGCTGAAAATTGAGTTTATTGCGTTTTGGCATGCATGCTTTGATTATGGTACTCCTAGTAATCTTTTCAATATTGTTAGTTGATCTGAAATATTAGGTTAAGCATACAAACTGTTATTTCGTAGAAATGAGTTGTAATCATCCGATGCGGAATGAAAGGTGCTCAGTGAGCCACTAGTTTACTCACTATTATTATCTTGGAGACGAAAATCTTTGCATAGATCTTGATTGTATCGGCTCGTTTTTATATGCATTTTGAAAATGGGAACAATATCACGTGACATACATTTCTTTTCTAAATAATATTACGTTTACTAGAATGAAATATTTTATCAAATATTACGTTGTATATGGCTAAGTTTTACAGATAGGTTACTAAAGTCATGCATTATTTCTGCCAGACTTAATTATTTAAATTTAGCAGTTGTTAAGAAACAAAACTTATTTTTCAGTAGCTAATCTTGTTACTATACATCGATAAATGTCTCTCTTCAGAAGAGGTACCCTTGATAGTATAAACGATGAAAAAAATGCGAAATTGTTAATCATGAATAGCAGGCAAGGGATTTTGATAAATGTAATCCTACCGCATAAAATATTGTGAGAATAACGGTAACTTCTCCCACACAATTGACTGAATTTCTTGGCATAGACGGTACATTGTAAGAGAGGATGTTCTGGTAAAATTTTTGGATAGCTCCACTTAAGGGTAGCAGTACATTTCCGGTAGCGGTAAGGAAGATGGACAGGCGGCGTACTTCCATCAGATTCGCACAATGAGGCCTTCGGAATGGCAGAGCGTTTTGCTGCGGTGGTCGTGTTAATCCCATACTGTCCGCCGCCTTCTCACGTCTTCTCATTGGAAGTCACGAGCGGAGTTCCGCTGTTAGAGACACGGCCTCAGTTTCCGTGTCGCAGCAACGGTCCGCCCTACATGAAGGGAAGGAAGCGGTCGTGGAGGTGTGGGAAGAAAGGGGATGACCGCAATTGCGTGACGGAGAGAGCTTTTTTTTATCTCGTTTCCTTCCTTTCTGCAGTCCCCCTGGGCAAGAGCTTCGTCCGTCAGTGATCCCCCTTTTCCTATCATCTGTACGCTGAGAAGAGCACGCCGGGAATAGTTCGATTTCATAGCTTATTTTCATTGTGCATTTAGGAGGTGGTTGAGGTCACTAAAATTTGATTCGACAACCTGACCAAATGGATTCTTGTTACTAGGCTGGGTTGTGGAAGTTTCGATGGTAACATTCGAATATTGCCGACCTCTCATTATTTCAGTAATTTTATTTTGATTTTGTATTTTAATTCACTAAACAAGATTGAGAGGCTATTAATTATATAAGGAATAGCGAGTTACAGTAAATGTAAGTGATATTGTAAGACACAATCTTGCTGAACAATTTTATCAAAGCAGGCTTCTGCTGTGTTTTTCTGTGGGCTATATACTTCAGTGGCACGTTATTAAAATTTTGTATTTGATGTGTACATTACGGGAATACAGCTTTTACGAATGTATAATGATTTTCTGTCATATTTTAACATTTGTTATAGATTTATTAATGGGAACTTACATGATAAAAGAAAGCAGCAACATAAGATTAGTAGAGATTTTCAGCAGAGCATCGAGGTGTTTCATTCGAGCGCCCATTTTAATAGCGCGAAAATTAAAGTGTAGTTTATTTTCTTCAAGTGGATAGTAGCACTTTTACGGGCGGGAGTCCGCATTGTTCTAGACAATTTTTACTAATTTTTTAGACTTTTAACTTGCAGTATTTTCACGGAACTTAACTTCATGCTCAAATGCCGATTTGTATCAATTTTTTTAATTAAAATTAAATCAGCAGTTCCGTTTTCAGTGTTGAAATGGGAAGTTTTTTTATATTTTTATCTCTTTTTAATGTAAAATACGTTGTGAATTGTGGTACGGATTTAAGTGTAATATGTACCGCCTTTCTGTCAATTCAAAACTCTTTATTTATAAGTTTCTAGGATTACTTGGTCATTGAACTTTCGTCCTGAATATCGGAGTTAATCTTCGAGTAAACAAAAAATCCAAAATCTGCGATGGTATATTAAAATATTTGTATAAGTTCCTGGTGTCGTAGATACGCTATTTTTCTTTTGCATCCCTTTGAAGTAACGGATATTCTTCTTTATATCGATCCACTGTGATTCCTCCAGTCTGCTACTGCTTTCTAAATGGATTAGTGAGGAAGCACCGACACAGAGTTTTCCGGAGGATTTTAATTTCAGAACTCTGTTCTAATTTCGGCTTTTAGTTTCCGCGTGTGAAACTCTTGCAAGTACTTCCCTTTTCCTTCCGAGCGCGGGTACGTTGATCTCCAGCGACTCTAATCCGCTGTAAATAAAATCGACTTTCTTTTCGCGCTTCTCCGTGTGAAAAGTTTTCTAAGGGGTTTTATTTTCTTTCGAGCGTAAAGCTTCTGAGGCTCTCCCCGGTCTTTTTTGATTCTCTTGGCAAAAGAGATATGATATTCCTGTTTCGGAAGACATCAGTAGTCTCCGTCGTGTCCGCCCGTTTATTCCTTTAGTTGATCGGTCTCTCTGAAGTTGTTCTAGTTTGAAATTTGCACTTCTGAACTACACAAAGTTCGACCTCATTGTTATGCGTTTTTTATTGAGATGGGTTTCGGCTTTATTCATGTTACATCTTCAGCTTCTATTCAGATCCAGCCCAGGTGGCCAGTGCGTGGAAGGGGTTTTGTCTAGTACTAATGATGGAATAAAGTTCTGTGATTTACGGTTTTTAATATAATTCAACGTTTCATGTTTTCCGAGTATTTTTCTTATTTGGTGCTTATATTATTTAACCAGTGTATTTTGTCGTACAGAGCATTTATTTATTCAGGTTGTTCTCATACTGTTTTTTTGTGATTATTGGCTTTTAACATCTTAATGCGGTGCTTCCCAAACTTTTCCTTCTTTAGCACACGCATAAACTCAAAATTCTGTGTCTATCAAATCTTGCTTATGCTAATTCTTCTAACATTACAAATTTCATAAAATAAGAATTCCAAAAAAATTAGCTCACTGATTTCTTCCATCATATGTAAGTTTATAAATTACAAACGTTATGGAAGATAACAGAAAGATAAGAACAAAATATTTATTCTGGGTTCTTATTTATAGTGAGCGACCGTTTAAAACCCTGTGAATGTTAATGTATACGAAATTTAACCTTGAAAAATCGTTGAGTTGAGAAGCTATGTTGTAGAAGATAAAATGAAGCGTAAGATTAAAATACATTCATGGATTGATTCGGATCACCAGTTATTTCACCATATTTCACTAGTCTGGAAGTTAGGTAACGTATAAATATCGTAGTGACTTAAATATATTAGACAACCACTTCGTGATTAACGTATTATCGTTCGCATAAGTTATTATTCATTCGTATTTTCCGTTGAGTAAAATCTCAGGATGTACTGCTATTCAGTTGCTCTAGGCATTTAGTTCTCTGGAGTTCCCGTTTCATTTCAATTTAACCCGTCAATCTTCCTACAGCGCCCGTCTTAATGGGTTCTTCTCCGACTGTACCTCTTCCAATTATCTCTCTTCAATCTAATTCTTACTCGCATTTCGGAAGATTTTACGGATCAAGAAATTTTGAGAGGGCTCTTACTCCAGAAACATGTAATCATTCAGAAGTTGCGTTTACAGTTTATTAGGTTTTGTGTCTCTAATCTAATCGAATCAAAAAAAGCTTTCAACCTTAGTAAATTGATTTCAGCACACTTTTTGCGCAATGCCTCAAGATAAATACCCACAAATAAATAAATATATATTTATTGTATTTATTTATTTATATATTTTTGGGTTTTTATATTGAGGTATTGCGCAAAAAGTGTACTGAAATCAATTTACCAAGGTTGAATTTTTCTCGATGTCCTTAATAATAAGTAGACAATTTAATTCTGCGTTTCCTTCTCAATCAAAAAGTTAAGTTAAAAAAGATTTTCGTTCCTTATTTGATAAAAGATCTATGTTTCTTAAAGTTAGAGGTGTAGTTTATGTTAATGCTTTTACATATCGTTATTTATTTAAGGATACTCTGAAGGAGATTACATTTATTTTAAAGCTGGTTCGTAGTAAGTACTCTTAAGTTTGTCCTCGCATACATTTCACGCTTGTTATCATTCACTATTTAAACTTAATGAGTCTTTTGAGGAAAAAATCTTGTGACCTGCTAGCTGCTTGTTATCAAAACTAGAACAGCGTACTACATTTGAGAGCATGTTTCCTGTCTCAGATTTAGCGCATAATTGTGAAATTTTGCCAACAAAAGAAAAGAGGGCATACTGATAATTTAAGCGTTTCATATCGTAAGAAATTTTATTTAAATATAAATATATTCACTGTTGCTCTCAGGCCGTGGAATTTTCTCCTTTATTAACCCATTGTTCCATAAAATTTGCCCTTTACTCTTTCTTTGAGTTTTGTCACTCTGCCGTTCTTGCTCATTTATATTTAAACCACACCTAAGCCAGAGCCTTTGTAATATTATACTGAAGGAACTTATTCCCCGAATCTCCTTTTTGTAAACATGGAGTATAAAATAAGTCATATAATAATTCATTAATAATTCATAAGTGGAAAGAGAGTATCAAATCCGTAATTTAAAAGTCAGAATAATAACTTTTGCTAAGTACTAAGTTACTAAGTAAGTACTGATAAATACTTAAAAAATGTCAATTGTATGAAGTTTGGTTTTTCTACTTAATCTATTGATTTTTTCTCGTTATTTTTTTACGAACAGAAGTATGTATGTACAGCCGAATCTCGAGAACTCGTATCTCAAGGGACGGCCGAAAATCTTCGAGTTTTTGAGGTTTCTACTCACCAAGTTTCCGAGTTATTGCGGTTTCTATTCGAGAAATTCGACTTATCAGGGTTTTCTAATACTGTTCCCGCGAAGGGTCGCAATGTTGTATTCGATGTTAGAAAAAGGCTATTGAAACATTACATACCGTTCTTAAAACGTAAAAAGGGCCAAAATAACGACGCAAGTAGTTTTGTTATACACACATTTTATTTAGCTTTGGTTAAGGCAAGGCAAAATAGTGACTTTGGCCAGAAAATATGAATACTGTATAGTACACCAACGATTAACAATAAAGAAAATATAATATCTCCTTATGGTTTAAAATTAATATAGATTAATAAGCCACTTTTAAAAACTAGTACTTCTACGACTGTGATTCAGTAAAGTATAATAAGGCCACTGATGGATACAACAAGTTAAGTAAAGACTTCCTTTGGAAGTGAAATGCACATAAGACTCGTAAGTTCTTTTTTTGATGGTTTTAGGAGTTTTGTTCCTTTCTTTACTTGACTGTGATTCACTTTAAGAAAGATAACAAAGGAATATCTTTCCTCATTTATTTGAATGGTATTAAGTTGATGATGAACACTGGAGTGAAATGATAATCATTAGATGTGGAAAATAAGGCGCACACCTCTATGTGCTAAGTAAATAACTTATCTACTCCCTTAAATGATAATCAGTCAAAGAAGCCGTAACTTCAAAAAACTCTATCCTAGATAGTTTAGGAACTAAAATATTCTCATCTGCCTTTCCCGGGATTACAAATAATTTGTTGTGACCTACTTATCGCGCCGTTGGGTCTTGTGTTGCCTTTTTCAGTTTGGAACCGTTATCTATCTTTCACTGAATTTACCATATTACTCGTAAATATCGGTAGTTTTATAATATCATAATTTCCTTCTACAAATGAAGAATAAAAGTCGAAACCATCACGAAAATAAAAGGTCTGGCAACCAGAAGCGAGCGGAAGTCATTCCTTACTTAGTTCCATTATGAAAATCTCGGAATGGAATCGTTCGAATAAAACTAGGCCCGACCTCCTCTCGTCGACGGATTGCCGCATTCAAAATTTAAGCTCTTTTGTTCTCAACGGACAAGTTTTATTTTCGCATATCCGCGACGCGGTTTTTCCTCCATTTTTTTCATTCCGCAACAATTGGAAATTCACAGCAACGCCTTTCTGTGACGCCTCTGAAACTGGACCATACTTCAATTTTTTGGCGGTATCCGACAAATCGATTATTTTTGTATTTGAAATCGTTGCTGTCTGATAACAATGGAATCTACCCACCGCAGGATAAATCCGCTTCAAAATTTTCCCCTTTTTAACCCTCGCCTTTTTTCAGTGTGTAACGTTTCTTTGATTTTTTGTTAACTCGATGTTTTTGTTTCTGAACGGAAGGTAATTTCATAAATCGCGATCATTTTTGCTTAATTCTTGAAGTAACTTTTAGTTATTTTTCTGGGAAAGTAGGTCAAATTTTACCATAATTCTTTTATCCTTTCTTAAGATGTCTCGATGACCCAGATTTAACGCTGTATTTATATTTCTCTTTCAGAAAGTGTATTTCGTTAGTTCGTTCGTCTTTCGATTTTAATAAATTTTAGTAAGATATATTATGCAGGGGTGTAGTCATAATTTGTCTCTGTGGGGGGGGGGGTGTTTTATGGAGTGAACGAAAAATTGCCTACATTGCCGAGGCAGGCGAACGACTGCTCTAAATGTTACAAAGATGGAATCAAATTTATATTTACATATATTTTACTTTATTGTGTGTAACTGTAAATATCAAACCAATTGTAATTTACCACCCATAACCTCGATTTTAGCCAACCCATTTTTGCACTGAGGAAGTGTATCACACAACCCCCCCTTCTACGCCAGTATATAATATGCCTCGCAACCTACCGACGCCGTGTCAATTAAATAGGATATAAATTCATCAGAAATCAATCTATTATCAACTTTTGTTAAATCATCTACTCTGCGTTGTAGTTTAGAGGGTTATTGTTATAAACTCCCGCAGTCATATTTTTTATTGGTGCGAATTTGTGCATTTTCTACGCCTGAATTTGAATTATTTATCTTTTATCATCTCTTACTACTTTTCTATATGATTAGGAGCATTATAAAGGAAATTAATTCTTTGTCAATTATAACATTTTACCTTCATGTCATAAAAGATATGACGAATGAACCAACAAATCACACCAGCAGTACATATCTTTTCATTGCTTTCCACACTCCCTTGTTTGCTTCGTTTTTAGTGTCCCCAGGTTTCAGTTTGGTTAAGAAGCACCCAACTTCACTTAAGCTCCCAACCTCTTGCAGCCTTCGCACTGTCTTTGGTTGCTTTTTACTGTTTGTTTACTATTTCTTCAGCTACTCCCTGTTTTATCTCTTTGACACATTTAACGAAATATACCCCAGCATTTTATACGATGAAGTAACGAAATGCTCAAGTTGTAGTCTTTGTTTCATAAACTGGGATTAAATTGATTTTATTTGATAGTAACTTATTAAAAGCTAAAATTTCAGTGTCTCAAACTGCTTATTCGGCACCAACAGTATGGCAAATTTGTGTCACTCCATTAATTAGACGTTTCTTTAAACTGTTTTCAACGCAACGGTGTGATAGCTAAATATGGAAATCTGCGAAAAATATTAGGTGGGATATTTCAATCTGAGAAAAGAAATTGTTTAATGAAAGTATTTCAATTGATATGCATACGTGTCTACAGTCTAATTTCGTAGGATACACAACTGAGCTTCTCCAATCCAAATGTCTTTGCCCCGTCGGATCCGCCTGTCCTGGAAATAAAGGGCATCGCAAACCCTTGGTATCGGTTCTCTGAATGGGAAGGACGATTCCACTCGGATGAGGGGTGGCACACATCCTAACCCCTCCATTCGCAAGGGTAAAGGTCGATAAAGATTCCCTGTGCTGAATTTCTCCTGTGAGAAATTTTCATCCCTCCATTTTTTCGTTCGGTTGAACATAGCGTGAGAGGACTGAGTTACTGGGTCTTTTATATGGTCGAAGATTTGTGTTGGCTTAAGTACGGCTCTTATTTTACTGAAATATTCTCCACTGGATTTGGTATTAATTTTTGTCGAACTGTGTGCAGCAACTCTTCATTTAATTTGTGCAGCAATATTCTTGATTGTGGAAAAGGAGATAAGTTCTCTTTTACGTAATGTATGATTGTAGAATGTATTTCTGCAGTATTTCAAGGGAAAGTGGAAACTCAGTGTGACCGGTTAAATTTGGCATATTTATGCAACTTTTAAATGATCATAATTTGTTAAGTACTCGTATTTGATGCAGATGTATTGGTTTCAGTCTGCCCAGTTTATCGACGAATCAGAATTATTTGTAAAATTATTTTATTTAGATAACACAGGACGAAGGCGATATTGAAGAAGATGTTTTTAATTTCATCTACTTGTCAGTTCGGGAAAATTATCCCAAAACATTTTAAGGCATCGAATTTATTTCATCAAATATTAACTTTTACCGAATTGCTTCCCTTATGTCTTGTAAATTGTCGCAATTGTGTATATGATGTGTTTGGAAATTACGTGAAAAGTTTTTTTTTGTCCCTAGTTCATTTCGTCAGATTTCACTGATGGAGGATCCCTGATGTTAATTATTACATCCATATATATTCTAAAAATATTCCGTCTGTCTTCTAAAAATTACCACTTAATGTGCCTTTCATTTTTATTAGTTCATTCAATTTGTTCCGGAATGAAAGATGGCGCTCGTCGTTGCCTGATGTTTACTTTGCTGTTTGTATTTTAATTATTTGACGGAATTCATCAAATAGCAAAGGTCAAGTGAAAAGGGGGTGCATTGATTGATCGGCTGGAGAGTTCGGGTCAAGAAATTTTGGCAGGAAAAAATATGCAGCGTTTTCGCTTCTTTAAAATGTTGCAAAAAGCTTTTTACGCTTCATTTGAACTTCGGGTTTTAGTTGCGACGGCTATAGATGTTTTTTACGAAAGTGATTCAAACTAAAAATCCTTCCGATGCGATAAGCTCAGCAATTGTCAAAAATTTCTTCCAAATAAGTAATGCTTATGCGATATGATGAAGCAATTTTTTAAGATAATGCTTAATTCTTTTTAAATAACCGTTAATTTATCAACGTATTTATATCTCCCTAGATATTTAACTGTATAAGAGACGAGCTAAATAAAGGCTATTTCACGTCGAAAATCCTGTTAATGTTTTAATTTATTAATAATGTTAACTTCCTGTTTTTGAATTATAGTAAAATTATATCCCAATATGATGGATTTATTAAAAATGTATTGAATTTTTAATGTTAGTATATATTGTATATTTCCAGAATATCATGAGTTAGTTTCGAAATTTAATTACTCCAAAAGGGACAAATATTGAAGTGAGCAGCAAGCCATCTAAAGGATTGACTTACTTTAAGAGAAATCAGTCCCGTTTGCCATTTCAGTTTAATTATTTCGGGTATGTAGGAGCTCTTGACAAAATCCGTATATACTTTTGTCTCTTTTAGTTAGAAATATATTAAAGAAAAATCGCAGGTGATACAATTCCGTGGACAAAAGCTTTGCGGAACAACTCATTATTCAAACTAAACTCTAATGTTTACTGTTATAGCTTCATTGAACACCTGCAAGGCTCGCATTCTTGCTTATTTTTCTCTGCCTTTGGATTTTCATGGTCGGTGTAGGGAAGGTCAACGTGAAATGAATCCTTTTTATTCTTTGACAATTGGGAACATTCACACAGTCGATTTGTAACGTCGATTGTTTCATTAATTTTGTTATTTTGAAGTTTCTAAAATAGTTTCCCGCGAAGGTCTTATTTTTGCCTTCGACCAAAATAGGTTTCTTCGTAATAGGTGTAATTCTCCTACCACGTTGTAAAATGTTTTTTTTTTTAATAATAGGAAATCAGGTGTTAAACTTCATGGTTTTAATTGCCTTTATCAAGGTTATCTACCGCTTGTTTGAATGATGTAATATACCTCTTGTACCTTATGTTTGGATTATTATTATTATCATTAAAACGCTGCAAATAGGTACAGTAAATGGTGGCTGTGAGTAGGGTTGTACAAATATATAAAATAACACACCAGAAAGAGAATTGCATACAAATGAATAACACAGATCACATCCCACAATATTTATTCCAGCAGAAGAGAATTCTTCATTTCCCTACAGTTATTTGGAAATGGCTTTTTCTTTGAACTTTGGAAAGTTACTTCTTGGAAGATTGTTCTAGCCCCTTCCCGTTCTTGAATTATAGAACTTTTCCTCTCGTCTTTGTTCTTTAACTGTGTACGCACTCTGTGAAGATGGTCATTTTTCCCATAAAATTTTGGGTGGGAAAGTCTCTCTTTGAGCTCCTTCATTTCCTTTTTATTAGCGACCAATATATAAATAATATCAATCTTCGGTCCCTTTGCAGCTTTTCCAGAGATTCCTACCCCAGATTCGCTTATAGTGCTGTAACTCTTTCAAAACCACCCATGAATGAAGTAGAAGAAACAGAAAAATTTGTTGGGGTTAAATTTTTTAGGTAACTAGCTGTGAGGAATAGTTCAATAAAAAGTATTAGAATCCTTGTTTAAATCTATGTAATCATCCCTAGGTAATAGAAGTAAATTTTTCGCAGCAAGGAATACAAGTTTTCTCCTCGTTTCAGAATAGCTTACCATGAAGTTTAAAGATGCTTTTGTGTGCCACCAAATTAAATTTATTTTCATGCCTATTAATTTTGAAAGGCTTAGTAACGCCGTGACTTTGAATCTAATTTTTCTGCTCTATCTTCAGGTGATTGATCAATCTTTATTTACTGTAGTTAGTTGAAGCTGAGGCAATTTCTTGATGATAATACAAGCTCATTATAAATCTTATGAGAAACGTTACTTTAATTTGGAATGGAATGTAAATTGATATATTCGAGAAAATTTTAGAATATCTTTCCGGAAAATTATCGTAATTCATCTGACTTAAGAAAATATTTCAAAAGGGAGATTTTTCCCCAATGAGTTGCAACGGAAAGGAAGGTCTCCTAACGAGATGTTGCCAGAAAATTTTGTTTTTTTTTCCTCTTCCCCCGTAAACGGCTAATCAAAAGAGAATTTCCAAAATTAGGCGGTGAAGAAAAGGGGCTTAATCACTTCGATTCCGTTCGAGCACTACTGCTCGAATCCGATTGACTGCTTTGTCCGTTTATTATTTACTTGTAGAAGAAGGCGGCGGGGGAGCTTGGATGGTTCTCGGGGTAATTAAGCGTGAGCCGGATTAGGGAAAGACAAGATCTTTTATTTCTGGAGGACCGCGTTTTCACGGATTAGGAATTCGCCAAATAAGTTTTTCGATCGGTCGCCGTAAATACGAATAATTGTTGCGGGCCTTATAATTATATTATATATACCATTTAATTGGATTTAAGTGCAGGAATAATGCTAAAATAGTTCTTACTTCTGACTTTTTAAGGCTATCGGTTCTTGTCAGGAAGAGCAAATGAGTCATATGAGTTGAATAGCGTAGATAAAATTTTAGTGTGGCGAATCGAACTTCTTGTAGCAAATTTTCAGTGTTGATATTTTAGTTTTAATTATCATTATTCATTAGTTCATTTGTGGCATAGGATATAAAAGTAAAGGTTTAATTCTCCATTGTATGTTATGCTTTAGTATTAATAATGAACGATAGCGCCTTCTATATTGCACTGTTAATCTTTATATATTATATTGAGGTGTGAACCATGTCTTCTATCTTGAGATAATTATCTTTGTTCTTTGATGTTATACAAACTTTGGAAAGCTTTATACGTAAAATCTCAACCAAAAGCTTTCTTTGCTCGCTGTGAAAATTTTCGCCGCCATCGTTTCATCGTTTTACATTGTCTATTGATGTTATTTAATAGTTCGAACTTCATGTGCTTTTAGGCTTATCTTAGTTATTTTCTCGCTAAAAATAATGTTCTAAACCATTTCTTAAATGCTGACGTATCATAGTAGTATAATGGGAATTTTTCCGTGAAAGATTTTGTTTGTGGATGCTAACAATATATTTTGAATAATACGTTGTTTATCAACAACTCCTGATTTCTGCTCCCATAGTCTAGCTGTTTTTCAGTCCGAACTTTATTTTGACGCAATGGAGCTTTTTCCAATCCTGCTTGTCATAGAAATGGCGATGAAGCTCATTAAACGTGCCATTACACATCCGGGTTGTCGTTTTAGACGAGATCGCAGTAACCGAGTTGTGCCTGTAACTGGATTAGCTGCAACACCTCTCTCCGCAATTACAAAACACTATCGAATTCATTGGCGCGCTCACTTCCTTTTTAAACCCCCGCCTCCATGCCGATGCCAACGGACAGTGCAGTAAAGCGATTCGTCCGGTTCGTTTACATTCATCCAACCGCAGTGGCAATAGAATTTATCTTGCGCGACTAGCGAAAGGATGCTGCATAGAGCTGTTTCTAAGGCAACTAATATTACCGGTGTTACACTTGCATTTATGCTCTAAAACCTTCCCTAGATAGCATACTTGAACATCTTCCAAGATGAAGAATCATCCATTCAAAAATAAACAAATGGTACATATTTCAATTTTCTTCTAAAAGGGAGCTGTTGTTATTATGCCTTTCAAATATATTTTATACAAAAACGTCACTCCAGGAGTTTTAAGATCTGCTTGCCCCTGAATCTTATGCGGTCAGTGATACAGGAAACGAGAATCCAGAAGGATGTTTATATTAGAATAAAAAGAGTAAGTTCGTCGCGTATGCTAAATGAAACGTTGAAAATCTGAAAGGACCACATAAGCGAAAATAATTGAAAACCACGCCCTAGTCCCTTTGTTGGCCCTATCATCCCATGCGAAGCGTCCCTTTTTTGCTCTTGTCCTTTAACGCGGAAATGTAGCTGGTGTTCTCCTGGGAGTCGTCCCATACGATTCCTATCCTCTGGCGGATCTTCCTTTCCCCCTTTGCTTCAACGGCCATTACCTTTCGGTCCCTTTCGCATCAAATGAAACATGTGCGGGCCCTTTGAGGATCGAGGAGACTCAGATGTTGGGCGGAGATGGTCGCTCGCGTCGCTAGGCACTCGCTGAAGGAAGCAAAGGGATTGATCTCGTGGTCACACGGACGATTCAGGAGCAAAATTTTATTTCGGAAATGCATCGTTAGTTTCTTGAGCTCTGAGAGACCTCTTCTTTTGGGGTTTGTGGAACGCGGGAGCTTTTCGAAGCGTTGTCGTAGAGAAGCGGGTTGTAAGCGATACTGAGGCTCAATTTTTTAAAATTATTGATGAAATTATGTTGGAGGATCATGAAATCTGTTTCGTTTATTCCTTTCCCAAATAGAATACAAGCATAGAATTTAATGATTCTACTATTTAAAAAAAATGGAAATGAGAAAAATGTTTTATGGTAATCTCACTTATTATACTCGTATAGTAAATTGGAGGTTTAAAAACACTACGTAAGTCCGCAGATGGAACTCGCGTTTTGAGAAATAACAGGACATTCCGGATTAGTAATTTAGAGGAAATACCCTATGCACATTTCTGAAACAAAGTATCATCTTCTAGGGCGATCCTTGTGCGGCAATAAAGCCATCATGATTAATATTAAAGGCTTGTGTTCCGATGAGATACCTATTCATAGATTTAGTTACTGATATGAATTTTGTTACGTCATCGATGGTATTAAGATGTTGTAATTGGCGTAAATAGTCGTTAATTGTCATTGTTAATAAATCAAATTCGCATATATCACATAAAACATTACTGCCGTTGGGTTCCGCTTGCCAGATTCTCTCACGCGTGCCATAGGTTCGCCACATCTAGTCTAGGACGTCCATAAAGGATCTGGTAGTACGTAGTGATGTATCTTTTGATGGAATTAGACTTTCTCTAAGATATCAATATTTACCTTCGCAAATTTGCTCAGAAAAATAAAATATGAATATAAGAATATATATAATTATAAGAATGTGCTCCTCAAATGTGTGTAGAAGAATATCTAATGAAATATTTCCGAACGTCTTTGTCAGTATTGGTGTTGTTGATATCGGTGATCATCCGCTGGCTTGGCATTAAAGAACTGTGATGCAAGTTCTTCTTGTTTTGTTACAAGTTTGATGAAAATGAACGAGTTAAGATATATGTTAAAATGTATATTTATGAATATGAACGAAAATTAAGGTAGCGAAAGTAGAATATCTATATATATTAATATCTTGCTGTTTTATCGAACCATTTCCCGAAATTCCGCTTTTCTTTTATATACCTACAGAGGAAAAAGATTCGAAGTCCGATTGTTGATTCCAGACATTAAAACTGCTTGAAATGTAGATACGTTAACCCAGTTGATATCCAGTAGGATATGGTATTCTGGCTTAAATTACTATCGTGAACTTTCGTCAACGCAATGGGCTCTCTAAACGAGTTATCTGAGAATCATACGTGAATTGGGACGTTTACCCGTAATTCTTGCGGATTACTGCTAAACTCGATGATGTCCAATGATCTCCAATTTCATTTTGGGAAAATGTATTTGTCACGTGCAAACTGCATTAGAGCTTCACAAAAGATTTCCGCTTTCCGGTGAGTTTCCGAGCAAACGCGAAGAAAATGGATCACTATAATTCGAATACTATGGCGTCATAATCTCTAGATTCAATTTCCTCACATGTTGTTATCGGCGTTTCAATTAAAAAAGGGAATTCGTCGGATGTCGTTTTGTGCCGGACGACGCGGTATAATTTTATCTTTTCATCCGAGGATGTTTTTCGTTAGCCACGGACTCGGTTCATCTAGCCTTTCCCGCGTCACACCCGTCACGTTCGAACGTGGATTAATTTTGTTTTCCGCATGATTTTCTTACTCCCGCAGGCGGCGAAAAGTTCATAGGTCGGCGGGATTTTTCGGCCCCGCGGGCATCCGAAAAATTTTCTGGAATGTCCCGTGGGTGAAGAGTGGAGGATGCGGAATTTCAGCCGGGTTTATTCTCGATTGAGTGCGTGAGTCCGGAATAATCACTTTGCCGATTTTGAGCCCGTAACCGAGCACGATAAATCCGATTTATTAATTAAAAGGCAGCGACAAAATTCCGGATCTATTCGTCATGTGTCCAACCGTGCTGATATTGAGAATTATCTTGTGAAATCTCCCTTGTGAATCTCTCTAGCTTCGGATTTACACGATCTTTTTCTGTTGTAAATTATTAATTTAGATAAGATGAAAGATAAAATTTACTGATCAAAATCTTATATTTTTCCTTATAGTATTATCTGAAGTCAGCTGGATTAGAACGAAATCTTGATATATGACGCGGAAATAAATTCCATTTGTAGTTGCTTCGATTTCAAAGAGTATTTTTCGGTTCCTAGTTTCCTTTTCAATTAACTTGTAGTATAAAACATTTATTCCTATTTTGTTCTCAATTTTTCGTTTTTTTCCGCTGAAATTAACAGATTTGTTAAAATATATCTTTGACATTTTTCCAACGACTATGAATGTTTTGTTCTTGATTTGCGTGCAAGCAAAATCTGCATAGATTTACCAATTTCTCTAGTTTTCCATTTTTTCTCTAGTTTATGCATAATTACAAATTTCTAAAATTTCTCTCATGCGCAAATCAAAATGCTCTGTATATTTTTAAATAGGAAAATTCCGATTAGCTATTTACGGCGTATTCCGTTATTTTAGTTTGTTTTTTTTTTATTCGATGAAAGTGAGGTCTTCATTTTGTCCGTCATCTGTTGCCGAAGGTTCACTTTTATTTCTCTAGGTAATAACTAGCCTTCTTATTCACGTCTCATTTGGATATAAAAGAGAATAAAATTACCATTTCCGTAGCTAGCGGTCTATTATATTTACTGGACTGTAAATAGGATTTTTCGCATTTGATTTCCTCACAGTTCTTGTTTTTATTCATAATCGAATTCCCAAATTCCGTGAAATCCCAATTCTTTTCGGAAGGTGGCGTATAAATACTAGTATTTGACGCGCGTCGTATTTCGGCGCCAACAAAGCCAGAAGGAGAGGTGGTATATGTGGAAGGGATTTTTGATCCCCAATCGTGCGTGTGTGCAGCCCTTCACCATCGGGAGAGTTATGCCAGCCATTTCAACCCTTTCTACTTGTGACCTCCCCGTTGTTTCTCTCGGTACCTATGCCTCTTTCCACTGTTTCTATCGTTGTGCGGCCCTTCATTCCTCTTCGCCTCATTCTCTTCAAAATGCGTTCCATTCCGTTTTTCCATTCCATTTTCTCCATTTCCACGCATTGCTTTTTCGCCGTTACGGCGCTCTTCCTCTAGTGTTTCTTTTTTCTCCATTTCTTTCCTTTCTTTTTATTGGTGTAAGTCTTTCCGGTTTTTTGTTTCTGCAGACAGAGCCTCTTGATTTTTTGTATCGTCGTTCCTTATTTCCGTAGATTTTCTTTCACCGTTCTATCCGTTTATTCTTAAATCCACCCTTAGTAATCGAACGTTCATCTTTTTTTGACCCGCAGGGAGTATTAAATATTTTTGTATGTATATATTTATATACATAAGTGTTCTACCGTTCGGTAGATTCATGTGCATTAATATTCCCTATTCAATGCCGTTTCTTTCATTTCCTTTTTTATCCCACCTATTATTTCACCTAGCATCTCTTGTCTTCGTCTTCTCCTCTGCTTTTTCCCTTGGATCTTTACCCTTCAATTACATTCTTCAGTTGTAGATTACTTTCCAGGAAAAAGTTAATGAGTTACAGCTGCACTACAAGGGTATCGTTTGTTAGTTTTATTTGTTTAAATCTCTGTATTCTAGGGTTCTCTGTGTATAAAAGTGATGTATCGGAAATGCCCTTACAATTCGCGTATCAATAGAGGTGGTCAGTGGCATTTATTCTGCCTATCTGAAACTGAACTGAATTATTAAACAAAAAATGATTACTGAATTTGATTCGCTCTTTGATATTTTTATTGTTTAATATAAGGACTATTTTTACCTCATCATAAATCATCGCATAAGTATGCTCTGTTTCATTTGATGATGTCACTATTTCAGAATAAAATAGTGATTATAAATATCCTATACTTAACATCTGAGATTGTTTTAGAAATTTCTAAACTTCTAAATTTCTAGTTTTGTGACTGAATCGCGAATTACTGTTTTCGTATATTTGGTTTCAATTATACATTTTCCCGTATTTACAAGAATACAGCGAACTGTTATCTGAGCGTTTTGAGTATTGAAAATTACTCGAAAGAATCTATCAAATGCTTGGGCAATCAGATGTACGTGTAAGTGCTTCACTTTTCGTTAGAAACAGTGCACGACTTTTCAGTTTTCCGTGACTCCTAGTGTCACCGGAAAGCTCAAGTTTCACTGTATTATTTTTTCATGTAGTATTCTTTTACATTTAGTGTAAAAGTAAGAAAATAAGATCGCTTTGTAAGAACTCCTTATGCGCATTAAATGAAGATGCCCAGGCTCCTCCCGAAATCCACCACGTGGACTTATTTTTACTCATATTTAAAATGTCTGTTTTATGTATTTTCATCTTGATGCACTGGGTACTTAAGGTCCTTGTGAAGATTTCAGTACAATCTTTTACTTTAGCCCTCTCCTTTCTTCCCATGCTATCTCTCTTGTAGACGTATATATTTTCCTGTTCTATTTTCTTCTTATCTCGTTTTGCGCTGCACTATCAAAATCCATCTCCATCCTATTGTCTCTAAACCATCCTTCACCGGAACTACATACCTTTTGGCCTCGAACCTTCCTTCTCAAGACCTCCGTCCTTTTCTCACATTCTAGCTACGCGGAGAAAATAATAAGCAGAATTTCCCTTTCTTTCAGTCCCTCTGGGCATCCGGAGCCAGTATTCTGGATCCCTATCTTTTTCTTTCTTGCTCTTCTTTATTTTAAATCCGACCCCTTTTCAATTATTTCCGTCAGTTCGAAATGGTATCCGTATTGGCGAGACTGATCTTGGACAAAAGTATCTATATCTGTTGTATATACTTTTCTTTATTTAAAGTAGAATAAAAATCAGATTTCTCCGACGTCTGAGATTCTTTCACTTGGAATATTCTTTCATCTACATACAACGTTGAAAAAACGTTAACGCAGAAGTTTGCAATTACAGACGAGGCTGAATGTAAGTTTTTTTATACAACAAATACCTACTACGATAATTAGTGTTTGATTTTTTAAGATAACATTGTTGTGTCCAATACATATCTTTTACTCTACGAATATGCCTACTAAAATAGTACTAAGATGTAGAATATGTTAAGGCCTTTTTATTATTCATCTTTTTTGCTTTCATTTATCCATTAATTATGTTACCTAACATCTCAAATGTACCTTCTGTTCATCTACAGTACTGATTTCAAAGATTCGTGGTAACTCTTCAGAAAAGGAAACCAGGAAAATGATATATCAACTCAGTGTAAAAATTGAGTGGAATTCTGATGTTTCTTGAAAAATCGAGAAGAATAATCAATTCAAAATCAACGAAGTTTTCAATTCTCGAAAATCAACGTTTTATGTAATTTTTTGTATTCCGGACGATGTAGATTTCAATTCCGATTAGCTATTTACGGCGTATTCCGTTATTTTAGTTTGTTTTTTTTTTATTCGATGAAAGTGAGGTCTTCATTTTGTCCGTCATCTGTTGCCGAAGGTTCACTTTTATTTCTCTAGGTAATAACTAGCCTTCTTATTCACGTCTCATTTGGATATAAAAGAGAATAAAATTACCATTTCCGTAGCTAGCGGTCTATTATATTTACTGGACTGTAAATAGGATTTTTCGCATTTGATTTCCTCACAGTTCTTGTTTTTATTCATAATCGAATTCCCAAATTCCGTGAAATCCCAATTCTTTTCGGAAGGTGGCGTATAAATACTAGTATTTGACGCGCGTCGTATTTCGGCGCCAACAAAGCCAGAAGGAGAGGTGGTATATGTGGAAGGGATTTTTGATCCCCAATCGTGCGTGTGTGCAGCCCTTCACCATCGGGAGAGTTATGCCAGCCATTTCAACCCTTTCTACTTGTGACCTCCCCGTTGTTTCTCTCGGTACCTATGCCTCTTTCCACTGTTTCTATCGTTGTGCGGCCCTTCATTCCTCTTCGCCTCATTCTCTTCAAAATGCGTTCCATTCCGTTTTTCCATTCCATTTTCTCCATTTCCACGCATTGCTTTTTCGCCGTTACGGCGCTCTTCCTCTAGTGTTTCTTTTTTCTCCATTTCTTTCCTTTCTTTTTATTGGTGTAAGTCTTTCCGGTTTTTTGTTTCTGCAGACAGAGCCTCTTGATTTTTTGTATCGTCGTTCCTTATTTCCGTAGATTTTCTTTCACCGTTCTATCCGTTTATTCTTGCATCCACCCTTAGTAATTGAACGTTCATCTTTTTTTGACCCGCAGGGAGTATTAAATATTTTTGTATGTATATATTTATATACATAAGTGTTCTACCGTTCGGTAGATTCATGTGCATTAATATTCCCTATTCAATGCCGTTTCTTTCATTTCCTTTTTTATCCCACCTATTATTTCACCTAGCATCTCTTGTCTTCGTCTTCTCCTCTGCTTTTTCCCTTGGATCTTTACCCTTCAATTACATTCTTCAGTTGTAGATTACTTTCCAGGAAAAAGTTAATGAGTTACAGCTGCACTACAAGGGTATCGTTTGTTAGTTTTATTTGTTTAAATCTCTGTATTCTAGGGTTCTCTGTGTATAAAAGTGATGTATCGGAAATGCCCTTACAATTCGCGTATCAATAGAGGTGGTCAGTGGCATTTATTCTGCCTATCTGAAACTGAACTGAATTATTAAACAAAAAATGATTACTGAATTTGATTCGCTCTTTGATATTTTTATTGTTTAATATAAGGACTATTTTTACCTCATCATAAATCATCGCATAAGTATGCTCTGTTTCATTTGATGATGTCACTATTTCAGAATAAAATAGTGATTATAAATATCCTATACTTAACATCTGAGATTGTTTTAGANTTTAATAGAAAACTACATTAATTCGTAATATTTTGATTGATTTTTGAAACTTTTGACAAAATTATTAGAGTGGAATACGTTGCGAGCTATTTTTGGACGATCGTGTCTGTTAACTTAATCTTGTTTCTCCATCTGCGCAATACCTCTCTCGTTAAGTTCATCCTGTGTTACCTTGGGCATCGGGAACAAAAAAGGTTAACTGTGTGATGGATAGCTTTTGGACGTTTTTGCGTGCGGGGCGGACTGTGTGACGAGGCGGCGGTTGCGGACGCCGACGCACTGTTTGATGGGCTTTAGTGTCACTCGGAAGGAGTTCGACGTTTGACGGGAATTTTTTGTGCGACTGCGGAATGGAAACTCGAGGTGAAAAATCAAAGCGCAAAATTTCGATTGTGCGAACAATCTCGGATGTTTTTCTGCCTCGTTTCGTCTTTTGACATTCTTGATACTGGAAGCCAGCGGTATGAAGAATTGGATTGTGTACATGGATGGGGAAAATGGCTTTCGCTCTAGTTACTCCCTCTTCACACGTAGATGTCGCGTGCTGAAGTCATCTGATATATTTCCGTCGTATAATAATGTAGTATGAATATTCGGAATATTTAATGTTCAAACTCATTTTCCCTTTATTTGCGATAACATATTGTGCTAAGTTTTGGACAAGGATTGTTTTGAGGTTACATTTATCTTAACTTAGATTTTATGCTAAGAAATTTCTTACTATAGCGTACATAAGATATCTGGCTTGAGAAATCACCTAGTCAGCCTATTTTCCTAAAACTGGTAATAAATTGAGAATTTTATTGAAGCTTTACCATTAAAATAAGCCGTATCGTCAACGTCAATAAGGTTCATATGAACGACTGTTTAGAGCATGCATTCGAAAAATCTTAATTTTGCTAAAGGCCATTCAAAGTTCAAATTGACTATTGACCTCTTCCTCCCTTCCCAAATGCTCTGTCATTGCTTTTTTCTGCGCGTGGAGCTTAATCAATCATGCATTCTTATTGATAAATTTGTTTCTCAAAGTACTTTTCAACGTAGTATCATCTTCGTTTCATGCTTGGCGGCATTAAGTATTTTTGCGCTCCTTTGAAATATGGATTATAGATTGTCCAATTATAAGTTAATTTCATTGAATAGAGTACATATTTTTAACAATAATTTGACTTAACGTGAACGCTTTGAAATAGCGTTAACCATTATTTTCTCAGTCATGATAACGATGGTAATATGCGGATTAGTAAACCTGACTTTGAAATCAGTGACTACGAACATTCATCCCCATCGGAAAGAGTGCTAGAGAATGAGTGGCGAAACATTATGAGGAAAGAGGTTTGAATCGCGTAGAAGGAAAGAGTGGTTTAAAAGAGTTAGTTGAGAAAGTCATGTCGCGCCGTTGGAGCCGACGCCCCTCATCGTCCATAGGCCTTCCCGTCCTTCCCCTGCGACCTTAACCCTCTCTACCAACCCTACGGCGCGCCCCAGGGCCTACCGACGTATATCGTAGCGATCGATCTTACCCTGCCTCCGAGCCTTGGCTTTTCCAGTTCCTATTCTATCTCCCGGTCACTGTTTGACCCCTTCGCGAGAAACACACATAGCGAGCCACAGGAAAGAGCCTTAGCGAGGGGGAGATCTGAGACCCATTCAGGATTAGAGTGGAGTAGAATGGATAAGGCTTTCGGGAGGTTCTCTCCATCCCTCTCCTTTATCTAGAGTGAGGAGTGACGACTATTTTCTCGCAGCGGCGTTTGCTGGCCTTTCCATGGATTATACCTCGGCCCCCCACTCGTGCGTTTAAATGACATTAAAGGCGGTTGGAGAGAGTGAATTTCGGTCTCGTCCCAGAAGGTGCTTTTATCTTCGATTGATGTGGTTGTTTGTTGAGTATTTGGATGTACTGAAGTAAAACTTAAGCTCAGAAAAAGGAATTGCCGCGTTTAAATATTTTTTGACTTAAAGAACGTCATAATGATTGATCGCTTATGGAACTTCATTTAGAATTCATTTAAGTGTCTATTGTGAATGCCGTAACTAGTTATTTCGATACTTTTCACCGAATGTTTCTCTCTCTCTCTCTCTCTCTTAAGGAAAATTTCCATGTTCTTCTCAATTCGTCCAAGTTGATATTATCTTAACATTAAATCAGGATTAAAGAAAATTGCACTTATTTTTGACGTCACCAATTGGTGTTGTTGATTCGCAGTTTCATCAATAGCAGAAATAAATTAATACTTTGATTGAATTATTTTAGGTTTTTTTTTAATGTGGCATATATGAAGTTAGACTTCAATTATGTGTACTTCTAATCTTGTTTGAGCTATAAATTAAATGGTGTTTTCGTAGAGCTTATATACATTTTCAGGATGTCAGTTTCATTCCCGAACGCTAAGAATATCACGACGCATTTTGGATGTTAAATGTACTCATTATGCTTGATATTTTAGCTACACTAAGAGATTATCGTTATTAAACGATGTTTAAATTCCTTGTCAGATTTAAATCTATGGTTTAGCTCACGTTTAAAGCTTATCTAGAGATGATATGTCTCGTTTAATTGAGTTATTAGGATTAAAGGTTCTATCGCGTGATGAAATGATTTTTGATTGAAAGGGTCTATATGGCTCTTATTCATGAAAAGTAACTGCTATGGGCAATGCAATGGGCAGTGCTATGGGGTATTATTTATCCGTAAAGTATCTGATTAATTGCACTTTTTACTCAGTTGGTAGTAGCATTTCCTCGGAGTATCAAAATATTTTATTCATAGAGCTTTTCTAGCTCTGCTCAGTGTTAGCAACTGTAAATTAATGTAATGTATTTTATTCCATTTACGAATTTGAAGCACATTTAATGACATATTTAGAATCTGTCGCGACAAAGTCTAATATATTCCAGTTCCAAATTATTTCAGAAATGTTTCGTTCTACTCATTTATTCACACTCATATACTCATCGACCCCTATCTAATATTTGTTATATTCTAAGTAATGAAAATTCTATATATTGAGGTAAAGTAAAGACGTTATATTGAGGTAAAGTAATCAAAACATGCTTCAGGAAAGATTTCTGAGATTTTTGCAGCTCTCGAAAACTAATCTTCGAACAAATCCCATCATTTTGGAGGACCAAGCGACGAGTTTGAACTACTTCTTGTTCCGAAAGAGAGGGCAGTTTTAAAACTTCTAAAAAGTAGGTTCATGTCTGGAGCAGACATAAAAGTGGTCGAAGCATCATCCTTTCAAGAAGTGCAATAAATGGAAGAAACTAAGTGGCTCCGTGATGTTTATGGCAAACATTAAAGTGCTGATCTTTGCTAAAACTTCTGAGAGGTTTCTTTGAATTAGTACGTATATTATAATTCTTAAACTGGTTGTTTGTTTAAATAGTCGAAACTCTGCCTTTGGAATTCCCCTTGTGTGTGCAAGCAATATCTGGTAATAAAAATAATTATTTTGTGGTATTATACAAGTGATCTATTGTTCGTTTCACTTCCACTTAGACGAGTGGCTACTGCGTTAGCCTTTGGTGAAAGCGGTCCCGAGTTCAATTCCCGGTGGGAACCCATATGTGCGAAATGAAACAGTCGAAGTACTATAAACGGTACTGCTACGTAGGATTTGTTTTTCACTATCTTCTATTGATAACATTTTTATGATGGAGATTTTTACATGGAAACAGAAGCTTTTTATTCTCTGTCTCATCCCCAAATTAAGGCGAAATATAATGTAATCCTCCGCCTTTCTTCTCCTTCATCATAACCACCATATCTCTCCGCGGAATTCCTCTCACGCCCAACCCTTTTTTATTTATCGCGTTGTTTTTCGCCCTCATCCTGCCTCAACCCCTTCCGGTGGTCTAAGCGTGGGCTCTTTGGCGAGAGGGTTTTTATTTGCCTTGAGGCTCTGCTACCATTCTTACCCAGCTCTCCCTCTAGATGTCTCTTCCTCTCTCTGATCTTCTCCAAATCCCATCTACGTGGGCAAACACAAACACATCTCAATTGTGGCGGCTTTATCCTGTCTCCTCTGCTTCTCTCTATACGCCGCTCTTGTGTTCTCACCTCCTCTCCCTGCACTTGCTGTTATTTTCCCCTCCTTTTCGTATCTTTCCACGACCCTACGTTCTCGTTTGTATCTCTTTAAATTTCTCGATTTTATTCTCTTCTTATTCCGCCTTTCCTCATTCGCGTCTTGTCTCTTTTCTGAACGTCCTTGGATCTCTTTTCCTCTACTCTTTACCTTTTTCGTCTCAGGGTTTCCTGTTTTAGCATTCACCACAAGAAATTCTCTTTATTCTATCTTATTATTTATGTACCGCTCGGGTGGTTTAGGGAATATATTTCTTGCTCATCGCGGTTTACTTCTTCGGTTTTGGATGAATGAATTATTTTAATAATGATTAGATTTTTCGTGAAAAGGAGAAACTAAATACCTTTATAAGTCGTCTCTTATATATAGACTATTGATAAAACGATCATATGTTGATATTTTTGTACTTATGGTTTCAGCTTCTAAATAGCGTTTTCCACAGCATTTTCATTATTTTTTAATTACTATAAATTGTTATATACAGCAATTAGAAACTATTTGAGATTTAAGTAATTAAATAATTATTTGATATGCAAAAAGTTCCGCTTTAAGGTCGTAGGGGGCTAAAATAATACTTAAATACAGTCGGCCTACATTATTGTGCTTTTTCCTTATTGGTACGGGAAGATGGAAGAAGAGAGAGAACAGTCTCAGTCTGGTCTAATACATTTATAAACTGGCTAACTCAAATAACTTCGCCATTTAGCGTTCTTTCATTGAAATTGCCTCTAGAAATTTAAAAAATAATTTTTCAAGGAAATTGTTTTGAGAAAGATTCCTGATTTAGGGATTGCTATCGCAGTATTTGTTGAATTATATCTTAAGGTCTTTGATAGCCGTCAACTTATTTTCAAAGATCTACTTTTTTACGAATCCAAGAATTGAATCGTCTACGTTCTCATTTAATTATTATTCTATTTTGTTCAACATCTGAAAGTTAAATGTCAGATTGGAATCTTTCCTGGTTTAGTATTTCCTTTCTCTTTAGCTCCATGAACTGCGAGAAAATTTTCTCTCGCCAAATACATCGTTATTCTCTCCGTCTCATTTTCTCTTTCATTTGCTCTCCTGTAGTTTTAATTCGTAATTTCACCGTTCTCTTGGCCTGAATTCTTTCTATTTCACCATTTTCCTCTTCGCAAGTTCCCGTTCTCATCTCCACGCTCTTTTTCTCCTCTGGATCATTTCTTTGTATTACTTCAGGTGTTCTTGGAGGAATTCGTGGGTGTTTCACTCCGTGCATCTGCGTCCGACGGAACACCAGTATTTTCCGTCTGCGTTTCACTTCACAGTTTGCGCTTACGGTCTGCTGGGCGAGTACTTTTCCGCTTTGATCGCTTGTGGGCTTGCGATTAGTCCGTTTGTTTGGAGACGAGATCACTAGTTCGTACTCTTGAAAGCGTTTTCTTTTCCGTAACTTTGCAATCACTGGGTGTTGGTGTTTTCGAAAGATTCATCCGATGGGAAAGAGACGTTTGTTGGGTGGATAATGGTTTTAAAAATGTCCCTCTTCAAAAGTCAATAAGCTCTGTTTGATCAGCGTGATTGTTTCTGTTCGCACCTGATCGATATCCTTCTTTTATAGCCGAGGAATCTGCTAAATGCATGACGTTTCGTTAAAGCGGAACACACTCGAGAATTGCTAACTCGACAAATCATTGCGTAGTTATTACCACCGTCGACCATTATTATACGTTTTCATGAGACAAACTCTTTCCGTGTTGAAATAAAAAATATATTTTGGAATCATGAATCATGGTGGTGTTTCACAGGCATATTGAAAGTCTTACTAGGTCGTTGACATCCAGTTTAGCCTTGCATGATACCAAAACGTGGCACACACGCACGCTTGATCCATCAGTTAGTATTCATTTAAAACGCAAATGAATCATCTGCTTTATGTTGTAAAATAGAAAAGCGACTCTGTGTTCCAAACGTTCCTCCCTAAATGTATGGGTTTTGGCTGTGTTACATAAGATTAATCATCCTTTGGATCCATGCCAGATGAACCAGAATGTGTTTATGTTGCTGTCTTCCGAACAGTTTCTCTCTCCAGTATAATTTATTATATCCGAAAATCATTTATGATCGATAAATTTAGAATTTCGCGGTTTTATGTTGACGAAGAAAATATTTGAGAAAAGTCAGCGTACGTTTCGCATTCTCTTTACTAAAATTCTCTAAATTCTTTTAAAAGACACTCGTGTAGCGTAATCATGTGTAATGTGGATACATTTCCTCTTTCCCTGTAGCAACTGATTTATTTGTTTATCGTGAATATATCTGATAAATATCGATTTAATCGCGAAAAATATTTCAAGAGTAAATTTGTTTGACATTAACTCAGTAGAAGTTAATTCTTGTACATCAGAAATAACATGTTGCGATATTTTGCTTTTCCTTAATCCTCTTATCCTGCATGTTCTGGGACCTTTTCAATATGTATCAAACGAGATAATCCTTGCTAAATGAAAACTGCTGTATTTATTTTCTGACTTAATAAGTATTTCTTTGTATTGCGTACATACAGCAGTAAGTTTCCTAATCGATACTCTATCCTTTTTAAGGCTCAACGATTCTTTTTCTCCAAGAATGTAAATCAACGTTTATCGTATGCATTAAATCAAGGATTGGTATCTTTTTGGCGCGATGAGCTAATTTTTATCCAAAATATCAAACAGTTCGGATCAATGAATACTGTACATTTATTCTTGTTATTTGACATATTACTAGCCAATCTTTTGTTCTTTAAATATCAAAATACAATTAAAATTTCAGAAAAAAATGTAGAGGTTTTTGGTTAGTTATTCCCATGTTTAGGGTGATGGGAATATATTCGGTGTCTCAAATTTGTAATCCTAGAATAGTTTTTAGAAGAGTTAAAAAAATTCATAAACAGATTTCAATTAAGGAGAATATCTTACTGTAATCAGCGTTCGATGACTTCAACCCTTAGTGTACCACTATGCTCTGGTTACGTAGTGTATTGCTTAAGAAAGTAAATAATAGAGATAGAATTTAATAAATTGTTTTCATAGTCTTCAATGGAACTAGCAGTTATATCTGCAGTTAATTACTTAATTGATTTTAGGTCTCATATAATTTTATATATATCACGATCGGATATTTTGATTCCGGAGAAACTCCCTAAATTTTCTGCTACAATTGGCAGTTGCAAATATCTTGTAATCATATTTGTATGTTTGCAAATAGCCTTTTAAACTTAAGAATAATTTTTGCAATGTGCTGTACCTCTTTCATCGTAAATGAAACTTTAAAGCTGTTCTGAAGCAACCCATCCATGCATATTGTTGGTAGGTACCTAACTTTAGTCTTGTTTATGTTGGAACTCCTTTTTCTTCGGAAATATGGGTGGAATCTCTATAGAATAGCATGTCCTATTCAATTTTTCCTTTGCCTCTAGAAGGTGCGTATTTCGTGTCGGATCCCATTTATTCCTCGCTTCTTGTTCGCTTTACCCCTCGGATTTTCTCCGCTACTTTTTTATTCTTTACGCTGTGAAAATAGAGGTTCTATGTGAGGTTTGTTTGCGCTTTTCCATCTCCATATGAAGCAACGAATGATAGGGTGGCTTTCTCCTTTGATTCCACGTCTCTTCATCCTCCCAACTCCTACCCCGAATTCACCCTCTTTTTTTGCTCTTCGCAACCCCTGAATCCTACCCCTTTTTTCATTATCTGCCTTTCTGACTTTACAAACGTTTCCTTTTCTGCGGAGGGAAAATTCGAGGGTGAAAAAAAATTTTTCCCTTATTCCATCCGGGAGTCAATCAGGGAATTCGGTTCGGTCGCTACCGATTTATTTTTTACATTAATCGCGTTATTCTCGATCCCTTTTCTGCGTGCGAGAAGAGGCGTGAAAATTGCGAACGTTCTCTCTCTGAGGCCTTTTTGCCAGCGTTCGGTTCATTTGAATCTGTAAAGCCCCGCCTTGATTTTTTCATTTCCCCTTTAAGTAAGGAGCTATCGGGATTGTTGCGCAGTCCTCGTGCTCTTTTTTTCCTTTGTAACAGCGTTATTTTGATTGATCTCATTTTTCGGGACGGTATCCTACCTTCGGGCGGGGTTAGACTTTTATTGCCTCTTTTGTATTCCACGTAAGATTTCGCGTTGGAGACTTGTCTACGTCAAAAGGACTCCAAAAGGATTTTCTTTACTTATCGGACAGCGTATTCCGCCCGTCTCTAGTTGCGCTATTCGAAATGTTTGATTCTCGACTGGTACGTGTGCATTCACCAGAGCTTGTATTGCCGTAAAATTCCTCTATGTTCATGTTAGCAGTTGAAGTCTGTAGGCTGAGCAAAAACTATAGAGGAAATAAAATGAGGGAAAAGTGAGAAACGAGCTTTATTCTAGAGATTGAGGGAAAGGACGAAGGAAAGATGCATTGAATGAAGTTCTCTCGTTTGCCAAGTATTGAGCTTTAAACATTTGGAATGCGCCCCAAAGAGTAATATTGATAATTCTCGGAGTACTCTCTTTAATTCTTTAACAACTTTCACATCTTCGATACGAACGTGGCGATAAAATCCTTTTGCTTCGCCCGAAGGGAGTTTAATTAGTGCTAAACGACCTCTTCCTTTCATCAATTTGACTCATTTTCTTGTTTGTGCAGACGCCTGTAATTTTGGCGGAAGGATTTTGCCCGGGCTTTTAAGCCCCTAAAAATCCTCCACCCATTCCTTTTCCGATAATCTCAGCTTTCCCATGCATTTTACCACCGCCAGTTGAAGCAACCCCTTCCATTCAATCTCATTTGTTCTCTTTGCACCCAATCTTTCTTCCTTCTCTTTACATCCCTTGCCCCTCCTTCTAAGGATATACCTCCCCTTTTTAAAGTTCCACGTCCCTTCCACATCCCTTCCTTAGCCTTCGATCAGGGCTTTGAAGTCGGATTTATTTCCCTTGGGATCTTCTAGGCTCTAAATAAAATGCCCCCTTGGCGACCACTCCCTCGCACATACAGAAAACTCTTTTTTCCTCAGGAGAGCGTCTTTTCTCCACCCTCTCCTTCCATTTCCTCCTGTCGCTTCTTCAAGATGGCGTCCGCCCGTTTTCTTTTGTTTTATGCCCCGGCGGAAAGGTCCCAACCCCTCCCGTATTCCACAGAAAAGAGGTTTTTTCGTCCATTTTTAGTTTTTCATCGTTCATTTTTTGGTCTTTATATCTCTCTTCGAATATCGTGAGGTGGTGCACTAGCTAAGCTACTGCGGTGAATTGTAATATCTTACACTCAATTTACTACGTCTTTATCGACTTAGCTGGAGTGAGATTACAGTAAGTATCAACGTAGATTGCAGTTCATTCTTTAGTTATATTTTGGGAAGATTCAGGCTTAGACAGATTCCCAAGTTTTGGTTATTACTGCAAAAATCAGTGTTTAAATTTCAACATACAAAATTATCTCTCTTTTAAATATGATTTTTTCTTTATTTTCAGTTAATACATCTCTCTGGAAATGACTTCACGTTTTCCTAATTTGAAAAACTGGAAAGTTGTGATTTTTTAATTCAACAGTGAAGAGCTTCTCGAATGGAAAAATCGGTTAAGAAAAGAATGGTTGAAATTTATTAGAAACTGCTATCTTTTGCTGTTTTATTTATTGCGAGCAAATTCTCAAAAATTATTACCGCCATTCTCCAGCAAACTAAACATGCGTAAATATTAAATTACTTTAATTAAAAAGAAATAAAATTTTCGTGATTTTGGGACTGTTTACAGGAGAAAAGAATGGAATTTGAGACCATGTATGTTAGGAGGAAATAGAGGACTGAATGACAAGTGCTATTGCATTTGACGATGTATTGGATTTTGTTTGTTTGGAGTTCATCACAGAACGTAACATCCCTTATATGCAGGTGACATTCGACGGCTGAATAAGGAAAATAATTTTCCCGAAACGAAAGACATCTTATACTCTTCCTCCCAATCCTAAGGGCCGCAGTGCGTGGGTGGGAGGTTCCCGAAGAATCCTGTTTTATCCGATATACTGTATTTCTAGTGAGTGCGTCCCCTTTTTGCTTGCCCCGCCATTTCCTTCCTCAATTCCACGGTAGTCTCGCGGTCCGCGACGCTTTTGTGGCCATCATTTTTTATTCGGAGGATTTTTTATCTCTGTCATTTAAATCGTCCCCATTTACCGCTCTCTTCTCTGCCTCTTCTTCTGTTCACTCCTATCCTTTAGAATTCTTTCATTTCTATTTGTATTTGAATGTTCTTATGTTAATGTGTGTCTCTGATATCTTCGTTAAGCAGAAATAGATGAACCTGGCTCTTCATTCGGTAGTCAACATTCTTTGATTTATTGAAATAGCGTTGTTTATGAGTCTTAATTTTCACCTGAAGATTAATAAAAAGAAATATAATATAGCAGCAAATAGCACTGAGATATAAATGTGTAATTGATGGAACTCTGCCAAAGCAGAGATATTTACATATTCGGGAAGCAAAATCACAGACGACGGAAGAAGTGTAACAGATATAAAAAGCAGACTTGCTCAAGCAAAATTGCTTTCAGCAAGAAAAAAAACAGTTACTAATATCTAAACACACACATTTTACTTAATGGGAGTGGTCAGCTATCAATGCATGCATGCATGCGGAGGAAGTTCCAGAACATATTGAACTATTAGCACGTGGAACACTGATGAAGAGTTTAAATACGCCTATCGATTTCATTTACTTGCGCTTCCAATTTTCATCAGAAACGGGCATTTCCTTATAGGAAAGCCATATTTAAATCGTAGGGAATCAGGTAGCATAATCGTCAAATTCCCTTGGTACTACCTGGTCGCATTTTTCTTCACCTACTTTCTCAAAACTGCCTCTCACTCTCTCGAGCCATTTAAGTCTTAGACATTCCTTCTATCTCTCTTCTTTTTTGTTGTGAATATCCCTTATCCATGGCATCTCTCTATCGCGCATCTTCTTCTTTATCCCCTTATTTTCTCCTCTCCATCGCAGCGTCTCTCTCTTCTGTAACTCCATTCTCATCTCCCCTTCGAAGAAGATTATCAGTCTACCTCTCGACGAATCCGTAATGTTACACCTCAAGCGCTGAAGAGCCCTTCAATGTGGACAGTTAGGAAATGAGGCTCCACTCAGGTCATAATTATAGTCTTGTAACTACATTAATATTAATCCATGAAACGTGATATTAAAACAAAATCATCATATTTGTGATATGATGAAATAACCAGTCAGTTTGCCTTTGCTACCTAAAGTTGAAGCTGAGATTTTATATCTTAGGTGTTGGTGTTCCATGAGCGCCTATTTCAGTTTTACTTTATCTTGCGATTACCGTATCTCTTTGCTTAAGTATTTACTGTCTTGCGCGTCTCTTATTCATTTTGTTGCTTATTTTTTGGTTTGGTACTTTCTCTGCATTTTCCCTCTGTCGTTTATGTTTCGCTCTTGCTTCCTTCTGCTTTCACTGTTTTCTTAGAGATTTTAGTTTTTTCATTTACTACTGAACTATCTTGAAACATAAAAATTTCGTTCTCCCTGTTCTATTTCTATCCTTCATATCTCCAAATTGTCATCTTTCTTTACTACTTGTTTTGTCTGCCAATGTCTTATCTATATTGCATCTTTCACTTATCGTTAACTTTTTGGGTTAACGCCCAGATAAAAACATAAAACCTGCAGATCTTGCTATGGTAAACTTCTTTATTCTCTGTACCGCACCCTTTCTATGTTATATCCTCTGATAGGACTTTATACCTACATGCATCTTTGTAGTTTCCTTTTTTAAAGCTTGCCGATCATTCTCTTTCTACATAACTTTATACATTCTCTTTATATATATAACTTCTTTTTCCATTACACCAAATGAAGTAGTCTCTATGTATAGCGAAACTATTCAATAATTCAGCTTTCTTCCTCATTTTTGTTCTCCCCATCCGTTTCTGTTACTTTCCGCTCCTACACCTCTTTCAATTATCCTCTTCGTTGTCGGAAACCGCAGTCGAGTCTGTAGCTCACGTAATTTATCCTGCGAGGAGATGCGTCCTCTCCTTTCTATTTCACTGTCTTTCTTTTCGTTTTCTCTCTTGGTTTGGCCGCAGTCCTGTGGGTCGTTGAACCAGTCCGAATATTTTCCCATGAACCATTTACCTGATGGAAGAGGGATAAAATGTTCTGAGGGTCTTTACATTGCTGTGCATTTCTGTTCCCTTCCGGGACCGAACGTATTATTTTACATCCTCTTCAAAGTTTCGTCCGACGTATGATGCGGTATTGTGGGGAAAGGGTCCCAAGTCCCGTGAATTTCCGTCCCTGCGGTTTTCTTGTTTAGTTTTCGCGTGAATACTTCGCTACGCTTTGAAGCTGCTACCGGGGAGGAGTTTTATCTCATCCTGACGTAGATGCTGTGAGATGTGTTTTCTTACTTTCGGTAATAGGTGCCGATTTGGTTGAGAGACGCAAAAAGCGACGGTGGTTAGTAATGAGACGGTTAACTTATGAAATTAAGTTAGTACATCGATGGCTATTTGCTGAAACTGGTCGGCTTTAATTGACAGTCATAACAAACAGGAAGGTAAGTTTATTATGAAAGGGAAGTAAAGCAAACAGGGAAGCACGGAATGCGAAGGATATTTTGTTTTAAGTGAATTACGCGGGTATTTATTGCTACCTCTGTTAAGTGTTACAACAGTATGTTCTATTATTTACATTACTTCTCGCCAAGATTTTTTTAAAATAAGCGCTACGTTTACATTTAAGGTATATTTTCTAAGGTGTATCAATGACGACCATCAGTTAATCATAATTGAGAATTCGTGTGAAGAATTTTTGTAAAGAATCAGTACTTTTTGCTATCTTTTTCTTGGTCCTTTCGATCTCTTATTAAAACTCCTTCTTTGTATACATTTTTTTACCTCATTAATCTGCGTCTACATAAACAATAAATGTCCCGATTTACTAAGATATTTAAAGAAAAATATCACTCATTTTAAATAAATATGAGTACATATGACTTTAATATGTATACAAGCTTGTTTTTCACTAATACAGACACATGTGTTTGATGCAATGATCTAATGGTATCGTCATGGCGAATTTCAAGGAATAATTAAAGAATGTTCCTCCTCATAAATGCAAATCCTTCAGAGTAGAATTTTAATCAAACCTTGCAGTATTTCAAGCCATTAGAAGTAATATTATTAATATTATGGATTGTGAGATATACTGGCTCCGAATAAAAATGTTATTAGTACTCGATGTAATCTTATTTATTAGTAGTCATAATTCGGTTAGAAAATTCATACTTAAATCTTAATATGAGAGTCAGATATAAAGTACATTTTCTAATTTTAGCAAAATCGGCATATAGTGCAAGAACCTGCAAAATCCGAACTACTATATCAGAAATAATAGTAATAATCTTCCTTTCCTTTAATCCTTCTAAAGTTAGTTTATAGTCTTTTTCAGTTCTAATGGAACTTTTAAACGATTTCACTCTATATAATAGAAGGAAGTATCGCAATATAGTAATGCATCTGAAGAATTGGATCAAGGGCGTAAATATATATAAAGCAAAATCTCAACGTTTGGTTTCGTCTCCGATGGCTGGACGCTGCGATCGATCGGCAACGAGCGGGAAGAATAAATAAATAAAGTCGATCGATCTACGGAAAGTTTTTTTAATCTGTCAGAGGATCGGCTCTTCCATTAGGGCTTAGTGATAAATGACCGATGTCGGCGACTAGATATGTTGGGTATTTCTTTTTAACTTAGTCCACTTAAATTTCACAATTTTCTGAACTATGTGGATTTTGCTTCTAGTTAGCAATATTTTCATATACTGATTTTTTTGCTGGGGAATTCTTTCAAGAGTAGCTTAGATAGTTCGTAAATCCCTAAAACCTAAAAAAAGCTTTTCTCAAATCGCAGTTTTAAAATTCGAGACTCATAGAATTAAATTAACTATCAGAACAAATTTGCTTAAATCCCAGATGGATTTTTAAAGCCATTGAGTGAATCAGAAGGTCTACATTTAAGTATTCAAGTCTTCGGCTAAAAAAATTAGGTCATGATCTCCGGTAATGTAGCAGAAACTTATTCGTAGAGTGTAAAAGGAAGTGATAATTTTTATAGAGTGACGGTTTAATCGTCACTGGTCTTGTTTATGATGTTTATATCTTTTTAGCGGTACGAAAATGGGTTTATTGTTTATTTACGTTCTTTAACGTCAATTTCTATTTTTTACTTTATTCCCATTCCATTACCGCAATTACGTCAATTTTCTTGTTTGAAGTGTAATTGAATGGTAGGAAAACCTGATGCCGATGTGTACAAAATCCGATCGTGTTAAACATATATGTGGACATTTGTAAAATGTGATTTTTATTCCGACATGTTCTTGTTATGGATTTATCATGATAAAACCTTTCACAACTGATGTTATTAAATGATTGATTGCTCTTTGGTTAATTGTCTAACGGAATATTTTGCTTTTTAATTGCTTTGTTAATTACTTCTTTCTTTTATTTACAGGTGAGTCAACAATGAATTCTCCTATTGATATTTACGGTATAAGATAAGTTTGATCAATGACGGGTTGACGGGTGCGTGACTTAGTTTAGTAATAATTCCATCGATGGTATAAGATATGGTACTGATATGTAATTCTTTTAGGACAACCATAGTTTTTTTTAACTTAAAATGTATGACTTAGTTTAATTAGATTCTTAGCTCTCAGTGATGTATCAGACATGCCCATTTTCTTTTTACATTTGCAAAAATATGATTCGATTACGAAAACTGCGATAGAATTTTTGTATTCGTAATATGGAGGATTTTAACAAAATCAGATTAGATTTTCAACAATTTACTTAAGACGTAGATGTATTGTTTTCCTTTTCACGTTCTCTTTCGAACTACATTTTGAATTCATCTATAAATATTAAGTTGGTCTAGCTCACTGAGCTATAACTTTAAAATTAATCTTTTTCGCTGGTGATAGGTTTTTGTACTTAATTGTGTGCAGTTTTAGATAAATATCAATCGTTTACATATCACGTTATTTTTACCCTTGTTAGTTGCTAATAAAAATGACCAGCGGTCTGAAGAAATTTGTAAGAATTCATCAATAACCTGACATTCCTACTACTACTTTGAAACTGCGCTAAACTGTTAACTGTGCTACTAAATATAAGATTGGAATGGAAATTAAATTGAGCTCGGGAAAACAATCATTTGATTCAATTTTTTTGTTTGTTTCATTGATTGCAGTAAACATTTTCCTGATTTTTTTTATGGTTGCGGGTATCAATTCCGTTTCGTATTTATGTAGAATCCTCTTCTTACATTTATAGATATTTTTAAGAGAAAGAATCTTCATGTCTGATTATCTTTTCTATGCTGAGGAAACCTCTTGATTTTCTCTGAAAGGCCTTCAAATTATAGAAGATTTATAGACTATAATGCTCGATATAAAACGATGTTTGTTGTCCCTTTAATAAACGAGAGAATTAATTTTTGCTGCAGTCGTTGGATTAATATCGAGTCAGTCGCTGGTAGTCGAAGGGGACGGACGTGTATGAGCAGCTCCTAATAAGTGAAAGGTTTATTTGTTCTAATATGGTTGGGAAAAAGATAACCCTAAAATGCGCTGTATGCGCAAAAAACCTGAAGCTTGGGGTACAGTGCGGCGATTGCGGGGATTGGTTTCATCATCGATGCAGTAAGAGCAAAATTGAGGAGTGTGATCAGGAGAACTGGAGGTGTGTTGGGTGCAGCAAGGACCAGGAGAGTCGGACTACACTACAGGAAAAAGAGGAGACGATANCGTTGGATTAATAACGAATCCCTGCATTGGATTTCATCGGAATTTGATTGCCGAGCACAGATTCGAAGCGGCGGCTTCTCTTTGAAGATTATTTTTACAAATTAGGTTGAGCAAGCATGCTATTTTCCCCCGACGGGGTGAGATAAAATGAGAGTACGTGGCCTGCTATGCGAGATCACGGAAAATGGGTCCTGTTCATTGTCAGTGTGAGCTGAATTCCTCGTATCAACACGCGTTTGGACTGATCTTCGATATGGATGGCATTCGTTGTACCTCGTAACGCATTCTCGACATTTCATTCTGAGTAATAGGATGCGTTACCAATGCATCCAATGATGGCCAATGCAGCTAGTTGATTTGTTCTCGCATCATCTGCTTGGATAGCGAATAAAACAGCTCCTCGATAAATTCTCATGAAATCTCTGCGCGTTAAATGAATTTTTTTGCAGGGGAAAGCCTTGGACAGATTTACTGCTGTTTTGTAAGAAGCAAACTAGATGGGAGTAAAATGTTTGTGAATAAATCAATGATTAAAGGGGAAATGTGAAATTAGCAGCCTTTGCGTCAAAACTGGCTTTTCTAAACGATAAATGTTCTTCCTAGATTTACATAGTTGCTAAATTCGTTTCTCTTCGCTCTATTTCGATGTTTAATTGTTTGAATGTAGGGATGGATTCGCAGCTCTAAGGCGTCCTGATGATATCATATTCGGCCTAATGGCTTCGCGCGCTGCCAAATGATATATGTGATTTTTGATGGCAATGACTTTCCCTCCCTTATCAACGCTGTCACGAAAAGATGTTAAAAATTACGGATTGTAGATTTTGTTCTGAGCATATATGTTTTGTTGTATTTGTTTGTTTTGGCGTATTTTGAGTTGTTTTCTCAATCTCAAATTATTGCATTTTAATCAGCTTGATTTAGCGTGACATCGTTGACAGCTACAAATAAGTAAATCACTTATTTATGAAAAATTGTAACAGAGGGAAATGCTAGCAAGTCATCATCATGAGGTTTATCGAATATAATATTTTTCAGTGGATCCTTTCTTTCGTTGTTACAGAGGAATAATGGAAAAAATGCAAGCTCGCTCTCAAGGCTTGTTGCTACAAGAAACTTACTGGTATTGAAAATGTCTTAATTTAGATACTTAGATCTTTAAATAATTCCAATTTAAATAATTATCTAAAGAATTTTATTTCTATTTCCATATGATCTAAAGCGATGAGCAAAGCCGTTTCCTTTCCGTCGCTTCTTTGGCTTTCTAAGTTACCTTTTCCACTTGCTCTGCTTAATCGTGGCGCAAGGGTTATTGTTTGGCAAGTGACTAATGGTTTCGGGTGCAGTGTCCATTAAGTCGGGATTATGGTTTCTAAGCCCGTTTCCACCGCATAGGCACTCAATGGGCCGTAAGCCAGATTTCGCTATGCGTGGCCACTTTTTGTTTTTATGCCTATTCGTAGGTCGTTTAGAGTCATTCTCACAGGTCCATCCGCGATCTTTTTCATGCCTCGAGTATGTGATCAAATTGGGATCGTTTGGACTCTTAAAGTGTAGCTACTGGTCCATCTTTTATGACTTTTACGTTCAGGAGTGGATTCTAATTGCAAATGAGTTTTTGTCTCGAGATTCTCTTAAATTTGTATTAGTCCTTTATGAACTTGAAAATTTTATTTTTTGCATCTTTATATATGCAGAGGAAATGGTGGATGAAGCTTGGAAATAAATAGACAAGGGAATGAAAGTTGGCGGGGAAGTAGTGAAGGCAGTAATGTATGCAGACGATAAAGCTATTACGTGCGATTCCGAACGTGGTATACAGATACTAGTAAATGTATGTATTAAGCGATAAAGCAAGGGAATTTGGAATTAAAATAAATGTAAGAAAAACTAATGTTATGAGATTCACCAAAGGAAAGAGTTCTGGCGGGATAGCTCAATGGATAGAGCAACCGACCGGCAATTGGGAGACCCGGGTTCGAGTCCCGGTTCCGTCAGACCTTTTTTCATGTCCGTTTCTCCTTGGGAAAGGAAAGAGTGTTAACAATCAAGATGGTAAAAAACTAGAACAGGAAGATACTTTGTCTTACTTGGGAAGTGTTTTATCTTGGGATGGGAGGTGTACAGATGAGGTTCGAAAAAGAATAGTATAGGCTAAGTAAACTTTCATGAATCGAAAGGAACTAGAGGGATGACGAAGATAAATATAAATAATAGAATAATGCAATAATAAAAAATAGATAGCGAAGGGATGACTAGAGGTGTCGACAAAGGAATCAGGAAAAGATTGGTAAAATCCATAGTGTGGAGTGTTTTGCTGTATGAATGTGAAACGTGGACCTTAAGAAAGGAGAACATCAAAATATTAAAAGGCCTTCGTGATGTGGGTTTGGCGTAGAATGGAAAGAGTAAGTTGAGTCTATAGAAAAACAAACACAGGCACTAGAGATGGTCGGGGAAGAGAGGGTTTTAATTGAAATAATTAAACGTCGATAGAGAAAATGGGTGGGTGAAATATTGAGAGAAGAGAGATTTCAGAAGAATGTTGAGGGAAGAATGCGAGGGAAAATGCAGATGGCAAGACGAAGTCAGAAGTTGTTATATGGCATAAAGGTTGGGATCAGTTGCGAGGAGGTGAAGGGAATGGCGATGAGTGGGGAATGTTAGGGCACATGATCCTACTGAAAGCTTGAAAACTTATGTATCTATGAATAATTTTTGCATTCATCTCATGTTGTTGGATTTGTAATTAACGATTAAAGTACGTATTTCAGAAATTATCCGATTGTTAATTTATAAAAGTTAATTTTCCTTTTCGGTCACCACTCTTCCTAGAAATGAACTTAAGTTGCGCAGATTGACCGGTTTCCCGATACTAAGTCGATTTATAATCCGAACGACATATTTTGCTTCAAGATTCTCTTAAGTAAATCGGCTTACCGTTGTGAGATTTCTTGTCTTTGTTAATTTCGTCGAGCTCTCGAAAAGGTGTTTATTTACGTTAAAATAAAATTACAAATCTGCATATGCTATTGAAAGAATTAGAGGTAGGTTTCAGTAAAATATGAGGTTGAAAATGAGTTCAGTAAAATATGAAGTCGACAATGAGCCCTTACCTTTGATCGTTTCAAACGTTTCTAGGGAGTTACTTCATATGTATAGTTTTGATCTCTTTTACCTTTATAGGTCTATTTTAATAAAAGTTGGTTGAGGATTGAGGGAACCCTATCTTTGATTTACTTTTGTCCCAATCTTGTTCATGGCAGTGAAGTTACGGAATACACACTAAGGTATGTTACACAAGGTATGAGTGATGCTGAATTATTGCAATGATTGAGGTTTTTCCATGTGGAATGCTACGAAAAGTTTTGCTCATAGTATCATTGTGCTTCACTCAAGTGGACTTGCTCTGCTTATCTTATCTGGCTCAGAAAGCAACGGAATACCTCCTCAATTCTCATTTTGCCTAGTAAACCTCATTTTTCTCTCTTAGCTCTTTGTCGCTAATGGTAGAGGAGATAAGGTCCCAACCAGTCTTCGTGCTAAAATATTTACAGAATTTACTGAAAAAAGTTGATATTTCATAAGGTAAACGCAAAGACGCAGATTTTGGTGCAGTCTCAGGAACACATTTCAGGGTGTTGAATCATGGCACGGTACATGTTTTTATATTTCTTTCTTTCTATGCGATGATGTGCATCACCCGTAGAATTCTTGGTGAATTACTCTTCTTTTCATTGTCAGTTACTTGTTTAGTAAGGGATCTTGGAATGTAATAAGCTCGAGTAGTCCTCAGTATTCTCCTTGTTTTTTTTTTTAATTCACGAATTCATGTCAAGTATTTTCCGAGAGAAACGGCAATGAGTTTGGGCATAAAACAGTCCTCTACCATTTTTTTCCTTGAGGAAGGGAAAAATAAAGCTTTTGCGTTTTATTTTCAGCATGTACGTCGAGTACTGTCGTAGGTTTTGACCTTCTGGGAAAGTCATTCTCTTCGCTCTACCTTTTCCTCCGCTCCATTCTCCGTTCGCTTTATGTCAAGGTTTATTGGAGCACAGACTCACATGACGCTTGAATCCCTGTTTTCCTCCCCCACGTCGAATTTCTCCGATGATCCATGTCTTGTTATCCATCCCAAGACGGCTGTATGTCTCATACTCACGTCTGATAAGAAATCATTCTCTTTTTTTATACTTGGCCTGCTATTTTTTCTTGAGGAATCTTATTGTGTTATTGCTGTGTTCTTCGGTGTCAGTATGCAATATTTTACGTTGTTCGAAGGAGAAGATTCTCTCTTAGGAGTCAAATATGGACAGTAATGAATGCAAATATGCTTTTCAGAAGTGATGTGGTATTACTGTCTAAAATATATTGTCATTCTATTAAGATCTATCAAATCAAAGATAGGTGGTTATTTAGTCTTCAATTGTATCTATGTTCAATAATTCAGATATATACTTTACATTTCAGTATCCTTATCTTTCATCTCAGTAAAGAAATTCTTTCGCTATTTTCAATATTCTTAAAGACCAGCCTGTGTAAATCATGCTTTTTCTGTTCCGTCATTTTTAGCAAATATTAAATTTAGCTTTGAAAGTTAAATCACTAATGAAAGTTGTTGCAAATAGCATGTCCTTTTATTGTTTTGAAGTTGTCGCTTTTTTATGCAGAGATAGAGCTTCCTGTTTCAATGAATTTTTGTTCTGATAATTACCATATCTTCAGTTTTGTGCGTTTGATGTCGGTGAAAAATTGGAATTTCAGTCTGAGTCTCGCATGTTTCAATTTTGCGTTCCTAACGGTACGACGACGTATGGTTATTTTCCTGCCAATCTCATCACCTGTTTTTGTTTTCAATCTGGTGGAAGTTGAACTAGTGGCTAGTAGATTAAACTAGATGAAGTTCGGTCATTTTCGGCAAGTGACTGTAGTTCTTAATCGTGGATCTGGGTGTAAATAAATTATTAGTAAAATAATTGAACATCACGGAGATAAGTAGGGGCTCCCGGATAGCTTGGAGGGTATGTCTATGTTTATGTAAGTACCCTGCAAGCCGCTTCTCGGCGTGTGACATGGGATGACACCATGACTCTACTTCCCTAATCGATTACTTTCGCGTATCGCTTACGGAAAAAATGAATTCCTGAATTGTTTCTTTCTAGCCTCTTCCCTGATCTTTCTCGCAGTATCAGAACGGCCTATGTAATATGGAGGACGCATTATATCGGCTACATCATCCGCGAACGTGTCCTCTCTGAACTTATTTATAAATTAATCCTTTAAATCTTCTAATAGTAGGGTATTTGAATAGTGCCTTCGGTGAAAGTAGTTCCGGATTTGATTCCCGTTGGACACCCATAAGTGCCAAATGACTTCAGCTGTCGAAGCAATTTTCAGAATACTACTGCGGAGAGAAGTAAAGGAAAGTGATGCCGATGTAGTTAAAGCTATCGGTGCGTTTATTTATAATCTCAAGGTCTTCCTCATTGGTCTCCGTAACTGTCTTACTTTTGACTGATACGCAAAACCTTTCCTTTTGGGACTTTATTGTCACAGTTTTCTGATTTTTATTCCTTTTTTGTGTAGAATTAATGTGGTAGGAGTTATCTGGAATTCTGAAACGGGGCGATACGTTTTTCACTCTTATTCACATTGAAAACCCCATGGTTACCCATAATATAATCAGTATTTTAATATTATAATAATATAATATGTTAATATTTGGAAAATACACTCAGGCAACCATTTAGGTCCGTCGAAACTACGATATCAAACTAATAGTATACTTATAATACTAATACTTAGATCTATACTTAATATATAAGCAATATTTGGTTGGTCATTTTAGGCAATAATTTGAGTAAATTTTTGACCTTGTTGCAGTTTTAATTTAGTATAAATGGGTACTTTACTTTCCTGCCGCCTTATCGCCTTAGTATAGAATATCCTGATCGTTAATGAATGAATTGTGGTTTCAGTACGGAATAGGGAGGGTTATGAAAGCGCTCTTTCATTTCTCTCCTTACATGTACCTATGTATCTCGAAAATCATCTTGCATCATTGTTTGTAGTGAAGTAATTACTCCTGCGATAACCTTTATTTGCCATGGCACTTGGTCTAATATATATGATCTTGCTTCGTCGATTATCTGCTTATCGGATGGAAACGGTTGTTCATTATCAGGTACTATTCGATCGTCTCACATATATTTATCTTACTTTCCTGATCGAGCTCCTTCTATACATTCGCTTCCTAATTTATCATCATTTCAAGGCCCCTTCATTGTCTCGTTATCTCTTTTTTTTGAGCGGTCCTCCAGAGAAAAAAATCAAAATGCTCGTCACTTCGCTCGTTGCCTTATTGTATTCATTACGTCAGCAGCGCACTTATGCCCCTTTTTGCCCGTAGTTTGGAGATACGACCGTTGCCACGATTCCTCGCGAATCAAGGAACTCGTTTTCCCCCGCGGTTACCGTAACTAATCCATCACTAAGGATAAAGACAGTGGCGCCCGATTCGTCCTCAAATCTCCGTGGCTCAACCCGCTAAGCTCGGCCCGTCGCCCTCAAAGCCTTTCAATCAATCATTTTCGACGGTGAGAAGTTTCCATTCGATGACGCCATTCATTTTTCTTTTTTCCGCGACTTTTGGCGAGGCCAGTTTATTAGATATGAATTCCGGTAGCGTTTGTTCTCGTACATGCCAAACAGCGCCTCGCAGCGGCGAAATGTTGTTTTCCGGCCCATCTTTGTTTCTCTCGTTAAGTTTCCATGGTTACGTTTTTGAGTTGTAGTGTTTACGTTTTTGCATTCTAGCATTTCCAACTCTACGAAGGTAAAGAAAAATCGTGAATTCTATTCTTGTGTGCTTTTCGTTTATTGAAACCGTTGAATTTTCTCATATTTCCAAGGCAAAATATGAGTACACAATCAGAATGTATTTACACCTTCAGTGTTTTCGTTCTAAACAAACTTTTATGCCTTATTCCAGTGATATCTCTAGTAAAGTTCCAAATATACGAAGTAGTAAATATTTACTCTTCAGTATTTTTCTTTTCTATATTATATTGCTTTCAATGAAGAGTATGCTTTAGGGAACGTGACCAAAAAGAGATATGAAAATCTATTCGCCATAAAACGTTCGTTTCCTGCAAAAGTTATGCCTTCTTCGTATAATCGCATCGATGTTGCTCATTATAAATGTATAGATATTTATAGTGGTTTAGTCTTGCATCGGGAAATATGTTTAGATAACGCAAAGGAGTTCTCGGGGTTACAAAGCAGTATTCTAATTTAGATTTCTTAATTTGAGTAATTGTGAATTGAGTACTCATAGGCACGTATGACTTTTGGCTCCTCGTATTATAATTATCACGTTACGACTAATTAGTTCCCCTCTTACCCTTTTACATGTTTATTGTACGACAGTGTCTTCCATTCGTTTCTTTTTCAAGCAGTGGATGATGATTTTCAAAATAGTTCCTATTCCTAATGAGAAATGTATTAAGCTATGGATCACCTTTGAGTTGTTTTATTGTTTGAAATGAATGTATTACAGTAAAAGATGTTGACGTTATTCCTAATGAGAAATTTATTAAGCTATGGATCACGTTTGAGTTGTTTTATTGTTTGAAATGAATGTATTACAGTAAAAGATGTTGACGTTATTCCTAATGAGAAATTTATTAAGCTATGGATCACCTTTGAGTTGTTTTATTGTTTGAAATGAATGTATTACAGTAAAAGATGTTGACGTTATGTGGGAGACTGTTGATCATAATTGGTCCGCATTAAGTTCTGTGTTGGTTTTTATTATCTATTTTTTAGAATAAAACAACATCATTATTATTGAACGTATTAACTTTCCTACTTAATACAGCTATTTATCGTAACAATTTAGATACAGAATCCTCTAAATGTGTTACCTCATTAGAACTGTGTTATGCTATCCTGTCTTTTGGAATCTGAACAGCTATTGCAGTAAATTGAGTGAAATTTGCGCAATCAAATCATGTTTGCAAAAGAGCTTATTTACTAGATGTATTCGGCGTGAAATCAATATTAGTAATCTCGAATTTCGAAACTGTACTGTTAGTAATTTGAAAATACCCTTTTCCTTCTTATTTTCCTCATGTTATTTTTTTTCGAATAACTTTCAGTATCGACAGATGTCTGGAACGTCTGTTGTAAATAAAATCACCGGGTACCTTTTGTCTGGAGCATAAAATGAGAAACCTATTCCAAGTCGTGTATAAATTTCCGGCGTAAAAGTTATCTTCTTCACATGGCAGATCCAAAAAAGGTAGCCATCTCAGCGTCATCTTTGGTATATCCGTTGGTACGATCATTTCAGAGAAATGGGCTCCCTCTCTGAAAAGAAGGAAACAATAGAAATTATTGTCACCGTGATAGTATTTATTAGATTAAGTTGCCATCGTTTTATAATAAATGATATTGCAATTTGTTTCCTCATGTATTACAATCGTATAAATCCTTAAAAATCGCTGAAAATTGTTCTATTTCTCCCGAACTCTTTAAAAATAATTTTTACTCTTTAATTTAAACAAATTTTAATATCGACATTTTCGATGTGTGGAAATGCCGGAATACCAGTATTTGTATTCATTCTGTCTCCTCCGCGGATTGAATCGTTGTAGAAGGTAGTTAAATCCACCAAAGATGTTATGAAATTCAAAGACTTATTGCGTTATGCTTGGCATTCTTTCGATCCATTGTAATTTCTCGCGATATTTGCGCCTCAGGAAACCGCAATACTTTTCAATTACGTCGTCTCAATCATTCCGCTCGGAATACTCGTTTGTGTATGATGCATCACTTCCTATGTGTTAGCTGTCGGTTATAAGGAGCAACAAGCCAACCTATCGAATTAGAGCGACGTTAATACGTATTCCGTCCACGTACGGAAATGGAAAGCATTTTATGACCGGAAATTGGATTTTCGTCCTTCTATTTCTTTTCTCTTTACCCATTATTTGCGTGTGGCATTTTTTACTGTTTTCAGCGAAACTTGTTATTAACATTACCCTTCCGCTTTTAATAACTGAGCCAACGATTACGTTTTGAAGAGGTTTATTTTAGTATACAACCGCACGTTTGAGAATTATTACGTGATTTTAGTTTTATTGCGGTGCCCAAAACAGACGCAATTACGAAGAGGCCATTAATATGCAGATAGTGTCTGAAAGTCCCTAAGGTTTTAAAGATGCGAAGAATATTGATGGATTAATAGTTTCTGGAAGAAAGAATTTTTGTTTTTATTTTCGGAAAAAAATATTAAATATTAAACTACGTTTATGAAAGCTTCAATACTTGATATTGATCCTTAATACGTAATTTACTATATGAGACTACATGTATACCATCTAGCGGAAAGTACTTCAACCTTTTCTCGACTTATAGTCGAATATCGTTCGACTGAAGACGTTCGATGCAAATCCTAGAGTTATCATCAGTGACAAATTTTACGTCACCATTTGAAGAATTACATGGCAAGAACAAAATTTTAAAGAGAGGGTAATGTTTTATTTTATACTGCCAACATACACGTCTGTATTTTGAAAAATGTGCTAATTCATCCTAGCATCCATGTAATTTAGTTCATACAAAACTAGTTCTTAGAGATAATATCGGTTTATTGTCATTCCTTAAAACATTTCTTTTTAATTTCTTAAGCATTCCCAGCCTTATCCATAAGATATATATGAATAGATTTTGGCTAACCCTTCCATATTAATTCCAAAGACGGGACGATGAAATAAAAAGACCAAATACTAAGATAATTGTGCGAAAACTTGTCACCCGAGCTCAGAATCTCTTCATATATGACGTATTCTAGGCCACAACATTTTGAAGTTCCATCAGTGGCTCCTTCATCTGAGATAATTCATGAAAGTGGATTATGAATTCACTAAGTGAGTCGTAATGTTAATGAGTTTACTCGGTCTTGCTTTTATTGCAGATTTTCTTCTCTCCATTTAAAAGGCTCAGCTGTGCTCTGTGCGCCAGAAATAAAGGCTCATTATATTGATCCTGCCCTCATAAGCATCTTACGTAATCTATCCAATTTGGGCCACTAATTAATGTTTATGAAGGAATTTCCTAAAGAGGCAGTTATATCACTCGTTGTGAAACATGTCTAACCAAATATTTTATTTGCCTGTCCTATGTTAGTTGACGACCACTATTTGCGTTATCATATACAATTTTTCTATGTAGGCTGTTTATTGGATTGCGTAATTTTATGTACTTTATGTGCTATGGATTGATGTCGCGTACCTATATAGTTGCTCTAATTATTTGTTCATCTTTACCAAAGATTTTACCAATTTTTTTACGTCATTAATAGCGTCCACATTGGTTCGTAATGATCTTTTCTGTTTACCGGCTTTTTGTATTGAGTGGTGTTTGAATTTTTCTGCTAATTAAATATGTCATGCAATTGAAGTGTCATCTCGACTTATACGATTTTCCGTAGCTATCATTAGGTTGAGCAGTTTTTTCTAAATCCTTTTTGTATATGTTTTCTCGCGTCACATTTATTTCCCAACTAGTCGACCTTATAGTTTTATCCACAAATTACATTCCTTTTTTACTTATATATGTTTTGAATAATTTGTATAATGTTGACGTTAATAGGTAAGGAATACGTAGGAGTCTAAGGCCTGGTGTCATAATGTTTATTAAAAGCAAACTAAAATTAAATTTAGGGGCCTGTACTATAATAGTTTTTAATGTTGAATTGGGGACTAATATTGATACCAATGTTAATCTATCATAAATATAGTGGATAACTATAATCTTTACTTAACACTCACAAAGCATTATCATACCGAGCTCTAAAGTGAGCATTAGTTAAAGTCCATTTAAAGTATACGTTAAAATATTAGGCCTAACTCCCGCAAATAGAAACATAATCTATAACCTTTGAACCGGTGGAAGTTCCCAGTGAAAATTGACTGTCCGCGCATTTCGTTCAGTTATTCTTTAAAAGGAAAGTAATGTGTATAATTCATCCAATCCACCAACTCAATAAATCATTTTCGGGTTTTTCATTTCTCAGGTCCCTCCGTCAGAGCCGCGAAAACTCAAGTGATATATATTTAGCCATGTGTATTACGATGACAGAAATCGATATTCTTCTCGAAGGGCCTTTGGTTCAGAGCCGCAAAGTTGGCGCCGTAGTTTCCTGAGCCCGTTGTCTCCGATTCGATTTCTGGGGAAGTCCTTCGCGACAGTCATTATTCATCCCTCGCGGCTTGCAAAGGAAAGGGCGCGGGGAGTTGCGGTTCGACGCCCTCTCTCGTTTCACGGGCGGTATTGCCCCGCTCGTTAATGGACGCAGGCTCTCGGAGTAGAATTACGGTGCAATAAGTCGCTCACGTGAATGGGGTGTTTACTCTAGAGCTGCTCCCAAGAGCTAAGTAACGTGCAGGCAAACCTTAATATACGGGCACTATGGAAGTATTATGTTTCTAGTGGGATGTTGCTGAAACGTTTGCACCTCTTCTCATAATCCGGCATAACCTAAATAGCAGCCGCTGGTTATTTTTTGGATTCATTTTTCATTCCCTAGGTGTTTTTAAGGTGCTTAGAAGCAGTATTAATTCTAGGATTTGGATGCACTAGTTTCCGTAGTGTAACTCGTGATTACGTGTAAATCAAGTTAGGGAGCTAATGCATGTTTTTTTCGAAAATGTATTAAAATATACCAAATCTGTTATACTGTATTAGATACTCAATTTTTATTCCTTTGGTTTTTATTTAATTACGAAAAGTATTAAGAGATATTTTCTTCGAGAATTTACATCATTCCTCATCTTTTATTAAGTTAGTGAGCGTTGGTGGTGTAGTAGTGTGTAGCTTGCTTGCGTAGCAACATCGTGGTCCGAATCCTGGTTCGGGCATGGTTGTTTATTTCTTTGAATCGTCGTCGTAATGATGGCTGTATATGGGGCTAGGATAAATAATTAAATAATTGAAATAAGTTATCAAAATCCTATCAATTCTTATTTACGCTTTTGGTTAGGTTACTTTTGTGTTGCATTTAATCTTTATTCCATTTTAATTGTATTCTTCAATAATTGTAGTCAATAATTGGCATTGATATGCGAATCATGTATTCAGTTACCCAATGTAATTACCAAATTTCATGAAATATTTTCTAAGACTGAGTAGTTGAACTTTGAGCGTGCAACACTGTGAAACTGTATCCAACACGATTAAGTAGTGAGGATTTTTTTCTTTTCCTGAGACCTTAAGATCTACACGTGACCCAGATTTCAAAAGGTACTTCCAAGATATTTCTACAGAAAGACGAAATTTCATTTTATTCTTATCAAGAGCTTTGCTTTCTCTTTTACCCCGGACTTTACATATCTTTTTTTCTGGAAATGGTTAAAAGTAAGGCACCCTCTTTTGAAGGGCATGAAGAAGTCCAGGGGTGGCTTTCTTCGGGGGTGCCTAAAGTTCCTCAGTTGCTGAAGGGTTAGGCCTTTTTCGTCTTAAGAAAGGACCTGCCCAGCTTATATTTCTTACCATCAAAGGAGCCTGTTCTTACCCCATTGGCGTTGAGATCTTCCTCTTGCTACCCGACCCTTGGCTTTACCCAGCTGCCAAAGGGTTCTATCCCCTTCTTCCTTGATGAATGTCTTGCGAGGTATTCAAGTCTTTCGCCCTTACTTTCGCCCCTTGCCCTATTCCACTAATCCCTCACGCCTGCCTCTTTTATCCTCCTTTTTTATCCAGGTGCAGTTTCTGAATCCTCTTACTTTCGCACAGGAAGGCTCCTTGCGTAAAAGATACCTTTCTCGTGTCAGTGAGGGGTTAGCGGTTCCTATCATACTCGTTATAATACTCCGTGTGGAATTTTCAAATTTTTCAGGTCCGTTTTTGTAGAAAATCCGTGCAGAGTTTTTCAATGCCCATCGCAATCATTTGCAAATTTTTATACTTAATAGCGCTTGACCAAATTTTGATGAACAATCAAAAGTGGTCTTCTGCCCTCTTACTTACCTGCTTCATTCATGTAATTAACATTTTGGATACGGAAGGAAGTGAGAATCCATACATTTCTCTAGTACATACATATATGCTTGCTTAGATATTGACTGCATTGACACCGACGATATCCATCCATGCGGAAGCCTTAATATCCATTTGGCTTACCGATAACCGTGATTAACTAAGCTACATTTTTATAGCTAAGTATCATTTTCTAATACTGTGTCAAAATCATCTCGTCAAAACTATTTTTTAGAAAAGTAACGATATACAAAATCTCAGCCTTTTGTCCTAGTACATTTTTAAATTTGAAACGATTTTATTTTAAGTAACTTATATAATTTATTTCATAATTTGATGAATTCAATTTACCCGTGTTGAGCCATCATTTCCACATTTTAGTTATTAGGACTGTTTATGAATTATAGTGCACACTAACTTGGTTAAACTTCTCATTATGAACTCATCAAAATCTAAACTGATTTTACTTATATATTCCAAATTTTTAGGCTTCAAAACGGATCGCCGAAGGTTCTCGAACAGGAAAAGCATGTGAAAATATTACAAATTAACCAACATTTCTATGTAACTTTTATTAGTTGAGATTGTTATTATCCTGAAGGTAAAATGAACTTGCTTTCAACGAAGTATCCCGTAGCATTTATATTATTTCTTAAAACGCATTTTTCCGCCGGCTTATTCTTATCCCTCCTCGGCTGACTCGAATTGGATTTTCTTTCTTTTCCGAAATGCTTTTTTACGCTTGCTAGGAATCCTAGTCGCAAAAATTGCAAGATGGGAAATTTTCCGTCCAGGATGTTTTTTTTCCCTCCTCTAGGGCGCATAATTGGTAATTTCGGTCGGAGGATATCGATTTTCGATTTTATCCGAAGGGTTGAGCGGATTAGGGTTCTTTTTTCTGCTGCTAATGTCTGCGGGTTCAGACGTCCGGGTGATTCTGGACACATGTCTCCCGGATGGGGTTGATTCTCCGAAAGACGTTACGAGGGTCACATCAATGACGTGGCATCTTGGATGGGAATAACATTAGGTTGGATGGATTAAGTTTTATGGCTTATTCTTTCTTTTATGATGTAGATACTTTCTCACGATATCTTTCTGTATTATCTGTTATCGGCCGCTGATCAAAATTGGATTTGGTTTTAAAAATGGCTTCGCATTGGCGAAGTCAGGACATCGAAAGACAAACTTAGAAGGTTAAAAAATAACGATTACAAGGGAAGATTTTGACCAATGTTGTATTTTTAGGCCCAGTATATAAACTATACATAAAATGGACTTTACTAATGCTCACTTTAGGGCTCGGTATCATAATGGCTTGTTAGAGTTAAAGTGAAGATTATAGTCGTTGTCGATACTGTTCAATCATAAGTATAGGAGGATCATATGTATAGGGTGTATAATATGTTTAATCTCCTCTACATATAATTGAATAGCATAGATATCAACTATAATATTCACTTTGACTCTAACTAACTCTTATAATACCGGGTCCTAAGGTGAACTTTAGTTAAGGTCAGTTTTAAGTATACATGACGATACCGGGCCTTAGTCTTTAATACTATGCTATTTTATTTTTACCTTTTCAAGTTAACTAAAGTGTTAAATTGTATTGCATGTATCGAACGATAAATATCGCCTTTAAACTGAAAATATACGGTTAATTCTGGTAGAATATTTCCTCTTTTCTTCTTTAAAATGTTGATTTCCCACGAGGAAAGGAAAAGTTCTGATGCGTTCATACCTGCAAAAGCAGGATTTGCATTTTAAGGGGAAGAAAGTAAAACGGGGATGGAAGGATGAAAGATTATGAGTTGTATAATATCGCTATGTGTTAGAGAGATTGTCTTATTCAGTTTTCAAAAATTATTCAAAAGATGAACTTCGAGATATTCCAGGAAAGTGTTTGATCTGAGTTTAAAGTGAAACTTGCCTCATGAGATGGCATCTTAGCGCCGAATCCGAATTTGATAAATTGCTTTTCCATATTATATAGTATATTAGTTAGAATCAGAGGGCTTAAATCTTTACAGCAAATGTAAGGCTAGTCATTCTCATTCTTTCAGTGGCAGTCATAAATTGAACAAATTCACTCCTAAATCCTTCAAATTCGTTCATCCATAACTCATTGATTTCTAATATAAGGTTATATTCTCATCATTAATTACAAGTAATGTCATTCTTCGCGACGAAATTTTAGTGAATGCCTCACTTCGTTAATATTTCCCCCGATATTGTTCGGATATTTCAGCTTCCTACTGGTATTCAGTAATTTCAAATTCCTCGAAATCTAGCCATATTGCGACCCAAGAAATGAGGACCGCTCCTGCTCCTGGAATTCAATTCGGAGAGCAATTTTGGTGGAAGATTTTTGAATTTATTCAGCCAACCGGAAAAATTTTCTTTGACAGTTTCCTTGTTAGAATACTAAAGGATACGTTTTAACTGTCGTAGGTTCATTTCCAGTAAAATTGTTTTAATAAAAGGACACTATAAATATTTGTTATAAAAGTTTTGCTCATTTTTATTTGTAGGGTCTATTGGAGGGATCGGATATATCAAACAGAATTTGTTAACAGAAGGAGTAATTTTAGGCTGAGTTTTCTGAATGTAAATTCTCATTATCAATTTGTTGTTGTTGATATTTAAGAGTTAGTTGCGGTGGACAGGCTTTCAAGTATGTCACTTGTCTTGCATAATTTCCACATGGCGAGGATTTACGGTTAAACTGTTCATAATAGCGCGACTTATATACTCGCAAGGCTTTCTCCTGTCCGAATAACTGGTGTTGGCGTCGAAGTCCTAATGGTTTAGTCTCTCTACCACTGCCAGACCTCCGTTTTCTTCCCGACCATTCCATTTTCGTCCTATCTCGAGATGGATTTCCTTAATCGAATTCCAGGTGGAGCCGGCGGTCTGCGCGTGATAATCAATTTGCATAGCGTGCGGGATAAACTTCTTCCTCATCAGCTGTTTCAGGAGGGTTGCCGTAATGTGGGCTTACCCTTTTGCTCATTTTTCCCGCCGTCTTGGAGGGTTGGACTTGGATCAATTAGTCTCTGAATTATCTTATTCTCTTTTGGTTTCGCAGGGTATGCTCACAAGAGCACGATGGTGTAAACGTTTACATTACATATTCTGTTCTGAGAAAAATGCATCATGCGAATTTCAAATCCCTCTGGAATTCTTTATATATTTATATCTTTTAAATACTTTCTTTTGAAGTGGAATAGCATAATTGCTCAGTGTGTAGTCTTCAGTTAAATAGAATTATGGAGGTTTCGTAAGGTTTTTTTATGTGTAAGTTTAATCTTGCAATATTATGCTTGCTTCTACTTTTTCCCTAGGAAAAAGTGCATAATATTTTCTTTTGGAATTTATTTGGCTTTTCGAAATTTTGAATGCCCAATGTCTTAAAAGTGTGAACTTTGCGGGAGCAACATCTAAAGTAGTTATTTTAAAGGTCTATTATTCGATAAAACGACATGAGTTTTCTGTATGCACAACATTTGAAACGTTTCCTTAAATTTACATGAAGGATATTTCTTTTGAAACCCAAAAATTTTCATCTACAAACTTTCTATTGTTGAGAAGTGTGTGACTTCGTACGAGTCGAGAACTCGTAGTTTTAGCAATTTACCCAGGAGCTTGAAATAAAACCAAGTTGAAAAGTTTATCCACTATCACTTTACATCTACTACAATTATCACGACAAAGTGGCATTTTAAAAGTTAATTGGAGATGAGTTGCCTTAAATAGCCCCCCTTAGGCAAGTACCGCCCTCTATAGCAAATTCCTCCCCCCCCCCACACTTTGGAAAGTTTCTGTATCCCCCCTTTTCCATGTGAGATAATTTCTCTTCAGGATGTCTCAGATTCAGTGAAATTGTCTTATTTAATAAGGGTCTATGATCTTAGAATCAATTTTTTTAAGTATTTTTTTCTCTTAAATGATTCCATTTCCGTTAAGAATTAAATCATTGAATCGCTTAAATTAAAAGTAAGATGAAAAGGATTCCTTCGTCAACGGTATGTTTCTTTGTATTTGGTATTTTTTGCCGGTTTAGTCATCAACCCAAAAGCTGGTTTATCCAGCCCCCCTGGGTGGATGCCATTATTCAGGATAATTCATATTTCATTCTCTTTCAATTTTCACTATTATGAGCAAGACAAATGCAAATGAAAATATTCCTCTGTTCTTGCGCTAAAAGACGTTCAAATTATATTCCAAGAAATGGTAGTAAAACCATATTTTACGTTTAGGTCGTTTTAAGTTCGATTAAAGCGCGCCGCTCTAAAGTTTTATATATTGTTACGTGAATGAAACTCTGAAAAATTATCTCATTATTTAGAACTCCTGCAGCTTTCTTTTCATTATAGTTATGTCATTTAATGAGAAAATAACAAGCAATTATTATTTATACACGGTATTTGGTAATTAAATATTGAAAATTATTTTATTTTTATTTTTGATACATTCCATAGTTATATACCTTTATGAGGTATTCAAATAAACCCATCTTCAGGTATTTACGGAAAACGTCCTAATTTTTAGGAAAGCATAGATATACTACCTTGCAGTTCTGTATTATTAGCCAAAGATTTATTGCCATTTTGCGAGATGTAATCTTTCACACAAGCTACTGATTAGTTAAACATAATCCCATTTGTGCTGTCCTCTCAGGAATTGAGGAAAGCGAGGACTGCCAAGACAAAGTTGGGAAGTTTTAATCTACCAAAAAAGTTGATGCGGCAGAGGTTTTTTGAAGCAGATTGTCTAAAAACGAGCTCTTATCTCTTAAATCTTAATTGTTCCTTCACCCCTCCGAAAACAAAAGATATCTACGTCCGCGTCGTTCTCATTTAGTCCCTGCTTTGACGAGGAATTAAACCAGCGGGAGATGCGATCTTCAATCTGTCGTTGTCATCAAAAAGCAGGTGCCATGCGTTTGTAACCCTCGCGCGTTCTCAGCTGAGTGTTTCATGGAATTTCTTTGTTTCGCCTCAGTGCGCTCTTTGCTTAAATGTCTAGAGGAGTTTCATCCAGAGATACCAACGTTGCTAGATGTACCCAGAAAAGTAACTGAGAACCCGCTAACCCCAGAAAAAAATATCGCCAATAAAAGATAAAATATAAAACTGCATTAATTCGCTTGTGTATCAAAGAAGTCAGAAAGAAGAAGTATCAAATAAGTCCAAATATAACGTGAACTAAGTACACAGTTATAATACAAGTCTATTACGAACTATAAAAACTTCATTTCGGTTTATTTATAAGTCAAACGTGTTTACGTACCACAACGTGCTAGATACCTTAGTAAATGTCGCTAAAACAGAAATTGGACTCGCTAAAGTCGTTAGATGTGCGACATAATCGCAAAATTGGCAAGTATGGTTTCATCAAAGTGTTAAGTACAGTAGGCAGTCGTCACATGACATCGTCATCATGGAGTGCGTTACTCCATCGCGATCACAGTCCGATATTTGCGTCGTAATTCCGTTCAATTTTCTCCTTTTGAATCGGTTTCGCTTGATAGACATTGTGCTACGTCTCACTTTGTGACGAGGGATGTGATCACGAAGAAATGGAGAATTGGGCTTTGCAACCGCGACTGTGCAGGGGTTCTCGTGTGAAGGAATGCACTTGACGCACACATAAATCGCGTGGATAGTCGACGCCGTTCATATCGAGCTGGTCTGTAATCACGGGAGTAATAAAGCCGGTTAATTTACTGCTTCCGCCTCGGGTAATTTCGTGAGGTATTGGACCTCCTGTGAAGAGATTTGATTTTCCAGCGATGGCGCTTTGTGAGCATCAAGAGTTAATCACGTTTGTCATTCATTTATTAATTACACTACCAGCCAAGCGTGAGCTTAGTTTGGTATCTTTTTCAGAACCCGCTTGTCTTGACGTCCGAGTGGTTCAGTTTCTAGTTATTCTACTCTAAGCAACATTTTTTTACCATCGAAATTATGTCTACTTTAAGATCCTAAGGCTTGTTACAGAACTTGCTTTTTACGGTACGGAAGGAGTGCGAAAGATGCATTATTGTATACACTTGTGTTATAAAATTGTAATCAATTCTCAGAAGGAAGAAAAACTCATCCCTCAGGAAGGTTCTCAAATGAATACGTCAGTCAGTTATATATAATAACATAGGATATGTTTTTTCGAACTGCAGTAGCCCAAATTGATGTCGATCATCGCTTAAACGAGTTTACAAAATAATATTTTTACGATTATAACACTTGCCTCTGTAACCAAAATGTATAAGATTTTTGCGATTCAAAGAGTATTAATTACCTATCATATTTAGCCAAACCTAGCCAGTATATAATGTCATAGAGACTAAACCTATTTTAACCTGTTATATTGTGGCTTTTAATGAAATAGTATTTGTTTAATCGAATTCGTAGGCCATTTAGTGCTTTATTGACTTAATTACGTGAAAAAAGTAGAATGAACTTTTGAGGAATTAATGATGGCAAATAACCTAGTAATAAAAAAAATGAATTGGAGTTTTAATTAGGTAAGGTTGACGATATTCTAATGTTAACATATTTAATGGTTCTTTTTAGTTTTTATAAAAAGTTTCTTGATGTTTCCTTAAACTATTATTAAAATTCCTGTGAACGAACCGCTTATAATATTGTTGTTGTTTGAAATTTATGGACGTATAAAAAGGCATCGATCAAACTTCACAACAGTTTTACTCGTAATGTACTCCTTAAAAGGACGCCTAATCCATCTTTCTCTTTCGTAAGTCCTCCTACGTGCTATTCTTTGACAGGCGTTCATTGGAAGTACAAAAACAGGATATTCTCTCGAGAGCGTCATCCATAGCTTTCAATATAATTTTCGTGACGGAATTACGGCGTATTTCACTCCTTGCGAATGTCCCCGAAGACATAACCGCGGACGGGTTCTCGGTGATGCATATTCAGAGACTTCAGTTGCTATTTATAACGAGGATTTGAAGCAGAATTCGAAGCGACTCTCAAGGGAAAAGCACCCTTTAGTCGTGTTCTTTTCCTCGCTAAAATTCATTCATTTTCCGCGCAGATAATTTACTACTCGTAACAACTAGGGATTACTCCGTGTTGCACTTTCAATGCGTACGCGTTGGTGTAAATCTCTCTCCATAGACAACATACGGGTCCAATAGCAACGGCGGTTCTTTTAATCTTTCATAGAAGATCCTCTTTGAGTTTCGATGAGATGCGCACAAAACCTTTCTGCTAGCGTTCTATCTTCGAAGGCGGCAAAGTTTCGCGGTTAAGATCTTGCTAAATGTCTGTCCTGTGATCTCGTTTCTCTTCTTCCCATAATTCCGTTCGTTTTACTCCCTTACCATTCTCTCGTCTCCGCACTAAGTTGACTAATTTTCTCTTCTCTGTGCTTCATTGCGACATTCCTGCAGTTTTGTGAGACTAATTTCAACGAGTAGCTGTGCTATATTGTATATGTAAATATTCTCAGTATATTCTCGTAGTTTTGAAAGTAGTAATTTATGATTACTTTTGTTTTATGTGAGTAAGAATAAGAACAGCGATATGTTTCTTAAAAATATGTTACGGCTAATCAGTGAGCGTTACCCAATACTTCAGTTTGCAAGATGGGAATCTCTAGGAAATAGAAAATAGAAAGAAAAGCTTAATTTACTTAATAAATTCAGAGAAATTACGTTTTTAGAAGTTGTAGCCGGATAATGCGTCCTTCCATAGACCTCTCTGATACTTCAATAAAAAAAAATCGAAGGATTAGATGCCATAACAAGTCGTTTCAAAATTTATTTTTTTTCCCAAAACGATACGCAAAAGTAATTGACTAGGGAAGTAGAGTCATTGTGCATGCACCCCCTGCCACACTCCGAAAGGCGATTTGCAGGTTAGATATGTAGATGTAGATGAATTTCGTGTTTACTATTCTTTTGTGTATGTTCATTCCTTCAATAAGTAGTATTTTTAAAGATGTCTTACATTTTAAAAGAGGACTGCGTCGTTATGTTAGGACATAGCCAGTTACTGTGGTAGGAACTTCGCTACAATTTTCATTTTATGAGATTTTGTAAGAATTGAGGTGTATATAAAGTTGATTGCATTTATTTTGTACTTTACCTGTCCTTATAAGCTTATAAGACAGTTTCCGCGAAGTTGATTATGGATTTCCCCAAGATTCTAACTATAACGACTCGAGTAGCGGTTTATCTGAGAAGATGTTACTTGTGATGTAAAGAGCTGAGAGAAAATTTAATTACAGCGTATCATCATTAACGAAGGTTAGATGAAGTTTTAATTGCAAGTTAAGCTTTTCGGAGGTTAGGAAAGCTATCTCAATATAAATCCTTCTACTCATTTTGCTCAGTTTCGACTATTTAGGTCTTCCGGTTCCCTGTCTTTTAACAAGGTTTTACTTTGATGATAACTGTTTCTAACATTCAAACACCTCACCTTGAATGAATTCTCATTCTGCAAACATGCCAAATATGTAAACAGTCTAAGCGTGTAGTTTTAGGAACGATCCTTGGTATCTACGAGGCGACCTGTAAGATTGTCAAAGGAGTTAGGATTGTAGAGGTTGCATACATTAATTCAAAACGATAAATGGAATCGTTCAATTTTGTAACCATTCATCGTATCCGTTACTCTGCTCGAATTCGTTCGCGAATATCTTTGTTATCAATTAATTTTTAATGATAATCCTTTTTTCAGTTAATCAGTGGGAAATATTATTTTAGTCCGTGTTTTATTTTTAGGCTTAACTATGAAGAAATTTGTGTCGGAGCTAAATTTCAATATTTGACGCAGTATCTTTCAGTTCGTTGAAAAGTGTTTTGATTCCAAAGATCGATAAGTGAGAAAGTCGCCGTAAACATTTTCATTTCTATTTCTTTGACATGAAGTGTATTTGGAAATGAAGATGCCCTGTGGTTAAGAAAATTATTTTGTGATAAAAAATATTCTATTCTTATTTTGTGATACAAAATATTTATTCTGTATAGTTTTCCTGCTTCCTACTTGGAAGAAAAATACTTTACCTCTGAAATTTTCCACATGAGTGGTGACAGAGTAAAAGGTTATCTTTAAATTACTTTGGCAAAATCTGGGTCTTCAATCCATTTCATAGTGTATCGCTTTTTCTGCATAAAATAGAGTGATAATCAGCGATAAATTACTCGATAGTTTACAATTACGTACATTCTCTTGTATATATTAAAGCAGAAGTACAATCAAGAAGAAGAAGAAGTATTAAAGCAGAAAATACAATTAAATTCATCTTCTCTTAGGATTCTTAGATACATCTATTTCATTACTATTACGTAAAGGGATGAAATGGTTTCAATGCTTTGGGAAATTTCATGTTGGTTTCGGAATGGCATCATAAGTTATCTTAACTCATGACATGCCTTTATGAGGTATATTTCTTCGCTTTAGTTTAACCTTTTGTAACTCATAGCTATATGTCTTGAGATTCTTCCAAGAGTAATTGCTAGCAAATTAGTCACTTACTATTAGTTGAAGCTTTCTAAAGACGAAGAATTAAGATCTGGTTCGTAACACGGAAGAGTTTTGGGTTATGAGTCTCAGAGGAAGGCTAATATCTTAGCCTTGCTGATTCCTTTTGCGTTGTAATTAGCTCAATCTATGTTCTGAAAGTTTACCAAGATATTAAAATTCTGCTTTCATGCGTAGTTGTATCATGTTCGTCTCGTCGGAGAACTCGTCATTTCTCATCGTGATCGACATTTCATATGCCCTTGATTAACAGAAATTCTTTTGCCTCAACAAGATTTGTAAAGAGTCCTTTTAATGATTGCGTTTTAAAAATTCTAATCACTTTTCTGTGGAACTCGTAGTGTAAAATTGCTGTCATTTCACATTGGAAAATTACGATCACCCACTTCTGGGGAAATCGCTACTGTTTGTTCATGTATTATTTTTTCGCTGTTTTTTCCTCGTTTATTTTATTTAATTTTTAATGATATATATGGTGTATAATTACCTAAGTAACTAAACATCTCTCTCCAGTAACTGCTCTTTATTGGATTTTCAGGTAGATATTGAAATTTTAAATGGCTATCATATGATTCTAAGATTTTAATTTCTAAATGAAATATTATATTAAAAGAGTAAAATAATTTTTATCGGCCAAGTATTATTTACAAATGTTACTTGTAAGAATTTTCATTCACTCATCTATGTACAGGTGAACCATGATGGAACCGTAATGGAGTTGCTCAGCCTGAATGACATATTTAGTTTGTTTTCCTCTATTACTCAGAGGTGTGTTATGAAGTAAATTATTGTGACGCCACGCTTAAGCTCGTCAATTAAATGACAAAATTAAGCTTGAATACCTCAGCATTTATGTCACGTCCAATAGACTGTTTATGTATGGAAGAGAGCCTCAATTTTAAATACAAGTTTGATAATAGAGGCGTAAATGATACGACTCAATGAGATACCCTTAATTATCAGTTCTCATTGCAATATTAGCTGAACCAGTGCTAGCGTTTGCAGAAATAAAAACTTTCGTTTTTGAGGATCCAGCAGTGTATGAAATTTCTTACGCTCCAACGATATTTTAATGGGGCCTCATAAACCGATTTTATTTGCTCTGGATGGGATTATTTTCGTTATCGGAGCACATTTTTGTTAAAATTGTAATGCATTCTTCTTGTGAAGAATTAATTGAAATCTATAGTAAATCTACGTATATTTGTGGATATGGAAAATACTTGTAATCTTGTCAAAAGGATAGCTTAAATCCAGTTTCCGGAGGGCGAATGAAGGGAGCTCGACATTTTTATCTTTCAGTGGCTTATCCTAAAATCCTGTCTGTTCCATTTTAAACCGTTTATGCGATCGCGGAAGAATTAAACTCCGCCAGATTCGGGCTTAGAAGTGGAATTTAGGAGCAGGATTTCGGTGTGATTTTAATTATTTCTCTGTCTCTTTGCAGGTAAGAGGATCTGCGCCCACGCCGCTCCAGAGCTGAAGTATGTGGACGGTTCAAAATCGTGAGCGAGATATATATCAACCCACTCTTTCTCTTCCAATACCATTCACCGCTGTAATTCACGAATCTGGCCATCCAGCGGCCCAATTCGCGTGAAGTGGGGCGTGTTTCATTGTGTTTTTCTCCTCTCTCTTTTTAGATGGCTCGTACGTGTTGTTCTCGTAATCCTTCTGAGCTTCCCTAAAGCGAGGCTTTAGTTATGTATCATCTGTTCATCTACTCCCTTTTCAAACTCTCTCTTTGCTCGTGTTTATCTAGATTTTTCTGTGTCAGTGATTTCTGTATTTTCCTTTCAATTGCTCATTTTCACCCTTAAAATATTAATTTGAATGTTTGATAATCAAGTGAGTAAACGATGTGAGCAGTAATTAAACTTGACTCTTTGCACTTTTGGCAATTTGATCAGCTCTAGTGTTTTTTTCTTATGTATATCTCCCAGAAAAAGGTTCATCGCAAATGATTATGGATCTTATAAGTTTAGCTGTTTTTTTACTCAGGTACAATTTTTAAAATATAAACAGAATTTCTTGAACGGATAGGAAACTTAGTCAATCTTCAGAATTCATTTTCTACCTATTGATGAATCACTGTTTTCGAAAGAAAATTCTCAGTCAAGATACGGCTATTTTTGAATTGGGAATAATCTTTTTTTAGTGTATAGTTTTAGTATATTTTTGCGGCCTGGAAAATATTTCATGTAACAGTGTACGCTCCTTTACAAATGATCCGCTGTAAGCATTCATTACTTTAGGTTAAGACCAATGGAAATGTTTTGATAAATTTATGAGATTCCCTGATTGATGTGTTTGTGATTATTCTTCAATTTTTCTGATAGGCACTTGTGGATTATGAGGTATAGCATGACTTTGAGAAGCAAAAAAGGATTCAGTAAACGATAGGAAAACCACCCAAAACTTAGCATTTCCTTATTTTTGTTATTCTTATTATGCTTCTTCAGCGAAAATTTAATTACGCGTTTGTGAAGATAATCAGTATTTACGTCTCGTTTCTCTGGTCAACTTTTCTTTGTTGTAAATTAAGTCGGATATTGAAATTTCCCAGGAAAGATGAATTTCCATAGTCGGTGATTCAATAAATGTAGTTATGATGTTCATGCAAAGTTTTTTTTTTGAAAAAGAGTGGCATCCACTTTGCATTTTTATTTATACTTTTTTACTATATTTAAATTATAATTTGACATCGCTATACATGGATCCAGTCTTGTATCTATATTTTTTACATTGGGTTTATGTGCCACAACTTTACGTATCTATTTGTGGAAAAAGATAATAACACTCAACGGTTAGAATTCGTCATTTCCTTAGAAATCTACGACTGTAGTGGATGTTGCAATAGGGGGTACTGGTTTTGATAAAGCTGAATACACTTCGACTTCGTCCGTTAGGCGCCACGAACGTCTCTGATTCATCGCTTTTACGTTACTTGTCATTGGAAAACCCAATCACCGACCCCTTCCGATTTATTCTAGAGTTCGTAAAACTCCCTATCATTCCCAGGGCTTTGTTTCACCTCTTCTCGTAGGTATGGTATTTAAGAAATTGATCCATCTAATGAGACACAAATAGGAATGAAGGCACGACTGTCAATGCGATTGCATGATAAATCAGTCTCCTAATGGAGTAATATACAGGTCTGAGAATGATAAAGGCAGACAGAAATCCTCTTTTCTCCGCAATTCGAGGGGAAGGAAAGTTAACTATTAGAAAACGAAAATGTAAAGAATACAAAAAACCAATAGATAGAATTTTACTGTCTACTAAATGCTGTATTTTATTCATGCGTTTGCAATGTAAAACCTGATCATTGATTAATAAATTTTGTGTGTTACATTTTACGTTTTCGTCTTCCTAATAACATATCTTCCTTTCCTTTTACTGTTAGACTTACTATATATCCATATAGTAAGATTTTTTCAGATTAAGGAGAAAGGACGATTCCTGTATTCCTATATCTTTTCAGTCCATCTCTTTACGACAGTATTAGTATGATATCGCGTGTTGTCTAACTAGTAAGTTGTATTTCTCACTTTCTTATTCGTAGTATTAATTATTCTTTCTTTTGTAAGCCTCACTATATAATTTTTTTGGCTTTTATTAACTTTAGTTTTAACTTTAAATCTTTAACAATCTAATCCATAATCTTAACCATTATACAAATTGTTCACTCTGTGTATGGGTTATAAATAACCTTACAAATGACCTACTTTTCAACATTTTTGTAATGCCTTGAATGTTATTTTCTGGCTTTACAATATAAGAATTTCAGACTACTGCGTTCATACCTTGAATATAAAAAGCGTAGTTGTTATGAAGTCCAGGGTACTTTTTCTCTGCAGTATGACTGTGTATTTCTTTCTTTTTTGTGTTCTGTCATAATTTTGCCAAAGGTCCCCTTATTTTTTGAATTTGTTAAGTGGGGCATATTTATTTAGCCATTTTGAAATAATGAATTTCCAAATGAACGCGTATAATTATTCGTCCCACTAAATGGACGCTGCAATACCAAAATCACGTAATCTGCTTGGAATTAATAGCTACAAAAGTAATTCCGTGGAGCTGTTTCATAACTGTAATGTTCTCGTTGTTGTTCAATGCTACACATTCCGCGCAGAATTAGAAATAATATTTATTAAAACTTGCATAACCTTTAACTCCATTAATTGATTATCCATTAGCATTGAATTGGAATCAGCGTATACTTGTATTGTAACAAAAGAACGATTTTAACGGGATAGGCAGATGCTTCATAAAAAGAGGATATACTTTTTAATTCATGGACGTTTCTGCTGCTAAATTGTTTACATAATTCAGGTAAATTTATACCAGGTGCATTTCAATGAATTCACCAGGTATCAAATTCGCTATTAGTGTGATTATCCAATTAAATCGAAGCATAATTAATGGTATGAATACTTAGGAATAATAGTTAAATTTACGTACCTTCTCATCGATTACATATTTGTGGAAAAGGTGGACTTTTTGTTCTCAGCCACGAAATGCTTACATTGTATCATAAATGACGGTTTTTCGTAATCGTAATTCCATTTCTGTTACATTATCGGTTCTCCGCCTTCTACGAATCAATGGGGTCGAACTCGGATTTTTTAAAATTAACTCTCATTGATTTATAAAAGTTTAATCCTTACATTCAATACGTCATCACAATCTTTCTGGTGCACGAATGTTTGTATTTCAACGAAATTTTGCGTGCTCGATGTTATGCAAGATAAAGAGCTTATCGGTGAGTCGCCAGTGCCGCATTTCCACAGGCTAATCGAATTCTCTTTTAAATTTTAGATTTCTTTTAATTGGCTGCTGAGAAAAATTTATTGGCCATATCCGAAATAGTAGCTAATAAAACCGATCGCTGGATTATTCGCCTGAATTTTCAAAAAGTCCCGGAATTTTGCGACAGAAAAATATACGGTTCGATGTTAGGTTTAGATAAAGGTCCTAATCTGCCGGAGAAATTCCTTTGTAATTTTTATATTTTAATTAGTTCCAGAGCAGTATGCGCGGTCATGGTTGCCAAATATTCATGGAAGGATTTCTATCTCCCAATATATTTTTCGTGCCTTCCAGATTCATTTTGAGTTAATGGGATTAATATCTGTTAATATTTTCATCCATATCGTTCGGATCGGAATCGTTCCAAATGTTTACAACAATAGACGATCGCATCAAGATTTGCAAAAGGGGTGAATCGAGAATATTTGGTAATCGTCGTTAATCCGTTTGAATAACAAACACAGCGACCGTTTCGAAATGATGTCCCAATCACCGCTTTTCCGCAGGATATACGATGCGGAGAATATGAATTCAGCCTTGGAGGTGTTGTTTTTAATTGCAGCTTTTGGAAACGATTCGGGTCCTGATATACTTTCCAATTCAATTTATTTATTCATTAGTACCAGCGATAAGGACGTCTATAATCGTTAATTTTCAAATCGGCTTGAACACGAGGTTAATTAGTGTTTCTCTATTTTTTCGTCGATTGGATTACGTGACTAATTGATTTTTCGCTGCATAGTGAGATCTATTCGAACCTTAATCGAAAGGTTTTGTCATTAGTGCTTTTTCTAGATTATTTACCATTCGCTTATGTTTCCATGTTTACCAATCTTGGCTGCTTAGGTATGTGGAGAACTCAAATAAATGTTTTGAATGTTTCTTTCGTGCTATAATTCAAATTAGCTTTATTTTGTGTAGTTTTAATGGTTATGGTGTATCTAATCATTCTGTTATTATACCCTAGCCAGTATATAATTTCATAGAGACTAAACCTATTTTAACCTGTTATATTGTGGCTTTTAATGAAATAGTATTTGTTTAATCGAATTCGTAGGCCATTTAGTGCTTTATTGACTTAATTACGTGAAAAAAGTAGAATGAACTTTTGAGGAATTAATGATGGCAAATAACCTAGTAATAAAAAAAATGAATTGGAGTTTTAATTAGGTAAGGTTGACGATATNCATCTTGTTTTGCGCCACTCTAATTGCTCCATTTTTTTAATGTACGCACGATTCTGAGTTGCGTAAGCTCTACGGGGAATCGTAATTCAACTTTTGATCTAGACCCAGAATAATGGGAATCATTTCTCCTTCCAAATTTAATTATAATTCCTAATGGGTAATTAAATTGCAATGTGTCGTACTTTGAAAATCTTTTGGATGAATATTAGATACAGTCAGGATACCGTGAATGTCTCCAAGTATACTAGTGCGTTTAAACTACGAAAATTGTCATTTACCTGTCCACGTTTCGTATCGATGTCTTTATGTTTCAAGGCGTGGGAAATATTTTGTGCTTAGCTTTTCTGAACCATTCTATTCCTAAAGTTTTTACGAACAGTTAGTTCGTCAAGTCGTAAGTTCACGGTAGGCTTCCATTCATACTGCGTTGCCACTTGAATAAGTTATCAGGTACCGCAATTAAATTCTCGGTATCCTTTTTATAAATCTAGCTAGCTTTCGTCCTTGGAAGTTCTTTTTAGCCTAAATGTAACATTTTATAGCTCATGGCTCTCGCCTTGCTGCAGTGAGTTCTCGTCGGCAGTGAATTAAAATATTCGTTCTAAGAATGCTAGAAACTTTTTAGAAATGTTTTTACACGCCAGATGTTTATGAAAATATTTCCATTGGTGGCATTGGAAAATTTGGGTCATTGGACTTGAAAGCTTTCCAAGAATAAGGTAAGTACTCTCGTGCAAAGGTTGGGGCTATTTATGAAATATATTTTCCTTTCACAATTATCCAGAAATCCACTTAATCCGACTTGTATATCATGAGAGGAAACTTTTTTCAGATATTTTGAAGTGAGAAGAATTTGGGTTTCTGGAATATTTAATGCATTTTTGGCAAAATCAATCTCATCTCACAGCAGTTGATTCTGGTTAAAAGTAAGCTGGACGTAATCCTGAGGCATCGTCCTCAATCTTAGCCAAGTTAAAAACTTATGGTAAGGAAATAGCAAAAATGTAATTTGTCATCAAACTCAATCTATAACTCGATGTATACTTTTTCTAAATTCATTACTGATTTTCAAACCTATTACAAACTAATTCCAGGTCTGTTGTTCAATGAAAACAAAATCTGAGTACGTCCACAGAAAATTAAGTATATTCAAAATCTAATGTTTATGAATAACAAACGTAATCATATTAGCTTTAATGAAGACGTAAAATTCTATTTAATCCGTTAGTTTCCTTAAAAATCTATTTACCGCGGTATGTAAAGCTCTTAATTACATATTCTTTGGTACTCAATACCGCGTCTTTAATTCTCCTTGAAATATCAGGAGATGGGTTAAGGAAACTAATGGATAGGTACAGTCAATTTCCCGGAAGAATCAATTTCTTTCGGAAGTCGATACCAAAAAATATTTCATTCGATTTTATCATCAACCTGATGATACCTGAATGGTAGTGACCAGATTGGGAACCTCCGGTCTTGTCCATTTTCACATGTTTCAGAGATATTTCCGGTATAACATCTTCTTTTCATGCCAGTTATTTTTTTCGGGCGGAAGAAGCCAAAACTTCTGGTAGTCGGGTGTTTAGAGCAAATATCATGCAAAGATTCCTGCTCCTTATCTCTTAAGACAGACTGGTGGAGGCCTTCTAAGTTTCGGTCCCTAATCTGCGTTTTCATTTTTATCTCTTCCTTTGCCGGAAGTTGGTCTATGTAGACATCCCTGGATTATCGTTCTGTGCACTTGATGGGATAAGGTTCACGTTAGCCCATGTGATTTCCTCCTTCGTGCCATGTTTCGTCTTTTAGATCTATCCCTCTCACCATCCTCTGGCTCAAACCCTCGTGCCTCGTTTAAGAGCTACCAATTTCTCTGCGAGACTTCCGGTAACTTCATAAGTAGCATTTTTGATAGCTCTGAGAATTGTTATGGCCTATTAGCTTCTTTTACTTTCAATATCGTGGCTAATAATTTTCAATAAAACGTTTGATTAAATAGTGGTATTACTATCGAACGTAAACGTCGTGGGGCGGTGTTTTCCAGTTAAATTCATTTTTTTAACTGTGTGACTTTTTTAACCGATAAATTATGCACTGATCTTCACATTAATAGCCAGGATAATGCTGGATTAAAATCAAAAGGTATCTGTTTCTGAGTTAAGTCAGGCTCTAATTGCCTTAACGTGACATGTGTACTTGTGAGGTGTTGTCTTCGTAGTTATTAGATTCACAACCTCGTTTTCTCTCTCTGAATGCTATCTTTGGTGCGATTAAGTTATTCCCACGAGAGAAATCCTTTATTCATCCTGGCTTGATGATGATGGAAGTGAATCACTGAGGCAACAAAGTTACGGTCTTTTTGAAGGATACACTTTCAAAGAATCCCTGCTGACGACAGAAGCCTAATACGGATGCCAAAGGCATTCTTGATTTAAGTTCATGCTTGCTAATGGTTGTTTCCTTTAATAAATATTCCTTACGTTGAATAGCTTTGATTTATTGGTGCACAGAACTTAGTTGCCTGTGGCCTAAGCATATCCTGATGGTTTCACAATCGGGTGATTGGATTCGATGAATAAATCCTACTTTCTCCTGGTTTAGTTCGATTAAATCCATTCTCTCTCTGCGGTCTGAATCTGATTACTGAGCGAGTCTTTCAATCGTCATCAAAGACTTTGAATGCCCGTCGTTGTAGCATTTGGCAGTGTATACATTCAATAATTGTGCTGCCTGAGTAATAAAAACTCGGCTGTAATAACTTATTACGGAATACTCGATGGATTAAATTAGTCTTGATAGCTCTCGAGAAGCCTCACTTGCGGCTTTTGTCGGAGCGATTGCGGTCGAAATATCATATTCCTTCTCGAATGATTTCTCTATCGCATGGACGCCCGACCGAACAGATCTGTTGTGCGTGTTCACGCGTTCTCACAAAGTGTGTTTGTCTCTTGATAGAAGATGGTCGTCCTCGTAATGAAGAAAATTCATTCTCTTTTCTCTTCGTAATTTAGGTATTCGAGATATAATGCTAGAACCGTGAAACTTCGTTCCTCGTTTTCGGGATTCTATTTAAGAAATGGAAGATTTTACTGTTACTATGATTTTCGCAATAATAAGTGGAAATATTCTGCAAAGTAACATTTTTCTTTCGGAGAATTTATTATTTTGCTCGCTGTACTTAAATAATAATAATCAATAAAAGAACACACATCCGCGAAACTCATTTAACGCTTATATGCGTGAACTCTAAGATCCTTCATGCACGATGACCAANGTAATTTAAATAAAATAATTATCACGCCTTATTTACTTTTTGAACATCGTTGTTACCTTGCTCCAGTATGTATTCCATTGGGAATGAGGACGGTGTCATTCATTTTGTCGTCTGAGGTTTCTCTCTTGATGCAAAAGTTGCTGAGTTTTCGTACAATTTATTATTTATACTTGGATATCCTGAAACCTGGAGTTTATGTTAAGATTCGTGGTAATATCTTAATTATTTAACGGAATTGATTTTTTGAATGACGATGCCACTCTGCAAATGCTTGATACTACCTACTTACCCGGTTAAAGCAGGTTAATTTTGGTCAACAATAAACTAATATTAGTAAGACTTTTATCGTAGTACTTTCTTAGTCGTTCTTCAATCCTTAGACCGCTATAGCCATATTGAGGCATTTTTGGCGTCACCGTCAGAAATTTTTGCGGGAGATTAGAAATGAGATCTGTCTTTCATTTAATTTATTCCGAAGGGATTTTTAGTATTTTTCAAAGTAGTGTTTACTTGAAAAATAAGACTCTTGCTAAAAAAATCTCTTTTGAAGGAAGATATTTGACTAAACTTATTGAAATTGTACTTATTGAAATTCGAAGTGTGATTCTCGTATTGATATATTTTTCATCCTCGAAGTATGTATACTACTTTTAAAGTGGACTTTGATGTTATCAACAAAACAGAAAGGCAGTGAAACTGCTGAGCGTAAAAAGGTTTTTAATTACGTTTTGTTTTGGAGACGTCTCTATGGATTACGCTCTCGATTCTCTTCCGCCTAGTTAGGTTCCCTTTTACCGCGGATTGTTATCCTAATAGTAAAATTCTTTCTTCTCAAACTTCACGTGTTGTTTAACTTCGCGCCTCAAAGAGACCATCCATATCCGAACTTTTAAACTACGAATAGTTCAGTTTGAAGCTCCAAAGTTATAGAGCCATTTCAGCATGTCCTTTTGTTTATCCCAAGGGAAAATTTTTGTTGGACGCATCGAAGATGATTCTCCCTTGTTGGAGTACCTTTTCGCCTTTTTTCTGTATCATTCGTTTGTTTCTCGGGGGAAGGAGAAAAGGATATTTTTCCTCTCCCTTAAGACCGTCGAAATTTCTTCAGCGAAGGGTTCTTGTGATAGGTTACTCACTGCATTCCATCTTTTGCAATATGGATGGAGCTTTTTTTTACTTTCTGTGCGCTCGTTTGGACGTGAGGCAGTGCCCCCGACCTTTCGAGCGTTTTCACCATGTTACTCATTCTCTCGGAGCTGAGTCATTGGCCGAGAAAGAAAGTAAAGGGGACTTTACTACTCGGGGATTTGCTTTGTTCGCCGGTCTTAGGCTAATGTTCCTTACGGAGCTCAAATATCCGCTCGTTCCAATTTATGAACTTCAGGCATCTTCTCTCCAGGTTTTTCGCCCGCTTTGTCGCGTTGTTCTAGCATCCGGGGCTGTACTCGGCAGTTCTCGTTTCATTTTCCGTACCTAAGGAATTATCTCCTTCTAGCGCCTTATTAATGTCGTTCACTTCCTTTGTGGATCTGCACCTATGAAAAGCAAGATCCATGCCTTTGCTAAGGCATTTTTACGCATATGTTGCTCAAAAGATAACTCAATACTTCCTCGTAAATAAATAAATTTTGTGTAATTGAAGGAATGAATTTCGATATCGAGTTTTTTTTATTATTTGCTATTTTGGATTATTTTCTATGATAAACTCAATTTTAAAAGAAAGAGCACTTCGTAACTTCCTCAAGGAGATTTTTATTGATTCGTTTCGTCAACGACTTCACATCTTCAGGTGATGTCAACTGACTCCTAAAGATGTTAAATCGTTGACGGAACTAGAAAAATTGTACTCTGTTCCTAGTCGATTGTAATCTGCTGTGTGTGGATTTCTACGAAGTCACGCTTGACCGTATTAATTTTATGTCGTGAATTGTAATCAACCGATCAAACATCCGAAATTTTATTTTTGAATTATCGATGATTTAGTTTTCTAAAACTAACCTCCCCCCTTGCTAAACGTCGAGAGGAGGCTTACAGAGCGCTACGTAAATGTAGATGCGCGAGAATTTTTCATTTCGTTGTTTTCCAATCGTTTCTGTGGTATATATTTCTCTGAAGTTTTTCTATAAAAATATTAAGTATTACGTGAAATTTAAATAAAAGAAGCCATAAAAATTCTGTATTATACAACTTTCTCTCTCAATTTTACTCCTCGCACAATTTCCTGTTGTATTGGGAGACATTTGTCGCACTGTGCGACGAAAGTTCTCGTCTTCCATTAAGTTTCTGCGTTTGAGAGGTAAACTAGCTGCGTTTTTCGCGTTGAGATTTTCGTCCAGTCGCTTAGTCTAATGAATAATTCACCAGCGAATGTTTGATTTTTCTCTCGTAATTAAATATTCCACTGCGCTTTTGGGGTAAACAACAGTCGAGAGGAGTTGATCCCCATTCCGAAATGACGTAAGAAATGCAGACGCGATTCTGCGTTTCATTACCTCTTCTACTGTAAAGAGAATAACGAACTTGGTATTCAGTGTTTGGGGGAGAAACACAGGGACAGAAATTTAAAAGTAAAATTTTCGCGAGGGTATTTCTAATCCAAGCATGTTCAACTAGAATGAATGCTGCGGCGCTCAGTCAGAGCTCGTTAATTCCGGATGTAACGTCCTTCGGATGGGTTATCTTTTCATTTATTTCCTGTTCATTTCCAAAATCGAGCCCTTCTTTTATTTGCTTTCATATGTAACTTTTCGGCCTTTAATTAATGCCGGCCGTTCTTCCTGTACCTCAGCTAACAAACGTTCGGATCTCATCGCGGAATTCAAATAAGTGTGTAATCTCCTCGGAAGTTTCAAGTCATTATTTCTGTAGTTACAAAATGGCTCATCCTTTTGACGGGCAATAATTGGAAAAAATTGAAAACCTTCCGTGTATAATTGGAATTAATTACCTTCCTTGTTTTACACGCTGTACCAACTCGGAAGGATCACGTTGCGAAGCGCATTGAAGTGCCGTCTTCGAGCGGATTCATCATTGAAATATGTCTGTGACGAGGGAATCTGCTCTTGCTTTCCCTCAATTAATACTCTTCCGCAGACCATCTGTTTTATTACAGCCAGGAAACATCTTCTTTCGGAGTTCGCTCGGTCATTGAGTTCCTTTCGAATCTTTGTTTCCCTCTCCCCTCTTCCGAATCATTTTTTGTCGGTTTGGAATCCAAGTCAGAAAGCTCTCGTCCCAAGTGTAATCTTCGCGGATTAATTTGGGAAAGGAAACATCCTCGCGACATCTGAAGTTGTCCGAGGATACCGCACCAACGGCCTTTAATGCAAGGTTCTTGTTTCTAGCTTTATTTTCTGTTTTTGGGCGTTATGAAGGAGGAGCTCATCTTTAGGCTCTTGGGTGAAAACATCTTTCTGAAGTTGAAATGCGACTGGTATGTCTTTTTTCCTTTATCAATGTAGTCGAGAGAGAAAAAAAGTCAAACTACTGCAAAGATAGAAAAGAAGAGAATGATGAAGCTTTCGCGTCCTCAGAAAATTGTTTACTCATAAATATTTCCCGTATAACAAAAAGTATAGACCATACCGCTCTTTCTAGAAATAGGAAACCAGAACCCTTTCCTTTCACAGGGAAACTAGCAGGATGGGCTTTGAATTAACGTTTTTAATACGTTGGAGTTTTTCCGAGTAACTGTTGGAGTTTCACTATTCGAGCATTATTTTTATGAGGCTAACTATTGAAGCGTTCACCTCTTTGGTGCGAATCGCCTCCAAAATGATTTTTTTTTTAAGTTGAGTTAGAACTAGAGAATTTGGCTTATGTTTTGTGACGTTTGCATGCACTCACGGCCAGATCTTTAATGAAAAATTTGGTGTGATGTTAATCTAAAAGTACTGTGTGATTCAACGATATGGAAATTAGTTCTTCTCTAGGAAAACTTGGTGAAAAAAGATAAAAGTATTTTATGTATTTTAATCGGCCAATACTAGTTGGAAAAATAAATACTATTTTCGATAACCAATCTCTTTTTATTTCATAGAGAATTACGTGTAATATCTCCTCTTTTTAAAGAACGTCGAGGTAATTTTTCCAGTGTGTAAACGTCCCTTGCGTTATGTTTTAGCGCTTTTAATATTTGTTCCTTTAAGAGGTACCAATATGAGTTTACCGATGTTTATAGATTTAGATTTTAGATTTATACCCCGCAAGCCGCCAGTGGCGCATGGCAGGGGAAAATACGTATGGAATTCTGTATAAAACCGAGTAAAGTAATTTATTAATATTGCTAATTGAAAGTATCTAGCTACTGAAATTGCCTCTTGCGTAGTTCTGCGTTGTTAGTGAAGCCATCCTTTACCGTACGTATTTAGGTTATATTAATAATGAAAAGGATACATTTACAGGCGCTTACAGTGGGCGATATTAGCAAGATGACAGCAAGCGAAAACGATTTATTGTATGATGATGCGATTGCGTAATTTTTGTTTTAAATAAAAATGTAAGCGGAGGTCACGGGTTGGAAGTGATGCGTTACTCTCCGAGGGAACCGCAGCAAGAGGCTAAGGGGGTTGTGGTCGAAGAGGGTTGGAGGTCTGCACACCGTCGTTGGAAGGCAGAAAACCGCAGCGTCCGGAAACTCTCAGCCTTTTCCTCTTCTCCTGACTTCGGTACTTTCTTCCCTTCATCCCTTTCACTCTGTAATTCCATCTTATTTTCCCACCGCCCTTGCCATCTTCCTGCGTAGTGGTTTTTCGTGATACATGGAAGCATAGGGCGGTAATCTAATATCCCATCGAAGACACGTCCTCTTTAAAAGAATGCGTTTGAAAGCTTTTGGGTGGAAATTTTTCGGGACGGCATTTCTCCCGGGATTCTTCGGCCGCGGAATGTCTCGGTGTTTTTATTATTATTATGCATCTTAGGGCGTGCGAAGGGGCCGTACCACGAGAATTTTTGCGGAATATCTGGGGTTTGATTGTCAGCGGAGCGCAGGAAGTATCTGCGATGTAAACTTGCCGCGCGATGGTTTTTATTCGTCCGGTACCTTATGCATGCATGGATCCCCATTCCCGGCTACTGCTCTCTCGGAAACTTCCATTTCGGAAGAGATATCTTTGCTTTTATCCGTGACTCGATGTGCTTCTACCATTCCGATGCATTTGCATTTCCAATGGCGTTGAAGTGACGAATATTTTCGTATACCTCTGGTAGTAAGCTGATTTTATTCCCCAGGCTTTACATTATTTCCATTTTGAAGGATTTTGGTATTATTTAAATATTTTTTATCATGTGTTCATAATTCTACATTGCGATGCCGGGGAAGAGGAGATTATCCTTCATCGTAGTCGATTATCATGTAGATTTAAAATCATCAGCGGCATCATTGATCAGGTGCTTGCGTTATTCATGTCTTTATATATATCTACTTATTGATGTATTTTAATTGAAAAAATTAGATATATCATTAGATTAAATAATACGACAGTAAGTGCTACGATATAAGCGGCAGTGGCATGGCGTAGCCATGGGGTTTGGGTGTTACCCCCGCCCCAGAGCCAACATGGGTTTAAAAAAATCGAGGTTATTGGAGGTAAATTGTAATTGTTTAAATATTTACATTTATCTCAGTCAACGCGTTCATCTCATAAGCCATCTCAGTTGACACTTTCACTGCGGATACCTCCATTTCCAATGCATTTCTCTCTCCAACGGTAGAGTGATCCGCATTGAACACATAAATTAAGCAATATTTACAGTTGCCGCGATACGGAATGCGTTGATATTTATAGCAACGACGTATGCATACAAATTAGAAATACTTTGAACAAATATGTCTAGTGTATCACAGGTGATGGTAAAAACAGTCTGGAAATGCGTATAAGAGAAGAGCAATTGAAATTTGTTAGCAGCAGAAGAAAGATCCGAAGATAGCAGAGTCGTAGATGCTCCTTCCCTGATCCTTCCCATAGATTTCTCCTTTGAAGCAGATGTTACCGAGCTAAGGCCTTGGTCACTTCCGAAACGACCAGATGATAGCCGCCCGTAAACTAGAAAGCGATGGAGACGGATTAGCCTCTTCGGATTTTCAATCAGTTCGTTACATTAATCACTTTTTAACATGTTAGGAATCGTAAATTTTAGAAATTCAATTTTTAATGGAACCAATAAAAATACGATTCGGGGTATTAACCTCACCCAACATTTTTGCGAGATTCGGTGTTAATCATTAAAAAAATCGTGGAGGCCTTTGCTTACATTTGTTAAAGGTATTCGGTGTTTTATTTTATGATTTTTACAGTAATTTTGTTCATCATGTGGCTCATATTCAAAGTTTTGAATTGTTTCTCTGTTGGACTTCATCTTGATAGCAGGTTAACTACTGCGTTGCTATTCTATTCTCCAGGTCAACAATTAGTTTCTTTTTTATTTTATTTTGCCTGATATTTCAACTCGCTTCTTCAGAATATTTCTGTTTGTCAATTAGGTATTTGAACATTATTGTATTTACGTAGTTATTTAGTGTCCTAATCTCGATAGAATGGAAAATCTAGTTAATTACAACTTTGCGCACCAGGTGTTTATAGTTGTTTTATATTGTAGTTCTGTTCCTTGAAAAGTACAAAACTTACTAGAAGGAATATGTTTGAGTAGCTTTTAATTGTATTATATTTTATAATTCTTAGCTAACTTGTCTGCTTTATTCTTTGTGGTTTACCCTCCGCTATTTCCGCGAACTCCTTATCCTAATCAAATTTTGGGTGATATCATTAGATAACCATTTTCTCTTTCTTTTTATCTTTCTTTTTATCTCTCTTTTTATCGCTTTCGTTTTCTCTTTATCAACAGAGCCCTTTTTATATGGACGCAACCTGCTCTCATTAGGAAAGAGTATAAAATGTAGTTTCTCTTCATTTCCGACCCTCTCTTGTTTTTTTTACGCCCGTTGTCTTCGCTTTCTTACGTCCTGGATATTCCTTATTGCGCTTCCCGTTCGCCTTTTTTCTTTTAATCCCGCTTTATAGGTTCCAGAGCGAGTGTTCGGAATTTTAACTCGGCTGTCTTATCGCCTTCCTCAGCCACTCTCTCCTGCTCAATAAACGTTTGTTTACTTTCTCTGTCCGATTTCGTTCTAATTCTGGTGGGAATGTCTTCCGGGTTACCCGGTAGATGGCACTTTTCTGGAGATAATGGCGGTGGAGCGGAAACGCTGGAAACACCTTCTCGGATATGGAAATGCGTTGGTTACTTAGAGCTGCTCTTCATGGATTTGTTTCTCTTGGGTTATCATATTGAAGTTTCTGTTACAGTCTGTACACATAGGATGATTTGATGGCTCTTTAGCAAAAGTGTCAGAGAGAATAATGATTTGACGTTTATCAGTTTAATCTATTCATTGAAGGTTATGATCTTTGCTTAATTAGTGCATGTATTAGTGCATGTATCCTTCTGTAAAAACGGTTGTTGAAAGAGGTTTGATCGATAATCACTCCTGCGTATGTGCCATGATTGGAAATGGAATACTTCTTACAGTTGTAGGAAAAGGAATCTGTTATTTAGTATATTAGAATAAACTACAATAAATACATTACTATGATTATTCTTTTAGAATACTCTTAACTAGTTTAGGAATTGTTATTATTATTTATTTAGCGCGAACGTTAATGAATAACAATTCTTCTAGAATACTCTTAGATAGGAATTTAGGAATGTAAATATGTGTAGAAATGAAATTATTAAAGAAATAAGGGTCATGATATATGTTACTATTTTCTTCTCTTACTCAAACTTCATAGTTTCTTCTATTATCATTTCATGAAGAATCTTTTTATTTCACTCGTTCGTCAAAATCTTCCGCGGTAGGAATAGGAGATAAAAAGGTTCACATATTATGAAAAGAATAAGAAAACACTTATACTCGTTACCACAGGATATTTAATAAAACGACCTAGGTTTCGACGCGTCGCGTCATCGTCGAATTTGCTGTTTCCTGTACCTGACGATGACGCGACGCGTCGAAACCTAGGTCGTTTTATTAAATATCCTGTGGTAACGAGTATAACTGTTGTCTTATTCTTTTCGTCATGAATAGCTACCACAAAGTCGAGGCGAAGTTTGTTCACATATTAAAAAAAATCTTTTAGTTTATGAATTTACGAGAATAATAATACGAAACGGTAGCCCTAGTTATCCAATCGTATTAATGTGGCGGAAAGTATGACATTAGAATAAAAACATCTCATAGCAATCCTATCTCCAATTATATCAATTATTAAATCTCGTTTTATATTTATGAAGCTTTATTGAAATTGTATTTTTTGAGATCCGAGTGATCGCATTGGTTGATTCACGATGTAATTAAATTGAAGTAAATTTCGTCATTATATACGGAAATAATGAGGAAGGCTTCATTGTAATCTATGGGGAAATTTTGTACCTAAACCTAATATATGCGTGTTATCAATATTTATCGGAAATCATGGAACATATCATTAACGGAGAGTAAATTAAACCCTTAAAATTCGTTTTTATTTCCAGATTCATTTGGAAAATGACAGCTTAACGGAAATGCTAACAATTATAACATCTGCCGCATCAAAATTTCAAATACTGAACCCAAATAAAAGCATATTACATTAATCCTGCTCTGAATGGGATTTTGAAAGTGTCTTACGAGAAGATCGATAAATTGGAAAATGTATTCAAATTATACTCTCCTGGTAATTCAGAATATAAAAAGTTACTTTTATATCTCCCAAATTAATGATACCAGAAGCTATGCATAAGTTTTTTTTTTACTTTTCAGCTCATTAGTGTACGTTGAACTTCTTTCAGTTATCGTACTTTAAAAATGCATTTCCTTCCATGCTTGTTGATTTATGTATCCGGGAGATGAACGAGTAACTTTTGATCTAAAAAGCACTTGTGCGCTATGACGTAGTTTCGATGCTTCAGAGCCTGCCTTGTTTAATCTCCTTTAATGTTTCAATTACTCTTGGAGGTGAAAAAGCTCCGTATCAAGTTGGAAATTTCTGTAGAAATTGACGTTCTTTTTGCTCCGGCGAGAAATTCCTACTTTAGTATGCTATTTCTCTAAAGAAAAAATATTGGTGGCATTCTTATTGCCAGAAGTGTATTGTACTCTTCGTGGCTTCCTTCTTTTTGATCTTTTCAAATTTCGTCCTCTGTGTCCTTTGCCGCATCGTTCACTCGTTTATCTTCTTTCCACCACAGGTATACTGATACTCCACTTTTTAATTCCTTTTGGCCTTCCGTATCATTTTTAACTTCGCCTCGGGCAACGAATAAACGCCGCTCAGTCTGGCTTTGTTTGTTTTCTTTCGATAAGTTGAGCCTTCCCGTGTTTATAATTTTACTTTTGTTAGATTAAACAGGAGACCAATTATATGTATTACCTTTGAAATTAGATGTGATTGGAAAGATATCGTTCCTATCTCTATAAAAAATATGTTTGTAAGTTTTTCTTGACCTTTGCCATAATTAGTTTCAATTTTATTCTCTAGGATCCGTTTACAGTAATAATTTTAGCAAAATTTTCTTTGATTTTCGACGGACTAAGTTTGTTGCCTTTAACAATTCTTTCAATGTTGTAGTAGAAATTAATTTTGTGCCTATCTCGAAATCTAATGGTCAAGAACTTCTTTGATCTTTGCTTTTCTTTTTTACTAATGGTAAATCTTAGATTTACTTTAATTATAGGTGATGGTTATATACTATTTTTGTATGATAGGCATTAATATTAATTGTAATTAACTGTAATTATCTACTTAAATTAACTAATTATCTATTAACTGTAATTATTTACTTTTTCTTGTGAAAAATTAACGGAATGAACGAAAAGATGAAGTCTTTGTGATCAGACGGATATTCTGGTAGGCCATTTTAGTGTCGACCCTTCCATTAAGGAGTATATTATTATTGTATTATTTGTTTAGAATTTGATTGATTGATATTTTACGTACCTCCTTTTAACTTTTTTACGTTCTTCCTTCATCGCTATCCTTGACAGCCGTTAAACTATGAAGCTAAGCCATACGGTGAAATTTCGATCTCTCTCATTTGATAAAATCTCTTGTTATTTTATTCTTCTGCAACTCTTCTAATTGTGGGACTTAAGAAGGAAATCTCATTCAAAACTAGTTTTCCAACTGAGTTTTCATTAATCAACGATTTTTTTAAATTTGCTGTGCTGTCGAAAATCAAGAGCCTTTTCGTATGTATTTGAATTTAGAGAGATCCTATCCAGCGTTTGTTAAGTAATTCTTTTTTACGTCCGGTTAGAATCGAGATACGTTTCGTGCCGACGAAGTTTGTGTATTTATCGCAACGGAAGCGTCCACGGCAAACTGCGAACGAAGTAAATGCGTGTTTGAGAGAACGGCTATGCCATTCCTCCTCGCAGTTGGTTTAACTTCCCCGCGGGGAAGTCGGGGCGAAAGAGAATGACCGAGAGAGAGAGGGTAAAGTGGTCAGAAATGGCCGGAAATTCCCTGAGGCACTGTCCCTTAAAAACATTGCGCAGATGGTTTTGTAGAGTTGCGTTAGTTCCCGGTGAGCGGACGGTTTGATTCTTTTGTTCGAATACGCCTCTGTACACTTTCCCTGAGTCCCAGTTCAAACTGTCGAATCTCCATTAAGTAATTGAGCTTTACATATGTTAATTATTGATCACTAGAATAAGACTAGACTTCAGAATAATAACAAGGCTCAATTTTATGTTTTTGATTTTATCAATTTACGGTTTACATTTGCATTTAATTGCAGATTCAAAAGCACGTAGAAATGAATTAGAAATTTTTTACGTTTATATCTCATCTGGGACTCCAATTACCCTCCTTTAGATGGGTTAAATCCGCATCTCGAATATGCTTCAAGCATTTTTAATACTTAGAAAATTATTTTCATTTTTTATCAGTTGTATCTGTAATTTTCGATGTGTTAAAGTGCATTGAAGGAAGCTTCCTATGCCAACAGATTTGTGTTACTACCTACGTTCTTACTTCCTGATTCTAGGTAAAACTTAAAAGTTTTGTTTTTCTTTGGAATTTGGGTGATTGGTATATTTTATTACATACTTTCGAAATGCAAAACAATTTTTCCAAGATTCGCTCTTACGTCACCATACTAACGAACCTACCTCGTACATGTTGAGGTTGCACCAACTTATTAATTCGTTACTTACTTGCAACCAATTTATTAATTCTGCAGAATGTTATCTCGTCCTCCGTCACAACAAGGCAACTTCCCTCAACCTCATGAGTATGTGGATTGCCATCTGTCAATTTCAGTCCAGAGGGAGTATTTCTAAAGGACGAATTGTAGCCGTGAGGTATCAAACTGACCATTGAACACGCACTCAGCACTGCGTCGCTGCCTTGCAGTCTTTCTCCAGATTGGTGATAACAGGTGACCCTTTGAACTGCTGCCGCAGTTGTCTCACTTATTTCTCTCCTTCGGCTTTCCTTTGACAGATTTTCACAAAAATTCCTCCAGTGGAGATGTCTGAGTCCACAGAAATCGTCGTTAAAATTTTCTGCTTGGATTGCCGCGTGGCGGTTTCAGATGCCGTCGGATATCTCTTCTACAATAAATTCTTCTCTTGTTTACCTTCAGTTCCAAAGTGTAGGAGATGCTTTCTCGCGGAAATGGCGCTCTGGTCGCTTCCAATTTTCGTCTCTTTTGCCGGAGAGGGAGTTGAAATGGTCGGCTGCTATCTTGCTGTGCGGTCGTGTTCTTTTATTTAATTACCGCCTTCCGCTAAATTTTCCTTAGAGGGCGTCTCTTGAGACGCTTCTTGTCCTGGACGATTCTCGCTGTACCGTTAAGGATTTCTGCGGATAGATAAACATCTTTAGCATTTGAATTCGAAACTCGCGAGAGCTGTATTCGCATTTCGACTTCTCATAGTGTTTCATGTTAGTAGAAATGCTTATTCGTTTTTCTGATTTTCAAATTGTTCTCAGTTATACTTCATATTTTCTGGGTGTTTATAGTATTGCTTTCACTACGCATATCTCCTCTGAAGAATTTATTTTTGTCTGAAAATGTTCATTGATATATTCTGGTTTGATCTCTCAATGGTGGTTTTGGTTAACTGGGATTATTTCGTCGAGATTAAAGTAATATTAGTAGATATAAAATATAATAGAGGTATAGATACATTGTACTATAGAAGCGGTGTAGATATGTTGCAATGAAGTTAAATTCACAGGATTAGTCAGATTTAAAAGGTTGTGTATTCGTTACTTTGAGTAGTAGATTGTACCGTTTGTTGTATGAGGAGCTTAATATTCGAAGAAGTATTTTTATCTGCTTTATTGATTCTTATCCTTATTAAGAAATATATAATTGTGATGACGAGTCTTATTGGAATGTTTTCATGGGAAATAGGATTGAAGTATTCTTGAAAGTGTATTCTTAAAACTTATTTAGTGATTTATCATAAGCGTTTTATTAAACTCTTTGTATGCACATGAGTATTTTAATTTCAAATTTTGTTTTTTTTAAGCCATTTATATTTTAGCTAGATAAATATTTCTCATGATTTTACCCTAAAAATATTCAAGCCAGCTATGCGGTTAAAATTTCTAAGTTAAATTTTATGTCCAAATATTTCGCAAATGATGGTTCAATTTCGCTGCATAGTATATCACAACACGCTAGATTTTTCCTACACTATTCTATGGAATTTTTCTATTTTAAATCCATGTAAGTCAAAATTTCTGTGAATGACCCGATCAAGTTTGCATTAAGGTAGATCTAATCTTTCGATCCATGAGAGCAAACTCGTATGTTTAGTATTTTTTTATTTTAAAATTCTTTTCGCCATCTCGCAGAAAATCGCACAATATCGAAAATACATAGGATATTTTTTATTCGTTAAAGAAAAGAATTACTAATTTGTTGTTATATGTTTATGATATAAATCATAGGGCGGAATAGTTTTTGTTGTACTTAAATCTTTGCTGGTCGTCTGGTCAAGTTTGAATTGATTCGTAGGTTAGAACTATTGTAGTTTATGGATAAATTTACTTGGGAAGAATGCAACGTTATAGTCATCACCATTTATTATTCGATTGTCTGATGTACACATCTTTTGTTCTTTCACTTCCTATAGGGCATTGAATATATGCTGTAGTAGTTTGACTTTTTTTAGCCGTCCATTATCATTTTTCTTGCATTCCTTTAAAAGGGTTGTCCGCACGAAAACTTGAAAAAAGCCCAGAAAAATAAATGGGGTGCTTTTGTGGGAGACATCTGTAGGTGAAGAGTTGATGCGACTCGTTCCAAGCGAAAGAAAGGCTTTGTTCGTTGAGCGTATCGATGGTGGATCGGGAAGCTCCGCCATCCCGAATTAATTAATTCATCCCTCGTCTCCCTTTATATTGGCCGTCCAAAGCAAAAATGCTAGCAAACAAAAGAAGACAGAGCTTCGAGGACTGACTGCCTTTCTTTTTATTTATATAAACATTTTGTCGGAAATTTATGTCACCCTTGCCCGCCGTTATCCTTTACATAGCAATGAGTTCCGCGAGGTACCCTTTTGTCACCGGGATATTTTTCTTCTCCCTGACTTGCCTTATTTTTTTTCGAGCAATCACCATGTGGGCTTCCTGAATACTCTTGGTTCATTAAGTTATTCATTCCTTTTGCATTTGGGGGAAATGTGTTTGCGTTCGTCTAGTTCAACTCACTTCAGGAAGTAAAGATGGAACATAGCTAGGTTTGAGATGGAATCGTGCGGTACGTCGTTTATTTTTTTAGTCTTTGAAAAACTGCAAGAGCGTTCCGGAAAATATCGGTGGAAGGGTGGTTTCGGAAAAACGTATATCGAATTCGCTTTTGCGTCTGGATAGCTTCTGGTTCGCTGCAAGTAGTATTTAGCTAGCGGTAATTTTCTGCGGCGGAAAATTTGAGAATCATGGTCGCTATGGCGAATAGACCTGCGTTAATTGAGCCCTTCAGTCTTCCGCTTTTCGGAAAAACAGGAGGAACTTTCTTTTCAGGGAATCTTGATGAGAATTCGTGAATACCTCGTGGACTCTACTCACAAATAGTAGTTAGGTAGAAAATAAATATGAACTACGTATGATAGATGAGCTATATTTACATTTCGCTCATTTTAGTATCCTTACTTCATTTTATAATATTGTTTTATTTTTATATTCTTCTTCTTTTTCAGAGGTAAAAAGAGTCTATCATTAATCCTATTTTCATTTCACTAATTATACTTTATCATTCTTTGTTTATTTTATATTTAATTAAAAAATCACTCCAGGTTTTATTTAGACATATTTCTGTGGCCTCATCAGAATTTCACGCGCAGAAAAATGTTTATTTTTCGTTTAAAGCGTAAAACGCTCCCAATGATGTTCCTTGTTGAACAGTGTTGGAACCTGAGTGAGTGTAAAATACTAATCCTTACTTGTAACATCTTAAAATTTACTATACTACTTCACTAGAAGCGATAGAAATATAATTATGCATTTTCGAATTATTTTTTTATAATATATTTTTCTTTCGCATGAATTTTCAATTAAATAACGATTCTTGAATTTCACATCGTCTTGCATGTGTTTAAATAACATAAGTGGTAATGGTTTCTATTCGTGTAATAATGGATAATGGATTGTATTCGTGAGTAATGGAGAATCAATACTTACTATTCTGCCGGATATAAAGAGGGAAGACCGCTTATCGATCACTTTTATGTTGTCTGTCATCAGGCTTTCGTGTTCTAGATTATTTACCCGTATTTGATTTACAATTCCAGAGCAGAGTTCGTTAACCTCTGGAGGCCGTCGGGTTACTCCTTCCAGTAATTTAACGACAGCAGATTCTAAAGAAAGCTGCCTTTACGGAGAGACTTTAATGTTTACCTAAATGATGCGCAAAGCTGATGCAAAGCCTGTAGGGACTTCTGCGCTAATACTGTATGGGAGCTCTTTCGCAAACAGTTTATTTTGAATTTTAGCATCTCTTGATTCACGGAAGTGTATTAAGTTCAAATTTTATCAGAATTTCCATTTAAAAAGCAAATACATTTCCATGGAGCGGAAGATTACCGCTAAACTGTTTTAATTTAAAAGACGCCCTCTCCTATTTGGTCATCTTCATGACGACGCGTAAAATGTAATTGGTTTAAGTCCCGAACTGTGCTCAAAGTATTATTCTTACCTGTGGCAGTACGTATATTTATCGCTTTATACTTAAGTTGTTCGCAAACAGATAACAATCTTTAGTCAGCATATGTAATGTATAACAGAAAGAACTCAGGCTAGTACATATTAAATAAATGTAAAGTAGCATATTTTCTATTCAGCCGTAAATATATCAGATAGAGCAATCATTTCTTGATTTAAGTAATTTTGCATTAACTTTTGCATTAAATCTTTATTAATGAATCTCCAGGAACAGAAAAGGAAAGAAGATTAAAAATGTTGTAAAAATTTGTGGAAGTTACTCAAAATTTTAACTTTAATTTGTTTTACAGTTTGTTTTCTGCATTATTAAATTTAGGCAGTCGTTATAGTTTTATTTGCTCTTTTCATATGTATCGCTTTGGGGCACCAGAAATATACACGTAGGTATATTCATGAATTTGTAAGACCAGTGGAAAATAACTTACGATATTACTTGCCTGTGAAATTGATTAAGTTGAAAGATTCATTCAAGAAAAAAGCGTTTCGAACCTGTATATGTCGAGACTTAAGTCAATGCTACTCACTATGATTATTGATCTAAGTATATGTCAAAAATGTGTTTATCTCGCTTATTTGACGTTAGCTTACGTTAGTAAGTGACGTTAGTTAGCTTGACGGTAGCTTCAGCGTTTAATGTTTGCTAATGTTTTAACATTAAAAAAATCATAATCTGAAAATAGTATGGGAAGACCCCAATTACATTTAAATAATTACTGTCATGTACGAATGCACACAATTATTCCCTAATCGAAAAAACCTGACTAGCTGGGACCTTTGCGTTCTGGGAATACTACGTTACAAAAAACTAAGCCACCGAAGCAGATAATGTAATGACGATGATTTATACATTAGGGAAGACTCTTTGAACTTCATCTCACCGTAATAAATATTTTACCTAATCCATTCTATGTCTGTGTTCATATTTATAGGCAGAAGTTAAGTTTCAGTCAGGTATTACGGAAAAAGTTTTTGAGAATTCTTCGCGATTCTTTAGGGTGATGGTGAAGGTGATGTCATTTGGATACCCAGTCGGCCAAAATTAACTTGAGATCAGGATGATATATCATCAAAGAATAAAATATTACGGCGGAAGTAATTTCTTGTAAAGGTTGCGAGGTGAGTCAGAAAGCCGAAAGTAATTATCAATGCTTTCAGCGGATGTTAATTTTGCGGAGGAATTTGAATGAAGTTGGGCGTGGGAGAATGATAATTCTGTAAGCCGTGCAAACCACTTGTCATTGGTCACATTTCGCCGAAAATGAGCGCGCATATATTATCACCGTCGTCTAATCCCCGGTTCTTGTAATCTTTATCCCGAGGGAATCGATTTCCCCCGCAATGGCGCCATCTCTTACGCTTTCCCATTCAAATTTCCAATGGCGGTCTGTAAATAAGCGGCTTCACCTTGTTTGGTCAGCGTAGCAGCGAGGGGACCAATTTGCGGCCCAGCGTATATCCCTCCGCTCGCATATAAGGCTGGATTGGATGGGAATTCCATTGCCTTCGATGGATCCGGGTCGAATTTGAATAGGCCATCAGATTCCTTTTAATGCGGAGAGCCGGTGGACGAATTCGGCTCTCGACCGATGTAAATCTTACTAATTCTGCGTGATTTCCCGTTTTCAGCGTCGTGAATTCGGATTAATTACGCGAGGGACGTGGAGAAGTTCATCTGATAAGGACGGGATGTTTGTTTTATTCATGAGCCGGATTTCAGGGTCTCTGTGCGGTTTTAGGATTTCATTTATAAAATGGGCTATTCCGTCTGTTTCTTTAGAATTTTCTTATTATAGTCTTCCGTCATTTAATAAATTAATTGAAAATAATCTCATTTATACTAGGTTTAAATTGAATTCCGTTAATGTTTGTCCTTGGTGCGCTCTTCCTACCTTTTATTCACGATGGAATGAATTATTTAAAGCCAGATACGCCTGTACCGAATTTGAAATGAACTATATATGTTCGAGGGAAATTTTGTGAGGAGGAAGCGAGAATGGGTTCTTCCTTCACTGAGGAATGGTCGCCAAAGGGTCTTTTACTCAAGCTAAATAATAATAATAAACTAAATATAATAATAATAATGCGAATTTATTCGGGCGAGATTGAGATTATCGAGTCTATTCTTACGTCTAACCCTCCAGAAATAATCAAACCTTAGTGTTGCGTAATTGTCACACATTTTTGGTCTTCGTTCGTTGCACTGAGATCAAGGCTTTGAATGGCTAATTAAAATGTTTCCTCTCACGAAATTTTTAAATAATTGATGAGTCGAGTCCTGGTTCTAGAATCGGATTGTGAGGTACGTAAAAGAAGGGATGAATATGGGAAGGCCCGTGTCAATTAGATTAAAATGAAAAGGGTAGTTATTACTCTATTTATATGAATTCGCGTATCCGTTCACCTTCTTCGTAGGTCTCATCCTCTTGGGAATATTGACGATAAATTACATTATTCCTACCAAAGTGCATTACTGTTCCCCTTTGATGAAGCCTAACTTTCCTTTCAGAGCGTACCTATGATTAATCTTAGTTCATTCTCCGCGATTGTCTTAGTTCTTGTTGGGCTTAATTTGGAATTCCTTAAAGATAACTAGATTTTACCTTTGCCAGAGATCTATGTAGATTAGAGACATTCTCCGCCAAAACGGGCGATAGAGTTCGAGTAGTATTGTTAAAAGTGCTTCGACAACTTAGGTCATTTTGCACGTAGGCCCCCGTTGGGAATCGAACCCGGGACCTCTTTCACTGAAGTCGAACTAGTTGCCCACTTGGCCCCGATAGAATTCGATTTTAAATGTTACGTTGGTTGATGGGTTAACCCTTACAAACTAAAGGAAATTATGGATCGTAGAAGTATTACGGCTCGTTTTCTCTGTGACAATAAGGGAGCACATTGGTGACACCCGGGCAAGCTATTAGATGAAGCTAGGACGTCATGCTACTCTACGCATCACATATCTCCGCTTATTCGGAGAATATTATGCAAATTGAACTTTAACGTGTCTCCCATACTAATTTTGCGTATAAGTTATGAATTGTGATGCATGGATCCCTTTACCAATCAGTTGCTAGACTGGAAATAGCCTCATTTAAATTCTATAATGTTCACGTGATGCAGTTAAATAAAGCTGTTCCTTATCGACGTGGTTACTGTAGTTCGTTTATTTTTAATTTAACGGTTATTAATTAAGCATTTTTCTCATCTACTTAAGGAATGATATACTTTGCGCGTAATTTTGTACTAAGAATGATACAATTGTATGTTAGTTACTTAGTGGCATTTATTAATCAACTTCGTATATAAAATTTTACGTCATCTGAGAGTAAGTACAATCGTAATTGCTCTCGGCGTGCAGTCTCGCAAATGTACGTTACGCTGAGAGCTGCTGTCAGGCAGTGATGAGTCAACCTGTCAGAGAGAGAACATGATCACAAGTGGACTGGTAAACGCACCACTCTCAAGCATTTCCATCCACTATACGAGGACTTTCCATACCCTTTGACTGAAGATCCGTAATATTAAATTGAAATTGCTGTGCGGGTGCCAACCTTAGAAGTGTTCTTTTATACTCCTAAAATTTTAAATGCGTTAGATATGATATGATACTTAAATAATTGATTTCGGTTAATCTTTATGTACATTATATAGACGTTGCATTCATAAATTAATTTTTCTCTTTTGTTCTCTTTACAGGTAAGTTCGCAGAGCTATGGTGTTTCTTTTCCGTAAATAGAGAGATTAATTCGAGGTAAATTAGTTTTACTTACGTTAGAACTCTTAATAAAAAGGTGTAATGGAACGTACTGGTACTATTTGCTCATTGAATTGGTTCACTCATGTTAATTACTAGCTTTTCGGATGAACTCGATTATAATTAATTAATTACTGCATATAGGAAAGTATTAGCTCGCATTGATGGACCTGCACAGTTACTTACTTTCTTGTATTTATTTGTAAATAGTTTGGATACTTTCTAAAAGGAGTTTCAGAGCAAAATTTATGTTTAACGATTATATATTTCTGTACAATAGTTTTGACCCGTTCTCGTAAGGTTCATAAAACTCGCATGTATCTCATAAGTCTTATAAGAATCAGCTACATCAATTAATGTTCGCCGTTGTTTCCTTACTGGAAATTTACGTCATAGATGTTGTAATAATAGTCATCTTTCAAAAACTTCATTAAAGTGGGAGACCTGCGTTCGAGTCCCAGTCGTGTCGCTATTTTTCACACTTGTTATTCCTTTAAATATATTTTATTGTTATCTATAAGATAATTGAAGAAACGAATCACATAGAAATATAAGAAGAAAAGTTATGTAAACATTTTCTTTATAGCTAAGTAATTTTCCTTGTGTGTATGTGTAAAGTGGAATTAAACTGACCGACTCCTTATGATCCTAATAACACTTACTCTAAAGTGTAAAGTGATCAATCCTGTTGAATATTCCTTGATTATCCAAAAAAAATAGGGCATTAGAACGATTTACATAGTTTCATCTTTTAAATCGTCTCCTCTTTCTCGTTTCTGATTAACGTAAATTTAGTATTGAAGCTCATATCTTCCTTTTTGCGGGAATAGTATTGATAGCTTGAGTCTCTCATTCTGTTGAATTCATTCTTTTTCATTTGGGATTCAGTCGTTCTAATCGTCCACCTATCGACACAAAGTCAGCCAAAAACATTTTTATAGTCTTCAGGAAAATGTAATCATGTTTAAATATTCTCATATAAAATTTATTGAGATTTCATGAGATTAATACAAGTTACCCTTGCCCTGAACAGTCACAATACTTGACTAACATGTTGGCTGTTAGCTTCAACACAATTATAGGTGTGACGAACGCTAGCTATCACAGTGGATAATTTGACTATGATAACCCATACAGCAGTTGGTCGTACAAATAAAGGTCTTGAAGAGAATTACCCGAATTTCTTTGAGCACCTCTTTTAATTAAAAGAAGAACTGTTAACTTTATTAATCCCTTGATGTTTTAAGAAATTAAATTTTTTTACATTTTTTCTTTTCCTGAAAGTAGATGCATTACATCCGGTGATACACGGATATACCACATCGCGCAGGATTATCAATGAACGGAGTACGTTTTGAGAGCAATCCATTTACGTTATTGCTCATCTGATTTAGTGGAAAGTATCGCCCCCTGGCGCATTGCATTCGCAAACTATTTGGACACCGTAATGCATTACTTATGAACGGAACAATCGCGGCACTGTTTTTGCCGTTCTGGCTGCGGGAATTATGCTCTCGGAATCATCCGATTCTAGTAACCGAGCCGAAAGTTTTAAACCGGCGAATAAGTGGCGATTATTACGCCGAATACCGCGTTTCGGAAACGGTCTCTTATTTATCACCAGCTTGATTATTCGATTTCTGGCGCTTGGGAATCGCTTCTCCGCCGCCGAATTAGATGCACGGCAAAAATACAAATGAGGCTGCGGCCGTGGAATTGTTCGCTCTCCGCAGTCTCTGCATCACGGCATCTGCTCCTCGTCAGCGAATGGTCCACGGCGATAAGATTTGTTTTATAATTGTCTATTAAGTTTTTTTTTGTATTTATTTTCACGTATTTTCTTGCTATTTAATTGCCCATCTCGCAAATGAGCTTCGTTTCATAGCAATTTAGACGTACGTATACTCGTGGCTCGAATTGTACTTCTTAAATTTAAATCCGTATTTTCTTAACCTCTGTAACTTACACCTTTCATAGAACCATTTCCTTCACCTCCAAACTCGCAAAGCCTTAGACGCTACGGGTAAGGACAAGGCTTTACTTATTTACGGTACGCCGTTCGAGAATGGAAGGAAGGCTGTGCTTACAGCATTGCGGCATGTCTCGAAAACACTTTTCTCCTTGATCCTGTATCATTAATCTTACGTTACCCGCATTTATTTAACTTTTTTTGCACTCCACTGCACTATATCTCCATTTTCTCATGATTTGCTTTTCTTTATTCTTTCATTATTAGTTAATTGAGATATTATGTCTGGTTTATTTATTTATATGCTAAGACTATAAGAAGGCAATAGGGCAAGTTTTAGCCATAGGTTAAATGTGAAATACATCTTCAGCGTAGCAACAGTTAACTATTTATAGACATATTTCCTTGGTCATATAATGGAGCCGCTTAGATTTATTCCAGTATTTCGTCGTTGAATTGACGTGTGTGATCCCGTATTTCATTATTTTTATTTTTGCATGATTGCAGGAAAGATTTTATCTCTATTAATTAATAGTTGCAAACCCTAATGTCCTCTTTCAACACATTGCTTTTTCAAGGTAACCTGGAAACAGTCATACCCCTAGCTTTTGTTTGTTAAATGATTCGACCTTTGATAGCGGGTTGTTTTCTGAATAGTAAGAACATGAATAATGTTATTATCAAAGAAAAGATATTTTTTCCACGAAATGGGTGCATAATTCTCGAAAATATTCGAGCATATTCAACTGTATTATGAAGTATGTATTTCAGTTAACTTTTAAAATCTCTTTTACATGCTGTAGAAGTACATTTTCCGTTTTCAAAGAATGTGTACGGGTGTATTAGGAAGATTATCACCGTTAAGTATATGCAGAAGTGTACTTCGTCACGTAACTTTACCGGTAATTCATTTGGCAGTTCTCACTTAATTATTGGCACATTTCCTCCTGTTGAATCAAATGCGAATCCTGAATATATCTACTGCTTGAAGGTTAATCACACCTCGGACATGATAATGATTTGATTTCATCGCAACAGTTCGCTAATCATTCGTGAATTAAATTTTTTTAAGGGATAAACCTTCGCAACCATCTCGCACGTCAACGTGGAACTTAGAAGGAAATAAAACATCCTATATGGCCCGCGGTTGGAGACTACATATCCGGACCCCGTTATTCATTGCTATTGATGTAGCCGTTTTAAGGAAATACGCGGAAATTCTCGCCTTTGAAAGGCCGTTGTCCATTGCTAATGCCAGTCGTCCCTCAGAAGGCCATCTTTTGAAAATCGCATTCTAAAGCCCTTCAGAAATATTTCCCGTATTTCTCTCCGCCTCTTTCGTCATCAGTGCAAAAATTCTTCGTGGTGTCACACTCAATGTCAGATGGATCTCCAACATTTTCCGTCAGTTTTCAGCAAACTGGTCTTGTTACTAAGATTTCCACCTGATGAATGGTTAATTTTTGTTGGATTACAATTCATGTAATGAAATATCGGATGTATTATTCTCTTATCGATAGGATATTAAAACAGCTGAAATATAGAATATCTAAATTACTGATCTTTTGGTTCCTACTGAACCTTAAGTAATGTATTTTGTTCCGAAATATTTCGCAACGAGTATTTTTACCCACATAGGATACGAAGAAACATTCTGTTAGCAAATATTTAAACCATAGAGCTTCCTTAGTTTTTAATGTAACCTTTTAGATGAAATGTGTGCAAACGAATTGTAACTGAGAATGTTAAACCGATATCCATTGCTTCAGGTCGACATCAAACACTGTTTATGAAGTCTCGAAAATAATTTAATCTAATTAAATCAAATAAAAGAACCGAAGCATTCTAATTAAGATTCGTAAACATGTGTTTAATGCAATTGTGATAAAACTATAGGAATGCGATTAAGGAAGAGTTACCGAATTTGAAATTTTCTTGGTATTCTGTACAGGATATACGAAGAACAAAATATGATTGATTCGTATCAGTGAAATCCTGAAAATTAAATCATAATTCATCCGGCGGGAGAGATACATATAAATATGCTAAATTTCAGGAAATGTGCTGAAATTTTGAAGAGGTGGCAGCCTTACTGAATTCTTCCATCGCAATCAATCGTAATCTTCGAAGATTAATTTAAATATTTGTATACTTATTTTAATATCTCCGGTCGACTTATAAACAAAAGGGATTTCTGTCATTACGCTCCGTTTTTAGCGATCAACTATTCCGGTCAAATTTAATTACAAATCAATGGGATTGGCGAATCCCTCCGCTTGCAATTTTCTCTCGTTCTCATCTTCTATTCTTCCACGGAATGCCACTTCATGCAGCGCCAGTGATGTATTGGTCTCGTTAACCGGGTCACTTTTTGTCACGGCATGAAAAAATTCGTTGATAACAGATGGGAACGTTTCCGACTTAATTTATGGGGACGTCGATGAGTTCTGTCTTCTTCTTTTCTCGCGTCTATTAAAATGGATCTGAGCAGTGTTCGTCATGGAGTGAACGTGGAATTTTTTTCTACGTGTCGTAAGCAAGACTTCGGTCTTCATTTTCCGTCGCTCTGTAGTTGGCGATGGGGAAGAGGAAATATTTGGTGACGGTATGAATTGGAGAGCTTCTGGACTAAAAGGTGTCGTCGTGTATTTTCAGAGAGGGATTCGCTTTGAAACACGGAAGAGTGCCTGTTCAAATAAGCAATAGAGCTTTACTTCCACGCCTGTCCAATGCTTATGACGATCGTGATTCGTTGTGTCAGGTTGCTGATGTGGAATGCGCCGTATTTTTACCTACAAATTGACTTGTCTGCCAATCGATGTTTAGATGGCGTTTTCGTAGAATGGATAGCATTCTCGATTGGACGTATCGCAGGTCCAGCTCATGGATTATTTTGTTTCAAATTTCAAAAGTTTGGAATGTCAGCCAATTGGGAATTGAAACATTCGCGAAAGAAAGTTTTTAATCAAATTCACGGATTTTTCCTTTTGTGTAATATGTTTACATCAGTCTAGGAAATTGTTTTATGCAATTTTTTTCACTGTTTACTTGTTTACTCAGAATTCCAATATATTTCAGCAACGAATTTAGTATCGTTTGAACATCTGGTTCTTCAAATCGAAGTAGGTCAGCCGGTGTAGTTCATGGAAAAAATCCATCTCGAATTTATCTGTTACTTTTTGCTGGCTGATAAGGCGGAACGAATTTCTATCAATTTTAATCGACGGAATTGGTAATTTCGGTTTGTTTGAAAGCATCGTGTTCCATTAGAATATAAATTATTTTGTAGCAAAACTAGTCATGTATCCCCATTTTGAATTTTTAGTTTGAATTAATTCAAAGTCTCATCATATTAATAGTAATTTTGTCTTTATTCGGTGAACTTAAGTCAAAGGAGACCACTATTTAACAATCAACCATTCCAGAGCCTAGATAACCAGGAACCTTAGTGTTATTGGGGAAGCTTGCTTACCTTTTCTCCTTCAAGCCCGTTTGAAATTTTTTATGTTGTTTATTCTATCTAATTTTATGATTCGACCTAATTTTATGTTTATATGATGAATATGTGAAGTGTAATATTTTTATTGTTTATTGTTTTACTTAGCCGATCTACTTATCAATATAGTTTATTTATAGACGTTTTTACGTTTTTCCAGAGTGAAAATACGGGACATATATTTTCGCAATTCCATTTTATCGTGGTTGCATTCATGTTTATCATTAGCTACGTATAAACTATACAATTTAACGTGTTCCTCGTCTGTAAGATGGCTCAGCTTTTTCTCTTTCATATCTTCAAACGAGACGACGTATCTTTGTCTGAGTGAACTCTTTTTTTCCGCTTCCTCTATCTTCTGGTCCAACTGAGTTCTGAAGCCGCTTTTGCCGTTGCTTGACTTCGTGGGATAGACTGCACAAACCCCAAGTTCCTCGGGGTATTCTGATCCTTGCAAGTTGGACCGCGAAAGTCCGGGTTTCTCTTCCCCGCCGATTCCCATTTCAGGAAACCCATCTCCCTCATGTCTCTTCCTTTTAATCTTATTGCTGCGAATAGCGAGTCAGTCGTATCTAGTTGGTTCGTTGAACTCATTCGATCGTAAAACATGGTCATGATTGAATTCTTCCCCAAGTCTCACGGTACATACATTTGAAATGCGATTCTCAGATGGCATCAATGAAATTAGCTGAGTTCTTTAAAATCTGAAACTTTAGCCGATGTTTGCATTTTCATCCTCTTTAAGTTTGTAGGGGAAATTTATCATTTGATTTCTGCCATTTATTAACCAAAATTACGTGATATTTAAATATCGATACAGCTAAATTTTTATTACCCTCCTGCATTAAAAAGGACATCGGAGTTGTGTAGCGTACGAGATAACCTTTTGCAATTCATTTCGTTCACTGCTTATTGATGATATGATATAATATTTCCTCAATTAATTGACCTTTCTACTGGTTACTTCTACATCGTTTGTTTGGGGATCATTCAACCAACATTTTATGGGTTGAAGTAAAGAATTCAGTTTATCCTTGATCGCATTATATGTATTTATAGGATTGTTTTACGTAATAGTGAAAGCTCTCCTAAAGAGACTTTTTTGTTAAATTTTTAGCGTCTCTTGAATATTGCGTTTATAATATCAGCTGCTGCTTGTTGTTTTTTATTATTTAGCATTTCATTAACTCAGCAAATAGGTAAATGAATTCTGCCTCGAAATTAAAGCAAAAATGATGTGAATCTATAGATTTCCTCCTGTTGAATCAAATGCGAATCCTGAATATATCTACTGCTTGAAGGTTAATCACACCTCGGACATGATAATGATTTGATTTCATCGCAACAGTTCGCTAATCATTCGTGAATTAAATTTTTTTAAGGGATAAACCTTCGCAACCATCTCGCACGTCAACGTGGAACTTAGAAGGAAATAAAACATCCTATATGGCCCGCGGTTGGAGACTACATATCCGGACCCCGTTATTCATTGCTATTGATGTAGCCGTTTTAAGGAAATACGCGGAAATTCTCGCCTTTGAAAGGCCGTTNAATTTTCTCTCTTGCATTTATACTTTAGGTGTCCCTTATAGCTATTTTAGCGTATCTCTTCAGTGCGAATCGACCTTGAAAGTATCCTAGCCAGCAGAAGAAAAGAATTTTCTATCCATTTAGAAATGGCAGTGATCTTTGTTGAAATATTGCTGCTAGTGGAAATGATTCTTTTTTTCCCTTGTATCAGTTACTAATTTTGCTGAGTTAATATTCTTTCAAATTCAGTCGAATGGATACGTATTTTATTTTGCTAGTTCGACTCCAATTAAACTCGTGAAGCATTATCTTTGGAGATGAAATTTCATATCAGTGACTTTTAGTATCATATTTAAAAATTTCGTTGCGATCTATATTGGTTTTAGAATTTTACAGTGGATATGTTATAGTTATTAAGACTCGTTTCTCCGAACCTTTTCTTAAGTGAGCGCATAGTTAACTTGCAGGTGGGCGTTAATATTTTGTTATATTCTCCATTATGGAAACATTATGCGTCGAAAAATTACATAACGTCTATCTACTTATTATTTTTCTTAAGGCTTCATCTAATGAATCTGAAAATAAGTAGTAATTTTTAAATATATTAATTTTATTTGCGAAATAACGTATGGAAGTACGAGGTTTATATCCAATCTTCCGGTAAATGGAAGTTTTTTTCTTTCTTTAGTTTGAGTCGTCGTATCAGTATACGTGTTTTCAGTTACCCTAAGTAGCATTAGTTGTTACAGATCTACTCGTTGTTCATCCACGCGAGAGTCTCGTACCGCGTTGCACATTATTTATTGGAAGGGTTTTTTCCCGTTTTTTATTTTGGCGTAGGTATACACTCGGGTTTCAAATTACCTTTAGCAGTTTTGAAATGAGACATGCAATATTGTTCGATGGATATTTGCCAGAAATAAGAAAATGGGGTGCGTTGTTTGGATAGAAAGTGAAATAAAACTAAGAGAATGTGGTGATGAAAAACTTTCTCGTTGACTTGAAGGAATGTGAACATTGTGTAACCTTTAGGGTGTGTCCAAAAAGACTCGAATGTAATAATAGCTTGAGATTAAATGTCCCTTACGAGTTAATAATGATCATCTTTTTTTTATAAATCGGAAACAGTATTAATATATCCTGATGTTACTTTATTGCTGTTCAGAGGGATAATCCGATGCCGTACTTCTAACGTATATAAAGGGGTAAGACAAGGATGCCCATTATCACCATCGCTTTTTAATATATATGCATAGGAAATGGTGAATGAAGCTTGGGAAGAAATAAGCAAGGGAGTGATAGTTGGAGGGAAAGTGGTAAAGTCAGTAAGATATGCAGACGATAAAGCTATTGTGTGCGATTCCGAAAGGGGTTTACAAATACTAGTAAATGCACTAAACGATAAGGCAAGGGAATA